>BSBK01000823.1:475000-495787 GCA_027943335.1 Chamaecyparis obtusa | reverse complement strand
AAAGAAGAATGGTGAATGGAGGATGTGTATAGATTCTAGGGTAATAAACAAGATCACAATCAAGTACAGGTTTCCATTGCCATGAATGGATGATATTATGGACTGTTTGAGTGGAGCTGTGTATTTTTCAAAGATAGATCTGAAAAGTGGATATCATCAGATTCGGATTAGAGAAGGAGATGGAAGACTGCCTTCAAGACAAAGGAAGGACTATATGAGTGGTTAGTCATGCCTTTTGGGCTAACCAATGCACCGAGCACTTTCATGCGGCTCATGAATGAGGTTCTAAAGAATTTCTGGGTAAGTTTGTCATTGTTTACCTAGATGATATTTTGATCTTTAGTAAGACATTGGATGAGCATATGATGCATATTCGTATGGTATTTGAGAAGTTTAGAGAGAGAAATTGTTGATTAATTGAAGAAGTGCAATTTTGTGAAGAAAGAGTTAGTGTATTTGGGGTTTGTAGTTTCAGCAGAAGGTCTAAAAATGGACCCAGAGAAGGTACAGGCTATCCTTGAATGGCCTACTCCAAGGAGTGCTACTGAGGTAAGATCTTTTCATGGTTTGGCTAGCTTTTACAAAAATTTTATCAAAAATTTTAGCAGTATTTGTGGTCCCTTGACTGAAATAATGAGAGGGGATAGAAAAGAGTTTAAGTGGACTAATGGGGTAGAAAAGAGTTTTCAATTGTTGAAACAAAAAGTTACAGAACAACCTATTTTAGCACTTCCAAATTTTAATAAAGTGTTTCAAGTAGATTGTGATGCTAGTGGTACTGCAATAGGAGCTGTTATGAGCCAAGAAGGTAAACCTATTGCTTATTTCAGTGAGAAGTTAAATGATGCCAAGAGAAAATATTCTGTTTATGATCAGAAATTTTATGCTATAGTCAGGCATTAAAAAAGTGGAGACATTATCTGCTTCCTAAGGAGTTTGTTTTGTATACTGATCATCAAGCTTTGCAATATTTGAATAGTCAAGGAAAGTTGAATCAGAGGCATTTGAAATGGGTTGAGTTTTTACAGAGTTATACATTTGTTTTGAAACACAGGAGTGGAAAGTCTAATAGGGTTACAGATGCTCTTAGCAGAAGGCAACTATTGCTGACAGAAATGTAGATTGAAGTGGTTGGGTTCAAGGAACTCAAGAATTTGTATCTAGAGGATCCTGATTTTGGTGAAGCTTGGAAAGCTTGTACAGAACCTGTTACTCTAGACAGGATGAAATGGTTAGATTTCATCATCCAGGATGATATGCTATTTAGAAGGAGTCAGTTGTGCATTCCATGAAGTTCTATAAGGGAGAATCTCATCAAAGAGAAGCATAGCGGGGATTGGCTAGATATTTTGGTCGTGACAAAACCCTTTCTTTGGTTAGTGAAAATTATTATTGGCCACAATTGCAACAAGATGTGAAGAAGTTTGTACAGAGTTGCAGAGAATGTTAGATGGCGAAAGGAGTGAAGCAGAATACAGGGTTGTATCAGCCATTACCTATACCAGACAAGCCTTGGGAGGATATCAACATGGACTTTGTTCTTGGTTTACCGAGGGCTCGGTGGGGACATGATTCAATTTTTGTAGTGGTTGACAGATTTTCAAAGATGGCACATTTTATTCACTGCAAGAAGACTAATGATGTTGTTCATGTAGCAGAATTGTTTTTCAGAGAAGTAGTGAGACTTCATGGTTTGCCAAAGACCATAGTTTTAGATCGGGACACTAAGTTTGTTGGATATTTCTGGCGTACATTGTGGAAGAAGTTGATGATATATTTGAGTTTAGTTCATCACATCATCCACAGACTAATGGACAGAAAGAGGTGGTGAATAGGAGTTTGGGAAATTTGCTGAGATGTTTGGTTGGAGATAAGCCAACAGGATGGGATTTGATTTTACCACAGGCAGAATTTGCATACAATAATTCTATCAACAGGAGCACTGGTAAATCACCATTCCAGATTGTATATGGAAGTAGTCCAAGAAATGCATCTGACTTAAGGAAGATAGATAAAGGAGAAATAAGTAGTGCTGAAGCTGAGGATTTTGCAGAACACTTGAAGAACATCCATGAAGAGGTGAGGAAGCATATTACCAAGATGAATGCACAGTATAAGGCTAAGGTAGATGAGAAAAGGAGGTATAAGAAATTTCAGGTTGGTGATGAAGTCATGGTTCATTTGCGGAAGGAGCGGTTTCTAGTTGGTACATATAACAAGCTGAAAATGAAGAAGTTTGGACCATGTAGGATACTAAAGAAACATGATTCAGGAAACGCATATGAGGTAGAATTGCCTACTGAGCTAAATATTTCACTAGTGTTTAACATTTTAGATCTGACAGAGTATCATGAAGGAGGTGTTGAAGATGAGATCACAGTAACATAGTGGAGCATTCCAGCAACTAGTTCAGACATTAAGGAGATCGAAGATATACTGGATAGTCATGTTGGCAGAAGCACAAGGAACAGGACATATGAAGAATATCTGGTCAAGTGGAAAGGATGACCTGTTGAAGATTCATCATGGCTGGCAAAGGAGGAGGTTAGCCGTCTTGGTTTTCCTTTGCACACCTGAGTCGTGACAGGGTCACTTCTCAAATTACCCCAGGTGTCTGATGCAGGAGCATCCTGGGTGTAAGAGCAATCTTGCATCACCCAAAAATATTTTTGTTTTTGTATCCAATAAGGGCTATTTTGTGCAGAGCTACTATTTTTGGAAAGTTACTATTTTTGATAATTTTCATATGTGCTCAGAATGATCTGATTTCTTTCTTGGAGGTTCATTTTGGTCATATAAGTCTGCCAGTAAAGTTTTATTGTCAGATCAAGTGTATATTGGAAGATATTGAAGATTTTTAGTATTGGCAGTAGGGTACAGAAACTTTGAACTCAATTTTGAAGGCTTTAGAGGCCCCGGATGAGGTCAAAAATTTGGCTGACGGGCGCTTGCGCGGGTCAGGCCTGTAGAGCGCTTCATGGCATTTCTAAAATGGGGTTATAATAGCCGATCGGGTCAACTAGTGATGACTTACGGTCTTCGGAAGTTGAGCCACCTGAAATGGTGAAAAATAATTTTCTTCAAAATTTTTGTTTGGGTTTCAAAGGTTATCTTGAGCTGACTATGATGTAATGAAATGTAAAATAAAATAATTCTAAGTTTGGTTGGCCTTATTGGCTAAAATTCTGGAACCTCCTAGGTGGTGGAAAATTGCCTATATAAGGAAGGCTGTATTATTGTCTTAGGCAGTTCAGAATAGTTCTGGGTAGTAGATCTAGGTATTGATTCGAGGCTTTGTCCTAAAGAATATTGTAAGGGAATGCCCATGTGGCTTTGCATATTGTAATTCTGAAAGTTTATAATTCCACCTTTGTGGAGATAATCAGAAGCCAATTTCTGTTCTTGCATATTATTGTTGTTGTTTCTCTATTTCTGTTATGTGTTTGTGGCATTAAAGGAGCACCCTTCATCAAGTGGTATCAGAGTAGGTTTTCTTGAGTGTGTAAATAGATCACCGACTGTGAGGCAGTTTGCACTAGGATCATGGTTAGGGTTTCAGTGCGCATCGTGAAAATGCTCCACGAAGAGAACGTGGTGGAACAGCTGGTGCTGTGACACCTGAGGTTAGAGAGCTACAGAGACAAGTGTGAGCATTGCAAGAAGAGATTCACAGAGGAATGAATCTTAATGTCAGAGATGAAAGCGAGGATGAAGCCGAAGAAGAATATCAAGAAGGAGAAGTTGAAATTGTGAACCAGGAGGAAGAAAGACTTTTTCGGGTGATTTTCAAGATTGGGAAAAGACCTAAAATTGAGGTTCCTACATTTTCTAAAAATCTTAACCTGGAGGAATTGATCGACTGGATCAATGAATGTGAAGAATATTTTGAGTATGAAGAGGTTGAGGATCTTGATAGGGTCAAATTTGCGAAGGCCAGACTGAAAGGTCATGCGAAGATATGGTGGCAAGAGATTCAGTTAGAGCAAAATAGAAGGGGAAAGGAGAAAATCATGAGATGGGATCAGATGGTGGATAAATTGAAGTGACAGTTCATTCCTATTGATTATGAGCTTGACCTACTGAAGAAAATGTAGAGTTTGAAGCAAGCAGGAAGATCTTTTCAGGAGTATACTAAGGAGTTCTATCGACTTCTCATCAGAACAGGCCATGCAGAAGCTGATAAGGAGAAAGTTGCCCGATACCTTAATGGGTTAAGGCCAAGCATTCAGGAGGAGTTCAATCTGGTTCGAATGAATAGTATTAAGGAGGCATACCAATTTGCCCTAAAAGTAGAGGAAAAACTGAACAAGAAGTTCGAGAGCAGACAAAATGGAAGAGGTCACGGTGGACGATCTGGTGGATGGTCATATGGTGGCTGAAATGAAGATCCAAAAAAGAAGGATGAGGGTAGTAGCAGTCAGAATCAACACAGAAATAATTCCAATCACTTCTAGGATCAGAATAATCGAGATCAAAGAGGAAGAGGAAGAGGACAAGGATCTGGAAGAGGAGGCTTCCGTGGAACATGTTTTCACTGTGGAGAAGAAGGTCATAGGGCATTTGAATGTCCTCAGTGCCAAGGTAGAATAGACAGGAGAAATGAAAGCTAGGCCAGAGTTGCGCGTGTAGATGAATATGCCAGATCATCAAATTCTAAAGATGCTGAAAGAGGAGAAACATTGACTAACAGAAGAGTCCTGTTGAGTGGTGAGAATGAACCTGAGCAAAGGAGGAGCCTGTTTCACACTAGGTGCAAGTGTGAAGCTAAATGTTGTGATGTGATCATTGATAATGGAAGCACTAACAATTTGGTGTCAGAAGAGATGGTGACAAAGTTGAAGCTCAAGAGACAGAAACACCCATATTCATATCGGATTGCCTAGGTACAGGATGACGACAAGGTCATGGTCAATGAACAATGCCTAGTGAAGTTCAAGATCGGTGGGTACCAAGATGAGGTAGTATGTGATATCATCTCTATGGATGCATGTAATATGTTATTGGGTAGACTGTGGTAGTTTGACAGATGTGCTGTACATGATGGTCGTGCGAACACCTATTCCCTGATAAAGGATGGAGTGACATAAGCTAAAAACATTGAAGGAGACTGAAGAAAAGGTATGTGGTAATGCAAGGATAAATTTTTTTGATGGAAGAAATTTCATAGATGGTATGAGGTGTGAGCATGTATGTTTTGCTTTAATTCCAAAAGCTAGTAAAGAGGAAGTAGAAGATGTTCTTGTAGAAGTTGCAGATTTATTGAATAAGTTTCAAGATATTGTAGCCGATAACGTGCCTGATGGATTACCACCAGTCAGGAAGATCAGTCATCAGATGGACTTGATCCCAGGAGTGAGTTTGCCGAATAAGGCAGCACATAGAATGACACCAGCAAAAAGTGAAGAGTTGAACAGACAAGTACATGAGTTATTGCAGAAGGGGTTGATTCGAGAGAGTCTGAGTCCCTGTGTTGTACCGGCGGTATTAGCACCAAAGAAGAATGGTGAATGGAGGATGTGTATAGATTCTAGGGAAATAAACAAGATCACAATCAAGTACAGGTTTCCATTCCCAGGAATGGATGATATTATGGACTGTTTGAGTGGAGTTGTGTATTTTTCAAAGATAGATCTAAAAAGTGGATATCATCAGATTTAGATCAAAGAAGGAGATGAATGGAAGACTACCTTCAAGACAAAGGAAGGACTGTATGAGTGGTTAGTCATGCCTTTTGGGCTAACCAATGCACCGAGCACTTTCATGCAGCTCATGAATGAGGTTCTGAAATAATTTCTGGGTAAGTTTGTCATTGTTTACCTAGATGATATTTTGATCTTTAGTAAGACATTGGATGAGCATATGATGCATATTCATATGGTATTTGAGAAGTTGAGAGAAGAGAAATTATTGATTAATTTGAAGAAGTGCAGTTTTGTGAAGAAAGAGTTAGTGTATTTGGGATTTGTAGTTTCAGCAGAAGGTCTAAAAATAGACCTAGAGAAGGTACAGGCTATCCTTGAATGGCCTACTCCAAGGAGTGCTACTGAGGTAAGATCTTTTTATGGTTTGGCTAGATTTTATAGAAAGTTTATCAAAAATTTTAGCAGTATTTGTGGTCCCTTGACTGAAACAATGAGAGGGGATAGAAAAGAGTTTAAGTGGACTAATGGGGCAGAAAAGAGTTTTCAATTGTTGAAACAAAAAGTTACAGAACAACCTATTTTAGCACTTCCAGATTTTAATAAGGTGTTTCAAATAGATTGTGATGCTAGCGGTACTGCAATAGGAGCTGTTATGAGCCAAGAAGGTAAACCTGTTGCTTATTTCAGTGAAAAGTTAAATGATGCCAAGAGGAAATATTCTATTTATGATCAGAATTTTATGCTATAGTTAATGCATTAAAGAAGTGGAGACATTATCTGCTTCCTAAGGAGTTTGTTTTGTATACTGATCATCAAGCTTTGCAATAGTTGAATAGTTAAGGAAAGTTGAATCAGAGGCATTTGAAATGGGTTGAGTTTTTGCAGAGTTATACATTTGTTTTGAAACACAGGAGTGGAAAGTCTAATAGGGTTGCAGATGCTCTTAGCATAAAGAAACTATTGTTGACAGAAATGCAGATTGAAGTGGTTGGGTTCAAGGAACTCAAGAATTTGTATTCAGAGGATCCTGATTTTGGTGAAGCTTGGAAAGCTTGTACAGAACCTGTTACTCTAGACAGAATGAAATGGTTGAATTTCATCATCTAGGATGATATACTATTCAGAGGGAGTTAGTTGTTCATTCCACGAATTTCTATGAGGGAGAATCTCATCAAGGAGAAGCATAGCGGGGGATTGGCTGGACATTTTGGTCATGACAAAACCTTTTCTTTGGTTAGTGAAAATTATTATTGGCCATAATTGCAGCAAGATGTGAAGAAGTTTGTACAGAGTTGCAGAGTATGTCAGATGGTGAAAGGAGTGAAGCAGAATATAAGGTTGTATCAGCCATTACCTATACCAGAGAAGCCTTGGGAGGATATCAGCATGAACTTTATTCTTGGTTTACCGAGGGCTCGGCGGGGACATGATTCAATTTTTGTAGTGGTTGACAGATTTTCAAAGATGGCACATTTTATTCCCTACAAGAAGACTAATGATGCTGTTCATGTAGCAGAATTATTTTTTAGAGAAGTAGTGAGACTTCATGGTTTGCCAAAGACCATGGTTTCAGATCGGGACACTAAGTTTGTTGGATATTTCTGGCGTACATTGTGGAAGAAGTTGAAGAGAGATTTGAAGTTTAGTTCATCACATCGTCCACAGACTGATGGACAGACAGAGGTGGTGAATAGGAGTTTGGAAAATTTGCTGAGATGTTTGGTTGGAGATAAGCCAACGGGATGGGATTTGATTTTACCATAGGCAGAATTTGCATACAATAATTCTATCAACAGGAGCACTGGTAAATCACCATTCCAGATTGTATATGGAAGTAGTCCAAGAAATGCATCTGAATTAAGGAAGATAGATAAAGGAGAAATAAGTAGTGCTGAAGCTGAAGATTTTGCAGAACACTTGAAGAACATCCATGAAGAGGTGATGAAGCATATTACCAAGATGAATGCATAGTATAAGGCTAAGGCAAATGAGAAAAGGTGGTATAAGGAATTTCAGGTTGGTGATGAAGTCATGGTTCATTTGTGGAAGGAGCGGTTTGCAGTTGGTACATATAACAAGCTGAAAATGAAAAAGTTTGGACCATGTAGGATACTAAAGAAACATGATTCAAGAAATGCATATGAGGTAGAATTGCCTACTGAGCTAAATATTTCACCAGTGTTTAACATTTCAGATCTGACAGAGTATCATGAAGGAGGTGTTGAAGATGAGATCACAGCAGCACAGTGGAGCATTCCAGCAACTAGTTCAGATATTAAGGAGATCTAAGATATACTGGACAGTCATGTTGGTAGAAGCACAAGGAACAGGACATATGAAGAATATCTAGTCAACTGGAAAGGATGACCTGTTGAAGATTCATCATGGCTGGCAAAGGAGGAGGTTAGCCATCTTGGTTTTCCTCTGCACACCTGAGTCATGATAAGGTCACTTCTCAAATTACTTCGGGTGTCTGATGCAGGAGCATCCTGGGTGTAAAAGCAATCTTGCATCACCCAAAAATATTTTTATTTTTGTATTCAATAAGGGCTATTTTGTGCAGAGCTACTATTTTTGGAAAGTTACTATTTTTGGTAATTTTTGTATGTGCTCAGAATGATCTGATTTCTTTCTTGGAGGTTCATTTTGGTCATATAAGTCTGCCAGTAAAGTTTCATTGTCAGATCAAGTGTATATTGGAAGATATTGAAGATTTTCAGTATTGGCAACAGGGTACAAAAACTTTGAACTCAATTTTGAAGGCTTTAGAGGCCCCAGATGAGGTCAAAAATTTGGGTGACGGGGGCTTGCGCGGGTCAAGCCTGTAGAGTGCTTCGTGGCATTTCTGAAATGGGGTTATAATAGCCGATCGGGTCAACTGGTGATGACTTATGGTATTCGGAAGTTGGGCCACCTGAAATGGCAAAAAATAATTTCTTTCAAAATTTTTGTTCAGGTTTCAAAAGTTGTCTTGAGCCGACTATGATGTAATGAAATGTAAAATAAAATAATTCTAAGTTTGGTCGACCTTATTGGCTAAAATTCTGAAACCTTCCCAGGCGGTAGAAAATTGCCTATATAAGGAAGGCTGTATTATTGTCTTAGGCAGTTCAGAATAGTTCTAGGTAGTAGATCTGGGAATTGATTCGAGGCTTTGTACTAAAGAATATTGTAAGGGAATGCCTATGTGGCTTTACATATTGTAATTCTGAAAGTTTGTAATTCCACCTTTGTGGAGATAATCAAAAGCCAATTTTCTATTCTTGCATATTATTGTTGTTGTTTCTCTATTTCTGTTATGTGTTTGTGGCATTAAGGGGAGCACCCTTCATCAAGTGGTATTAGAGCAGGTTTTCTTGAGTGTGTAAACAGATCACCAACTGTGAGGCAGTTTGCACTAGGACCATGGTTAGGGTTTCAGCGCGCATCGTGAAAATGCCTCCATGAAGAGAACATGGCGGAAGAGCTGGTGCTATGACACCTGAGGTTAGAGAGCTGCAGAGACAAGTGCAAGCATTGCAAGAAGAGATTTGTAGAGGAATGAATCTTAATGTCAAAGATGAAAGCGAGGATGAAGCCGAAGAAGAATATCAAGAAGGAGAAGTTGAAATTGTGAACCAAGAGGAAGAAAGACTTTTTCGAGCGATTTCTAAGATTGGGAAAAGACCTAAGATTGAGGTTCCTACATTTTCTAGAAATCTTAACCCAGAGGAATTGATCAACTGGATCAATGAATGTGAAGAATATTTTGAGTATGAAGATGTTGAGGATCCTGATAGGGTCAAATTTGCGAAGGCCAGACTGAAAGGTCATGTGAAGATATGGTGGCAAGAGATTTAGTTAGAGCGAAATAGAAGGGGAAAGGAGAAAATCATAAGATGGGATTGGATGGTGGATAAATTGAAGCGATAGTTCATTTCTATTGATTATGAGCTTGACCTACTAAAGAAAATATAGAGTTTGAAGCAAGCAGGAAGATCTGTTCAGGAGTATACAGAGGAGTTCTATCGACTTCTCATCAGAACAGGCCATGCAGAAGCTGATAAGGAGAAAGTTCCCCGATACCTTAATGGTTTAAGGCTAAGTATTCAGGAGGAGCTGAATCTAGTTTGAATGAACAGTATTGAGGAGGCATACCAATTTGCCCTAAAAGTAGAGGAAAAGCTGAACAAGAAGTTCGAGAGCAGACAAAATGGAAGAGGTCGCGGTGGACGATCTGGTGGACGGTCATATGGTGGCCAAAATGAAAATCTGAAAAAGAAGGATGAGGCTAGTAGTAGTCAGAATCAGCGCGAAAATAATTCCAATCACTTCTAGGATCAGAATAATAGAGATCAAAGAGGAAGAGGAAGAGGACAAGGATCTGGAAGAGGAGGCTTCCGTGGAACATGTTTTCACTATGGAGAAGAAGGTCATAGGGCATTTGAATGTCCTCAGTACCAAGGCAGAACAGACAGGAGAAATAAAGGCAAGGCCAGAGTTGCGCGTGTAGATGAAGATGCCAGATCATCAAATTCTGAAGATGCTGAAAGAGGAGAAACGTTGATTAACAGAAGAGTCCTATTGAGTGGTGAGAATGAACCTGAGCAAAGGAGGAGCCTATTTTTCACTAGGTGCAAGTGTGAAGGTAAATGTTGTGATGTGATCATTGATAGTGGAAGCACTGACAATTTGGTGTCAGAAGAGATGGTGACAAAGTTGAAGCTCAAGAGACAGAAACACCCACATCCATATCGAATTGTCTGGGTACAGGATGACCACAAGGTCATGGTCAATGAACAATCCCTAGTGAAGTTCAAGATCGGCAGGTACCAAGATGAGGTACTATGTGATATCATCTCTATGGATGCATGTCATATGTTATTGGGTAGACCGTGGTAGTTTGACAGATGTGCTGTACATGATGGTCGTGTGAACTCCTATTCCCTGACAAAGGATGGAGTGCGACATAAGCTAAAACCATTGAAGGAGACTGAAGAAAAGGTATGTGGTAATGCAAAGATAACTTTTATTGATGGAAGAAATTTCCTAGATGGTATGAGGCGTGAGCATGTATGTTTTGCTTTAATTCTAAAAGCTAGTAAAGAGGAAGTAGAAGATGTTCCTGTAGAAGTTTTAGATTTGTTGAATGAGTTTCAAGATATTGTATCCGATAACGTACCTGATGGATTACCACTAGTCAGGATGATCAGTCATCAGATGGACTTGATCCCAGGAGCAAGTTTGCCGAATAAGGCAGCACATAGAATGACACCAGCAGAAAGTGAAGAGTTGAACAGACAAGTACATGAGTTATTGTAGAAGGGGTTGATTCAAGAGAGTCTGAGTCCCTGTGCTGTACCGGCGGTATTAGCACCAAAGAAGAATGGTGAATGGAGGATGTGTATAGATTCTAGGGAAATAAACAAGATCATAATCAAGTACAAGTTTCCATTGCCATGAATGGATGATATTATGGACTGTTTGAGTGGAGCTATGTATTTTTCAAAGATAGATCTGAAAAGTGGATATCATCAGATTCGGATCAGAGAAGGAGATGAATGGAAGACTGCCTTCAAGATAAAGGAAGGACTTTATGAGTGGTTAGTCATGCCTTTTGGGCTAACCAATGCACTGAGCACTTTCATGCGGCTGATGAATGAGGTTCTGAAAGAATTTCTGGGTAAGTTTGTCATTGTTTACCTAGATGATATTTTGATCTTTATTAAGACATTGGATGAGCATATGATGCATATTCATTTGGTATTTGAGAAGTTGAGAGAAGAGAAATTGTTGTTTAATTTGAAGAAGTGCAGTTTTGTGAAGAAAGAGTTAGTGTATTTGGGATTTGTAGTTTCAGTAGAAGGTCTAAAAATGGACCCAGAGAAGGTACAGGCTATCCTTGAATGGCCTACTCCAAGGAGTGCTACTGAGGTAAGATCTTTTCATGGTTTGGCTAGCTTTTACAGAAAGTTTATCAAAAAATTTAGCAGTATTTGTGGTCCCTTGACTAGAACAATGAGAGGGGATAGAAAAGAGTTTAAGTGGACTAATGGGGCAGAAAAGAGTTTTCAATTATTGAAACAAAAAGTTACAGAACAACCTATTTTAGCACTTCCAAATTTTAATAAGGTGTTTCAAATAGATTGTGATGCTAGCGGTACTGCAATAGGAGCTGTTATGAGCCAAGAAGGTAAACCTGTTGCTTATTTCAGTGAAAAGTTAAATGATGCCAAGAGGAAATATTCTATTTATGATCAGGAATTTTATGGTATAGTTAATGCATTAAAGAAGTGGAGACATTATCTGCTTCCTAAGGAGTTTGTTTTGTATACTGATCATCAAGCTTTGCAATATTTGAATAGTTAAGGAAAGTTGAATCAGAGGCATTTGAAATGCGTTGAGTTTTTATAGAGTTATACATTTTTTTTGAAACACAGGAGTGGAAAGTCTAATAGGGTTGCAGATGCTCTTAGCATAAAGAAACTATTGCTGACAAAAATGCCGATTGAAGTGGTTGGGTTCAAGGAACTCAAGAATTTGTATCCAGAGGATCCTGATTTTGGTGAAGCTTAGAAAGCTTGTACAGAACCTGTTACTCTAGACAGGACGAAATGGTTGGATTTCATCATCTAGGATGATATGCTATTCAGAGGGAGTCAGTTGTGCATTCCACAAAGTTCTATGAGGGAGAATCTCATGAAGGAGAAGCATAGCGGGGGATTGGCTGGACATTTTGGTCATGAAAAAACCCTTTCTTTGGTTAGTGAAAATTATTATTGGCCACAATTGCAGCAAGATGTGAAGAAGTTTATACAGAGTTGCAGAGTATGTCAAATGGTGAAAAGAGTGAAGCAGAATATAGGGGTATATCAGCCATTACCTGTACCAAAGAAGCCCTAGGAGGATATCAGCATGGACTTTGTTCTTGGTTTACCGAGGGCTTGGCGGGGACATGATTCAATTTTTGTAGTGGTTGAGAGATTTTCAAAGATGGCACATTTTATTTCCTACAAGAAGACTAATGATGCTGTTCATGTAGCAGAATTGTTTTTCAGAGAAGTAGTGAGACTTCATGGTTTGCCAAAGACCATAGTTTCAGATCGGGACACTAAGTTTGTTGGATATTTCTGGCGTACATTGTAGAAGAAGTTGAAGACAGATTTAAAGCTTAGTTCATCACATCATCCACAGACTGATGGACACACAGAGGTGGTGAATAGGAGTTTGGGAAATTTGCTGAGATGTTTGGTTGGAGATAAGCCAACGGGATGGGATTTGATTTTACCACAGGTAGAATTTGCATACAATAATTCTGTCAACAGGAGCACTGGTAAATCACCATTCCAGATTGTATATGGAAGTAGTCCAAGAAATGCATCTGAATTAAGGAAGATAGATAAAGGAGAAATAAGTAGTGCTGAAGCTGAAGATTTTGCAGAACACTTGAAGAACATCCATGAAGAGGTGAGGAAGCATATTACCAAGATGAATGCACAGTATAAGGCTAAGGTAGATGAAAAAAAGAGGTATAAGGAATTTCAGGTTGGTGATGAAGTCATGGTTCATTTGTGGAAGGAGCAGTTTCCAGTTGGTACATATAACAAGCTAAAAATGAAGAAGTTTGGACCATGTAGGATACTAAAGAAACATGATTCAGGAAACACATATGAGGTAGAATTGCCTACTGAGCTAAATATTTCACCAATGTTTAACATTTCAGATCTGATAGAGTATCATGAAGGAGGTGTTGAAGATGAGATCACAGCAGCACAGTGGAGCATTCCAGCAACTAGTTCAAACATTAAGGAGATCGAAGATATACTGGATAGTCGTGTTGGTAGAAGCACAAGGAACAGGACATATGAAGAATATCTGGTCAAGTGGAAAGGATGACCTATTGAAGATTCATCATGGCTGGCAAAGGAGGAGGTTAGCCGTCTTGGTTTTCCTCTGCACACCTGAGTCGTGACAGGGTCACTTCTCAAATTACCCCGGGTGTCTGATGCAGGAGCATCCTGGGTGTAAGAGCAATCTTGCATCACCCAAAAATATTTTTATTTTTGTATTCAATAAGGGCTATCTTGTGCAGAGCTACTATTTTTGGAAAGTTACTATTTTTGGTAATTTTTGTATGTGCTCAGAATGATTTGATTTCTTTCTTGGAGGTTCATTTTGGTCATATAAGTCTGCCAGTAAAGTTTCATTGCTAGATCAAGTGTATATTGGAAGATATTGAAGATTTTTAGTATTGGCGGCAGGGTACAGAAACTTTGAACTCAGTTTTGAAGGCTTTAGAGGCTCCGAATGAGGTCAAAAATTTGGGTGACGGGCGCTTGCATGGGCCAAGCCTGTAGAGCGCTTCGTGGCATTTCTGAAATGGGGTTATAATAGCCAATCGGGTCAACTGGTGATGACTTATGGTCTTCGGAAGTTGGGCCACTTGAAATGGAAAAAAATAATTTTCTTCAAAATTTTTGTTCGGGTTTCAAAGGTTATCTTGAGCCGACTATGATGTAATGAAATGTAAAATAAAATAATTCTAAGTTTGGTCGGCCTTATTGGCTAAAATTCTGGAACCTTCCCAGGCGGTGGAAAATTGCCTATATAAGGAAGGCTGTATTATTGTCTTAGGTAGTTTAGAATAGTTCTGGGTAGTAGATCTGGGTATTGATTCGAGGCTTTGTCCTAAAGAATATTGTAAGGGAATGCCCATGTGGCTTTGCATATTGTAATTCTGAAAGTTTATAATTCCACCTTTGTGGAGATAATCAGAAGCCAATTTTCTATTCTTGCATATTATTGTTGTTGTTTCTATATTTCTATTATGTGTTTGTGGCATCAAGGGGAGCACCCTTCATCACTTGACAACACTCTAGATTGTCAGGTGGAGCATCCACTAGCAAGACCGCAGATGACATGTACATTGCAGTAGGCATCCATTCACTTTCTAGCCTAGAGGGACTTATAGGCAAGATGACATGAGTGACACTTACTAGCTTGGCTGAGGATCTATTGGATGCATATGCATTTATAGCAGCAGAGTATGATATCCCCATATTAGAGGTTAGATATCATGTGGGTACTATCAGATACACTCAGTCACATCCTTCTCACCTAGACCATGGCCATAGTGGTAGTGCTCGTGAGGATCCACCTATTGACCACTCTATTGCTACATAGGAAGAGGCACAATGTACATACCCTTCAGTCAATGCAGGTCATCAGTTCTCTGATGTTGGTCTTGATGATGTTGAGTTCAGCATGACCACTACAAGTTATCTAGATTTGTTGAAATGTGATGATACGACTTCAATGCCATCTTATATAGTTAGTCCATTGCATTCATCATTAAAGAGGTGTGTGTAGTCTACTCATGTTGCAGATGTAGATTTGAGCTTGGACCAGGCACAGTAAAATCTTGATACCTTGGTTGATAGGATTGAGGCTAGTGAATCTGAGTACTATTAGTTTCCACCAGCTACACATGTATAAATCAGATTATATACATGTATTTAATGTTACAATTAAACTTAAACTTATTTTCAAAATTTCAATCAATTGATTTATTTTTTGTCTACCAGGATATGCCTCTTGTTACTCCTTTGGGTATTGATCATGTATGTTGTCAAGACTCACTTGATGATGACATCAGTAGTGGATAGGTGAGTTTGTAATTTATTATCTATGTGTACACACTTTATAACATGTTTTCTTTTACAATATTTTAAATCAAACTTAAGAGATCTTTGTACAATGTTTATATATATTTTAATTTATATATCTCTTTCTTTGTAGGGACCTGCACATCCTTCACAGCATGATAGTCACTCTGGGTGTGACCTCTTAGTGAGGAGTCAACATGATGAGTCCTAGGCACTTTCATATTTGATCAGAGACATATTTTATATATATATATATATATATATATATATATATATATATATATATAATCTATTAGTACACACTTTATAACATGTTTTCTTTTACAATATTTTAAATCAAACTTAAGAGATCTTTGTACAATGTTTATATATGTTTTAATTTATATATCTCTTTTGTAAGAATTTGCTTAAGGCAAAGAGTGCAGGCCAAGATCTAGAAGCTCAAGACATAGCACAAACAAGAGAGACAAAGTAATATGATCAAATGAAGAATTCAATAATGATCAAATGATGGGTAATAGAATGATTACATACAATGTAGAAATGCCTCAATATAAAGGCAATGCAAGATAACTAGAAGTTATGTAAATGATAAGCTATCAACTAGACATGGTGGAATCACATGTCCACCAAAGGTGGATCATCCTCCATTATACATCAAAGTATGTGAAATGGATTAGGATGATAATGTGATAAAAGCACTAAAGGTGGATCTCACACAAAAAGAGGTATGAGAAGACAACTATGACCACCTAAAGTGGAGAGTCTCCTAACCATGTGCTAAAAAAGAAATGCAAATTCCTAGGTGTCTCAATCACAACTAACTATGCAAATGCATTATCCTAAGTAAACTTAAGTAAAGTGTAATTAGTAAATACTTAATTACACCAACACCCCCCCTTAAGTGAAACTTAGGGGAATGCACTTAAGCTCATAGTACAAGATGGGTCCCAGCTACTAGGCCATGTTAGGTACCCATGAACAATATGCAAGAGCAATAGAAAGCAATCTCTCATAAAGCGGAGAAAGAAGGAAAACCTCATGGGAAAAACCCTCCCCCAAAAAGAGAGATGAATACAAGAATAGAAGATGAGAGAGAAGACCTCATGTGAGGAAAAGATCCCCCCCATAAGATAGAATAGAGAAGTCATGTGACCCCCCCTGATGAAATAGCCCGCACCCCCAAGAGAGCTCGCAACTAAAGAAACTTGCTCTCAGTGAAGGGTTTGGTGAAGATGTCTGCAACCTTCTCTACTGTAGGACAATACTACAATGCAATGACCTCCTCATGTATCAAATCTCTGATGAAGTGCATATGAACCTCAATGTGTTTGGTCCACTGATGTTGGACTAGATGTCTAGAGATCTCTATAGCACCCTGATTATCACAATGAATGACTGTAGGTCGGGGAATGCTGAAACCAAACTCCTTCAGGATATGCTGAAGCCAAATAGCCTCTGTAGCTACAGTAATAGCCCCTCGATACTTAGCCTTAGTCGAAGAAAGAGAAATAGCATGCTGCTTCTTACTCTACCAACAAATGGGGCCTGAACCAAGATGAAACATGTAACCTGAAGTAGACTTGCGACCATCAAGATCGCCTACCTAATCTGAGTCTATATATCCAACCAACTAAAGTCCTGTACCTACTACATAGTGAATCCCATGTGTATGTGTACCCTGTATGTAGTGCAATATGCGCTTGGCTGACTTCCAATGAAGCTCATGTGGCTCTTGCATGAAGTGAGAAACCATGCCAACTGCAAATGATAGGTCAGGGTGTGTATGTATCAAGTAGATGAGACTTCCAACAAGCTGTCTATACAATGTGGCATCAACAAGTGGTGTAGAACACTTAGCCTCTAACTTGACACCTGATAGAAATGGAGTGGGTGCAGCCTTGCAAGCACTCATGTGAAATCGAGCAAGTAGATCAAGAGCATACTTGGGCTGAGAAAGTGTGATCCCTGCGGAGGACTGTGTGATCTCAATACCAAGAAAATAGTGAAGTAAACCCAAGTCTGTCATAGAAAATCTGTCCTACAAAGAAGACTTGACACTAGGAATGATGGATGAAGTACTCCCTGTAATGATCAAGTCATCAACATAAAGTACAAGTATCAAGTGTGAGTCATCCTGCCGAAGAATGTAGACATTTGAATCTGAATGACATCTGGAGAATCCTGCTGAGAGAAGGAAGGAATCCATCTTGGCATACCAAGCCCTAGGAGCCTGTTTGAGGCCATAGATAGACTTCCTTAACCTGCAAACCATAGTAGTATCCTGGATGAATCCCTGTGGCTGCTCCATATAAATCTCCTCATGAAGATCCCCATGTAGAAATGCACTCTTGACATCCATCTAATGTACAACCCAACCATGAGCTGTAGCAATAGCAAGTGTCAAATGAATGGAGTTCATCTTGGCTACAAGTGCAAAGGTCTCGGTGTAGTCAATACCAGGAACCTGAGAGAAACCTTTTGCAACAAGTCTTACCTTATACTTATCCACACTTCCATCCGCTGCAAACTTGGTTCGATAGATCCACTTACATCGAACCACTTTTCATCCTTTAGGAGGAGGAACTAAGTCCCAAGTATTATTTCTTATCAAAGAGTTATACTCTTCCTCCATAGCTTTGTCCCACTCAGGAACACCTGAAGCTTCCTTGAATGATTGTGGATCGGAAGCAATTGCAATATAAGCATGTGGAAATGATTTATGTTGTGACCTTGTCCTCCTAGTATCTGAAGGATTCCCCACAAATGAACCTGCTGAATCAAGTGTTTGTTGTACCCAATGAGGTCAAGTGGAGGAAGAAGATGATGAAGGAATGTCCTCAACTATTTCTTGACCCTGTGAAGGTGGTGGCCTATGAGTCAGTGTTGACGGGTTTTCATCTTCCAAGTCACTATCATCACTATCATTATCTGAAATGGAGGAAGTAGGAGTAGTTGAAGAATCCATGCTAGGACAATTCTCTTCAAAGTGAACACTCCTCTCAAAGAAGATCTCATGTGTCTCAGGATCCATAAGATTGTATGCCTTAAGAATCTCGGGATAACCAAAAAATATGCAAGGCTTTCTTTGTGGTTCCAATGCCTTGCATTTTTGTGGAGGTATGCATGCCCATGCTTGACAACCAAAGACTATAAAGTGTTTCACAACTGGTTTTCTTCCACACCAAGCTTCAAAAGGAGTAACTCCATCCAAGGCTTTGTGAGGAGTTCTATTTTGTATGTGAGTGGCACAACATATAGCTTCAGCCCAAAAGGCCTGATTGAGAGACTTGGCATGAATCATACAAGTGGCCATCTCCTTAAGGGTCCTGTTCTTCCTTTCTGCAATACCATTTTGTTGTGGAGTGTAGGCAACTGAGTGTTGAAGATTAATACCCTCAAGTGCACAAAAGTCTATAAGTCTCAAGTTCACATATTCCTTTCCATTATCTGTTCAAAGAATCTTGATGGCTTTACTTGATTGCTTCTCAACATGAGCCTTGAAGGTGAGAAATTTATCAAATACTTCACTCTTGTGACCAAGAAAGTAGACCCAAGTGTAGCATGAAAAGTCATCAATGAAGGTGAGGACATAACGAGCCTTGCCAAATGATGGCACTGGAAATAGGCCCATTACATCACTATGAACTAACTCAAGAACAAATGTTGCTCTCCAAGACTTCCCCTTATCAAACTTCTCTTCGGGATGTTTGCCCATTTCACAACCTGAACATACACCTTCTAAATACTTGATTTGAGGTAGATCTTTGACCATATCCTTGCTGCTAAGCTATTGAAGATATCTATAGTTGAGATGTCCAAATCTTTCATGCCAAAGTTTACTTTGTGAATTTGAGTGTGTCAACAAGGCATGTGAAGGAGTCTTAGGTACAAATTGAGAAAATGAGTAAAGCCTTGTGTCATGATTTGCTTTTCCTATTGCCACCATAGAATCATCTTTAAGATTTTTGACTACAACTGAATTGGGTAGGAATTCAACTTTCTTTCCACCTCCATAGTGAGTGATTTGGTAAATTGAAAGAAGGTTTGTGCTAAGGTTTGGAACACAGAGAACATCTTTGAAGGCTCCATTTTCCATCTCAACTTCTCCTTTTCCTTCAACATCCACTTGAGTATCATCTCCTACAAAGATGTGAGGTACCATAGATGGTTTCAAGGAAGAAAATTGCTCCTTTGTTGCACCCATATGATGTGTTGCACCTGAATCAAAGATCCATTCTTCTGAAGTAGTTGTACTTGCCACAAATGCTTTCCCTTTACCCTTTGATGTGGAAGGTGATGAATCCTTTCCTTTGTAGGCATTTGGCAACTCAATGTGATGTTTCTTGACTATGTTTGTCAAGTCATCAATTTGTTTCTTGTGGCATTGATGCTCATCATGATTTGGCTTCTTGAAATATGCACAAATTTTCTTCTCCTTCTTAGAGTTATCCCCCTTGTTTTTGTTGTTGTTTTTGTTGGGAGAAGACTTTCCTTGTTGTGAGGAGGAAGATTGTTGAGTGTCTGATTGTGATTTGTCCTTCCACTTCTTTTGCTTCTTGTTGGAACCCTTACTATCTTGATTCCCTTGATTCCCATTATTATCCACCAATGCTTTAGACTTTGAAGACTTGAGAATCCCCATACTCATCAATTTTTTTTGTTCTAAGACCAACATTTCTGAAAATGATTCAAATGAAGGCTTAGTGAAGGCTCTACCCATGGTTAACTTGTGAGTATTGTAACTTGAAACAAAAGCTGCATATTCAGGTGGAAGATGATTCAACAAGTGACTAACCAACTTCGCATCCTTCATGGAATTACCACAATCATCAAGTTGTGCTCTATAGTCATTGACTTTGTTGAGATAATCTTGAATTGTGTCAAAGTTCCTAGGATCTAATTTGAGGAGATCAGTCTCAATTTTGAATCCCATGTCTTCATCCACTTTACCAAACAATTCTTCAAGCTTATCCCAAGCTTCTTTAGCATCATTTATGTTTTTGATGTGATACATGACTACTTGAGACATATTCTCTCTAAAGACACCTAATGCTTTATAGTTTTTGGTTAACCAAAGTTGTTTTGTAGCATTATCATCATCAGCGGGTTTTGTAAGTGTACCATCCACATAAGGGTTTAAACCTCTTAGCATTAACTTGCTCCATACATTATCTTTCCATGTAGCATAGTTATGTGGAGTTAATTTGGCAATTGAACCCATGATGTAGAAATGGAAAGAGCACAAAAAGAAAGACACCAACACACAAGACACCCCCCCAATTCACTCAATCAAAGAAACCCCCCCAAAAATGATGATTTTGGCACTTTATAACTAGTGCATGTACAATTGCCACTTGACAAAATTGATCAAAGTGGACTTCTGATTTTGAGGTTTACAACTAAAAATATGAAGCTACAGAAGACTCAAGAAGATAGGAAAATAGATCACTTAAGGATCTGATCAATTACAAGTGTTACAATAGGACAAAATAGACCAC
>BSBK01000823.1:95000-470000 GCA_027943335.1 Chamaecyparis obtusa | reverse complement strand
ATGCCAGAAATATCCAACAAACTTAGTGTCCTGATCTGAAACTATGGTCTTTGGCAAACCATGAAGTCTCACTACTTCTCTGAAAAACAATTCTGCTACATGAACAGCATCATTAGTCTTCTTGCAGGGAATGAAATGTGCCATCTTTGAAAATCTGTCAACCACCACAAAAATTGAATCATGTCCCCGCTGAGTCCTTAGTAAACCAAGAACAAAGTCCATGTTCATATCCTCCCAAGGCTTCTCTGGTATGGGTAATGGCTGATACAACCCTGTATTCTGCTTCACTCCTTTCGCCATCTGACATACTCTACAACTCTGTACAAACTTCTTCACATCTTGCTGCAACTGTGGCCAATAATAATTCTCACTAACCAGACCAAGGGTTTTATCATGACCAAAATGTCCAGCCAATCCTCCACTATGCTTCTCCTTGATGAGATTCTCCCTCATAGAACTTTGTGGAATGCACAACTGACTCCCTCTTAATAGCATATCATCCTAGATGATGAAATCCAACCATTTTGTCCTATCTAGAGTAACAGGTTCTGCACAAGCTTTCCAAGCTTCACCAAAATTAGGATCCTCTGGATACAAATTCTGAGTTCCTTAAACCCAACCACTTCAATCTGCATTTCTATCAGCAATAGTTGCCTTCTGCTAAGAGCATCTGCAACCCTATTAGACTTTCCACTTCTGTGTTTCAAAACAAATATATAACTCTGTAAAAACTCAACCCATTTCAAATGCCTTTGATTCAATTTTTCTTGACTATTCAAATATTGCAAAGCTTGATGATCAGTATACAAAACAAACTCGTTAGGAAGCAGATAATGTCTCCACTTCTTTAATGCCTGAACTATAGCATAAAATTTTTGATCATAAATAGAATATTTCCTCTTGGCATCATTTAACTTCTCACTAAAATAAGCAATAGGTTTACCTTCTTGGCTCATAACAGCTCCTATTGCAGTACCAATAGCATCACAATCTACTTGAAACATCTTATTAAAATCTAGAAGTGCTAAAATGGGTTGTTCTGTAACTTTTTGTTTCAACAACTAAAAACTATTTTCTGCCCCATTAGTCCACTTAAACTCTTTTCTATCCCTCTCATTGTTTCAGTCAAGGGTCCACAAATACTGCTAAAATTTCTGATAAACTTTCTGTAAAAGCTAGCTAGACCATGAAAAGATCTTACCTCAGTAGCACTCCTTGGAGTAGGCCATTCAAGGATAGCCTGTACCTTCTCTGGGTCCATTTTTAGACCTTCTGCTGAAACTACAAATCCCAAATACACTAACTCTTTCTTCACAAAACTGCACTTCTTCAAATTAATCAACAATTTCTCTTCTCTCAACTTCTCAAATACCATACGAATATACATCATATGCTCATCCAATGTCTTACTAAAGATCAAAATATCATCTAAGTAAACAATGACAAACTTACCTAGAAATTCTTTCAGAACCTCGTTCATGAGCCGCATGAAAGTGCTCGGTGCATTGGTTAGCCCAAAAGGCATGACTAACCACTCATACAGTCCTTCCTTTGTCTTGAAGGTAGTCTTCCATTCATCTCCTTCTCTGATCTGAATCTAATGATATCCACTTTTCAGATCTATCTTTGAGAAATACACAGCTCCACTCAAACAGTCCATAATATCATCCATTCGTGGCAATGGAAACCTATACTTGATTGTGATCTTGTTTATTTCCCTAGAATCTATACACATCCTCCATTCTCCATTCTTCTTTGGTGCTAATACCACTGGTACATCACAGGGACTTAGACTCTCATAGATCAATCCTTTCTGTAACAGTTCATGTACTTATCTGTTCAACTCCTCACTTTCTGCAGGTGTCATTCTGTGTGCTGCCTTATTCGGAAAACTCACTCTTGGAATCAAGTCCATCTGATGACTGATCTTCCTGACTGGTGGTAATCCATCAGGCATGTTATTGGATACAATATCCTAAAACTCATTCAACAAATCTGCAACTTCTACAGGAACATCTTCTACTTCCTCTTTACCAGCTTTTGGAATTAAAGAAAAACATACATGCTCATGCCTCATACTATCTAGGAAATTTCTTCCATCAAAAAAAGTTATCCTTGCATTACCACATACCTTTTCTTCAGTCTCCTTCAATGGTTTTAGCTTATGTCGCACTCCATCCTTTTTCAAGGAATAGGTATTCGCACGACCATCATGTACAACACATCTGTCAAACTGCCATGGTCTACCCAACAACATATGACATGCATCCATAGATATGATATCACACAATACCTCATCTTGGTATTCGCCAATCTTGAACTTCACCAGACATTGTTCATTGACCATGACCTTGTGGTCATCCTGTACCAAGGTAATCCGATATGGATGTGGGTGTTTCTGTCTCTTGAGCTTCAACTTTGTCACCATCTCTTCTGACACCAAATTGTCAGTGCTTCCACTATCAATAATCATATCACAACATTTACCTTCACACTTGCACCTGGTGCGAAACAGGATCCTCCTTTGCTCAGGTTCATTCTCACCACTCAACAAGACTCTTCTATTAATCAACATTTCTCCTCTTTCACCATCTTCAGAATTTGATGATCTGGCATCTTTATCTACATGTGCAACTCTGGCCTGGCCTTCATTTCTCCTGTCGGTTCTGCCTTGGTGCTGAGGACATTCAAATGCCCTATGACCTTCTTCTCCATAGTGAAAACATGTTCCACGGAAGCCACCTCTTCTAGATCCTTGTCCTCTTCCTCTTCCTCTCTGATCTCTATTATTCTGATCTTGGAAGTGATTGGAATTATTTCCTCACTAATTTTGACTACTACTGGCCTCATCCTTCTTTTTTAGATCCTCATTTCGGCCACCATATGACCGTCCACCAGATCATCCACCGTGACCTCTTCCATTTTGTCTGCTCTCAAACTTCTTGTTTAGCTTTTCCTCTACTTTTAGGGCAAACTGGTATGCCTCTTCAATACTGTTCATTCGAACCAGATTGAGCTCCTCCTGAATGCTTGGCCTTAACCCATTAAGGTATCGGGCAACTTTCTCCTTATCAGCTTCTGCGTGGCCTGTTCTGATGAGAAGTCGATAGAACTCCTCTGTATACTCCTGAACAGATCTTCTTGCTTGCTTCAAACTCTGCATTTTCTTCAGTAGGTCAAGCTCATAATCAACAGGAATGAACTGTCGCTTCAATTTATCCACCATCTGATCCAATCTCATGATTTTCTCCTTTCCCCTTCTATTTCACTCCAACTGAATCTCTTGCCACCATATCTTCGCATGACCTTTCAGTCTGGCCTTCGCAAATTTGACCCTATTAGGATCCTCAACATCTTCATACTCAAAATATTCCTCACATTCGTTGATCCAGTCGATCAATTCTTCTGGGTTAAGATTTTCAAAAAATATAGGAACCTCAATCTTAGGTCTTTTCCCAATCTTAGAAATGGTCCGAAAAAGTCTTTCTTCCTCCTGGTTCACAATTTTGACTTCTCCTTCTTGATATTCTTCTTCGGCTTCATCCTCACTTTCATCTCTGAGATTAAGATTTATTCCTCTGCGAATCTCTTCTTGCAATGCTCGCACTTGTCTCTACAGCTCTCTAACCTCAGGTGTTACAACACCAGCTCTTCTGCCACGTTCCCTTCGTGGAGGTATTTTCATGATGCGTGCTGAAACCCTAGCCACGGTCCTGGTGCAAACTGCCTCATGGTTGGTGATCTGTTTACACACTCAAGAACTCCTACTTTGATACCACCTGATGAAGGGTGCTCCCCTTAATACCACAAACACATAACAGAAATAGAGAAACAACAACCATATGCAAGAACAGAAAATTGGCTTCTTATTATCTCCACAAATGTGAAATTACAAACTTTCAGAATTACAATATGCAAAGCCACATGGGCATTCCCTTACAATATTCTGTAGGACAAAGGCTCAAACTATTACCCAGATCTACTACCTAGAACTATTCTGAACTGCCTAAGACAATAATACAGCCTTCCTTATATAGACAATTTTCCACCGCCTGGAAGGTTCCAGAATTTTAGCCAATAAGGCCGACCAAACTTAGAATTATTTTATTTTACATTTTATTACATCATAGTCGGCTCAAGATAACCTTTGAAACCCGAATAGAAATTTTGAAGAAAATTATTTTCTGCCATTTCGGGTGGCCCAACTTCTGAAGACCATAAGTCATCACCAGTTGACCCGATCGGCTATTATAACCCCATTTCAAAAATGCCACGAAGCGCTCTACAGGCTTGACCAAGGCAAGCACCCATCACCCAAATTTTTGACCTCATCCCGGGGCCTCTAAAGCCTTCAAAACTGAGTTCAAAGTTTCTATACCCTACTGCCAATACCAAAAATCTTCAATATCTTCCAATATACACTTGATCTGGCAATGAAACTTTACTGGCAGGCTTATATGACCAAAATGAACCTCCAAGAAAGAAATCAGATCATTTTGAGCACATACAAAAATTACCAAAAATAGTAACTTTCCATAAATAGCATCTCTGCACAAAATAGCCCTTATTGAATATAAAAAAATAGAAATATTTTTGGGTGATGCAAGATTGCTCTTACACCCAGGATGCTCCTGCATCAGAATGTGTGTGTATATAGATATATATATATATAGATATATATATATATAGATATATATATATATATATATATATATAGATAGATATATATATATATATATATATATATATATATATATATATATATATATATATATATATATATATATATATATATATATTATATATATATATATATATATATATATATATATATATATATATATTCATGCTTGGTGAACTATATTTCATTTCTAAACTCTACATGACCGATTGATGTGTTTGATGTTATATTTCATTTCTAGATGAATTTTTGATAGAATGTTTGATGTGCATGATGGATTCATATTTTTCATATTTATAGTACTTGATCTACACACATGATTGATGTTTCATGCATACATTATATATATACTTTCACTCTAGATACATGTGCATGTGTGTGATGAACTTGTAAATTTTTGACACTTTCAATAGATTACATATACACATGTACATGTTTAATTTAAATTTGATGAACTTGATTTCAATAGATTAAACATACATGAATCATGTTTGAATTCAATAGATTACATACATGAATGATATTTTATTGTACACATGTTTGATTTAAATGTCCATTCAATAATAGTTGTGTGCACATACTTTTAATTTAATGTTGTTGTACTTCAAGTAGATTTTATATTTCAAACATGCATGTCCTAATGTAACACATGCAAATTCAATACATACACACAAATTCATATTCCAAAGTTAGAGTACTTCGTATTTAGGTAGATAATTAATATATCATATCCACTTGTAAGACATAAATTTGAGATCTATATATTCTTAATTTTTAATTTAATTCAAGCTCCATTCACTATGGGCACTAGTAGGAAAGAATGGAGCTAAGAGAACCTCTAGTCTCGCCCGTGAAAAATTTAGTTCAAATCATATTTCATGCATGATTTATTCCACATCAAGTGGTTCATCTCTCTCTTGAATAACATTTAATATTCTCTCATGGTCATTAGTATCAAGTCTCCACTTACGAATGCCATGTCTCGTCACAGGAACAAGAGATAGGATGGTGGCAATTACAAAATGACTATACTGATAAACCTTATTGTTAGGTTGATAATCAATAAAATGAATCCCTTGTTTAAGTATTTTGGTTTGCTTCAAATATGTTCCTTACATGACAACTGAACCTGCACAATGTGCTCCTTAATGTTAAATATATAGATGTGATGAGTACTAACCATATAAACAAACTTAAATATAGTATTAGAACTAGTGGGAAACATAATTCCATCACTTGTTTCACTCTATGTTAGCTTCCTCCTCTCCTTATAGTAACATAATAAATAATAACTAACACCTTCCACATTTCCAGGCTCTGCTACTACTTCAAAAATATGTCCTGCATTTAAAGTGAACTTTTAATTTTAGGAACTTGTAAATATAAATTAAACAAACTTTATTTAAATGAATTGAGAACTTATGAGTCCTTTTTAAAAATATGTACATAAACACACATGTGTACCAATTTTGATCAAACCTGAAATATGGGCATAATCTATAGAAATCAATGGAATGTCATCAAAGCTTTCATCTTGAACATCATTTGTGTTTGTAACATCTAGTGGAACCAAATTCCACTCACTAAGATATCCACATTTTTGATTGATACATTCGTCATAGTTTTCAAAAATGCAGTCATAACAAAAGCATGAATAATCTCTAGTGTATAATGACCACACATTACTATCCGTACTCATAACTGAATGTAGGGATCTCATTTTGTTTACTCTCTTGAATCCATGGATTGATCTTCTGTCAACACCTAAACAATAGAGAGGTCACATGTAAAAATTAAAGACATATATATAAGTTAACTCAAACAATGATCAATAAATTTAAAATTAGTACCAGTTATAATTGGTCCATATTGGTCCATATTGGTCCTAATTGAGTCTAGTTGGTCCTAATTGAGTCTAATAGGTCATATTAGGTCCTAATTGGTCCTAATTGACTATAATTGGATCTAATAGGTCATAATTGAATCTAATAGGTCCTAATTAGTCCTAATTGGTCATAATTGTGTCTAGTTGATCCTAATTGAGTCTAGTTGGCCATAATTGAGCCTAGGTGGTCCTAATTGAGTCTAATAGGTCATATTAGGTCCTAATTGGTCCTAATTTATTGTAATTGGATCTAATAGGTCTTAATTGAATCTAATAGGTCCTAATTGTTCCTAATTGGTCATAATTGAGTCTAGTTGACCTCCTAATTGATTCTAGTTGGTCCATATTAGGTCCTAACCAATCCTAATTAAGTCTAGAATTAGTCCTAATTGAGTCTAATAGGTCATGCTAGGTCCTAATTGGTCCTGGGCAATTGAGTCTAATTGGTCCTAATTGAGTCTAATAGGTCATATTATGTCCTAATTGGTCCTAATTGAGTGTAATTAGTCCTAATTGAATTCAGTAGGTCATGTTAGGTCCTAATTGGTCCTAATTGAGTCTAATTGGTTCTAATTAGTCCTAATAGGTCAAGTAATTGAGTCTAATTAGTCCTAATTTACTTTAGTAGGTCATGTTAGGTCCTAATTGGTCATAATTGAGTCTAATTAGTCCTAATTGAGTTTAGTAGGTCATGTTAGGTCCTAATAGGTCCTAATTAATCATAATTGTGTCTAGTTGGTCCTAACTGAGTCTAGATGGTCCATATTAGGTCCTAATTGGTCCTAATTGAGTATAACTAGATCTAATAGGTCATAATTGAATATAATAGGTCCTAATTGGTCATAATTGTGTCTAGTTGGTCCTAATTGAGTCTAGTTGGTCCATATTGGTCCTAATTGAGTCTAGTTGGTCCTAATTGAGTCTAATAGGTCATATTAGGTCCTAATTGGTCCTAATTGACTATAATTGGATCTAATAGGTCATAATTGAATCTAATAGGTCCCAATTAGGTCCTAATTGTTCCTAATTGGTCATAATTGAGTCTAGTTGACCTCCTAATTGAGTCTAGTTCATCCATATTAGGTCCTAACCAATCATAATTAAGTCTAATTAGTCCTAGTTGAGTCTAATAGGTCATGTTAGGTCCTAATTGGTGCATATTAGGTCCTAATTAGTCCTAATTGAGTCTAATAGGTCATATTAGGTCCATATTGGTCCTAATTGAGTCTAACAGGTCATATTAGGTCCATATTGGTCCTAATTGAGTATAATTAGATCTAATAGGTCATAATTGAATCTAATAGGTCCTAATTAGGTCATAATTGGTCATAATTGTGTCTAGTTGGTCCTAATTGAGTCTAGTTGGTCCATATTGTTCCTAATTGAGTCTAGTTGGTCATAATAGATCCTGATAGGTCCTATTAGGTTCTAATTAGTCCTAATAGGTCCTATTAGATCCTAATTAGTCCTAATAGGTCCTAATTAGTCCTAATTAGGTTCTAATAGGTCCTAATAGGTCCTAATTAGTCCTAATAGGTCCTAATTAGTCCTAATTAGTCCTAATAGGTCCTATTAAGTCCTAATTAGTCCTAATTGAGTGTACTTAGGCATTAATTGGTTCTCATTGATTCTAATTTGGTCCTAATAGTCCTAGAATAGGTCCTAATTAGTCCTAATAAGTCTTATTAGTCCAAATAGGTCTACAATTAGGTCTAGTTAAGTTCAATAGACCTGTACAATATCACATTTACATGAACATTAAGACAAGTCTTGACCATCAACTCAAATTATCTATCTAGAGACATCTTAGACATACCTTGATTCTGACGATGATATCTTTTTCATGATTCTTCACGTAGTCTTTGTTCAATCTCTTTTGAATAATGTCATGTACTTTTATTTAGCCTTCTTTTTTTATTTCCCATCAAAACTTAGAAATTTATTCCATGCCAAAATGTCTTCATTCTCCTAAATGCAAATTATTTTACAGCTTTTGGATTTATGAAATGAAAAAAATATACATTTATTTATACCAAATTCTAATTACCCAAAAATGCCACCAAAAAGGTCGACATTGGTTTCAATCGAAAGTCAAACTTGACTTTCAATCGAAACTAAGGGACTTTCAATAGAAAGTCCCTTAGTATTAACTAAATTTACCATTTTTTTCCAAAGTACTTTTGATAGAAATTAGTTTCGATGGAAAGTACTTACTTTCTATCGAAAGTACTTGAAATGGGAGATGATTTCAAGTTTTCAAGAAATTCTAAGAATTTCATGGCTTCGGGCCTCAAGTGTACTGATCAAATGGATGAATAAAAAGACATCCCTTTGCATACAACAAGTACTCAGAACTAGCCTTCTAACCATTATATAGTTGACTATTTTTAAATTTATTGTGTATGATTTTTGGCATTTAATGAATGTAGGTTTTTTATCAAATATAAACCTCTAGGTTTGACGTTCAACGAAAAATAGTAAAACAAGGAAATTTTTTTTTTGAAAAATAATAGTGCCCTCCATATTTGAGTCTACTTTCTATTAAAAAAATAATAATTGAAAATCGATAAATACATAATAAGTTATAAGCTATGTAGTCAAGGTAGGTCAAAATTTTGGTTTAGTCAACTTCAAACATTAATAAAATATGCAATAATAGTGATAATGTCATCAAACCAATTGCTTGCCCTCCATATGGATGTTACAAAACTAAATTCAATACAATCACATCCATATCTATTTTACAAAAAAAGTTATGCTCTATGAAAACAGTGTTACTATTTGAAAATGACATTTTCAGCACCATACATGTTTTCGTGGGTGAAAGAAAAAAGTATTCAAATAAATTCAAAAAAAATATAAAAAAATATATTTAGAATCTAGACAGAAAATCCTAAAGGACTCTAATTTACTTCATCTTCTGATTTCAAGCAGTTCAATAGCAATATGCATCAGAATCTAAATTTTTTTCTGAAAATGTAGAGTTCAGTGTTCATTTAGGCTAAAAAGTGTAACCCACTATTGTGGGTTCACCCCCATGCTAGGAGACTTTGGATCCCTGCTAAAGGATCCCAACCCTATGAGGAGTTGATTCAAAAATATAATGAAGAAAACTGAACACACTCTCCAAATTGCTTCAAGACTATCTTCACTAAACAATCTTCATAATAGCACATCCAAGGGTAAATTGACTAAAACAACAACTCTCTTTTATAGTACAGCTCCTTTGAAGTCATGAAAAATCCAAAAACATCATCTTCTACTTCTATCATAAATATTTCACATTCAAAGCTCGCGCAACATATCTTAACCACATGCTATCCTTATAATACCCTTATGATATACTTGTGATGGAGTTACATCAAATAACCTTCCTTTCATTTATACAAATTCCTAACAATTATTGAGACATCCAAAATGCCTTCTCAATTTATAATTAATAATAGAGGACATCAATAATACTTTACAATACATGTTACATTACATCTAAATACTTCCATATAATTATTAATATGTAGTCAGCTCACAAAGAAGTAACATGCTTTACATCATCCACAAGTCTTCATAGAATGTAAAGTAGATTCTATCATGTTTATCCAACCATTGTGAATATGTCATTGAAAACATATCGACCTCACTAAACTAACTTTAACCTCTTTGAAATAATAAATCTTGAATAACTGTCACCACTTGCTCGTAACACTCACTAAGAAAAGTCTTCAGTAAACTTCACATAACTCAGACATATCTGCATATTTTTTTCTATGCTTACAACCACATTGTTAGAAAATGTTCTTGAACTCAAATATATCTTTGCATAACTTAATTCATCAGTATAAAACATCATGAAATAATTATGTCTGTAACTCTCTTAACTCTATCTAGAAAGCATATATGTTGACATCAATGATAGACCTAGTCATGAATGTAACATATAAGGACTCAATCATCTATAATCAATATCCAATATGTCCCACTAACAACATTCATGCTAACAATCTCCCCCTTTGACATTGATGGCAGCATAGATGAAAAATCATCTAGTCACATCCTCCCATTAATATATTTCTTCCTCACTTCTTGTACTCACTCTTAGACTCAAATGTCCTCCATTCACTATACTCTTAATATTTTCATGTATATTTATCTCATTCATTCTACTTTTAATATTTTTCATGTATATCTCTCCCAATTGATATCAATGAAAAAAGTGTGAATATATCAATTATTGAAGTTTAATCATCTCCAATACAATTTGAAAAAGTTCTTGAGTATCAAAAGATACTATTGAAAAAAATCATGACTAAGAGTCCTTAATGACTCAGCTCAAGTAAAGATAGTCCCCTATAGTAGAAGCATCAAGCATCTAGTCCAGATAGATATAGTTCTTTGATCATGTTGGACTGAGGTGTTCCTACATCCATTATTTTGAAGAGGGTTGGGGAATAACCCCAAACATACCTCTCATATACTCAAAAGTATCCTTAGGTAAAGGTTTTGTGAATATATCTACTATCTTCTCCTTTTTACTAATATACTGCAATCTAATTTCTATTTTTGCAACCTTCTCACTCACAACTTGATACTTTATTGCAATATATTTGGTCTTTGAATGTAATAGTAGATTATTTAACATGCTAACTATACTTTTGTTATTGTAATGTATGATAATAGGCTCAGTGAACTTAATGCTAATATCTATCAAAATCTACTTCATCTAGGTGATTTGATTACAATTATTTTCTGCTACAAAATATTTTGCCTCTACGGTACTCTGTGACATAAAATTTTATTTCTTGCTCAAGCAAGGGACCAATCTTCCTCCCAATAAGAATGATCCACCACTTGTACTCATTTTTTCATCAACATTTCTTCCCAAATCTGCATTAGTGTATGCACATAATGTAAAATCATGTGATCTATCATAGCAAAGTCCATATTATGATGTACCCTTCAAGTATCTCAAAATTATCTTTTCTACCTCAACATGTGTCTCTTTAGGTTCTACTTTCAATATAGCTATAATCTCATCTATATTATCTTTATCAAGTCTTGTATGAGTTAAGTAGTGTAATCCTCCAATCAAAGATTTGTATCTTCTCTATGCTACATTTGGTGTTTCATCATTACTTTCAAATTTACATCTAGCTACCATAGGGGTTCCAACTAGTTTGAAATTCTTCATTCCAAATTTTGTCAATAAGTCCTTAAGATATTTTGTTCATGATATAAAAATGTCATCCTTGTTTTGTATAATCTGCAATCCCAAAAAGTATTTCATCTCACTAATCATGCTCATTTCAAATTCATCTTTCATTTCATAAGAAAATTTCTTACTTGCTTCATCATTACCTCTAAAGATAATATCATCAAAAAATACTTCAACAATCAGTAATCCATCATCATTTTTTCTTAAGTACATATTACTGTATGCATTACCTTTATTCAATCACAAACTGATGAAGTATTTATCTAACCTTGCATACCAAGCTCTAGGAGCCTACCTCAATCAATACAATTCCTTCTTCAATTTTCAAACTATATTCTTGTATTTTGTTAAAGAAAAACCATTAGGTTGTTTATTGCAGACTTCCTCTTCAAGTTATCCATTAAGGAAAGTTGGCATAACATCTATCTGATATACCTTGAAATTCTTACTACATGTATAAGACAAAAAAATTCTTACTACTTCAAGTCTAGCAACAAGTGAAAAGGTTTCTTCAAAATCAATACTTTCTTCCTACAACTATCCTTTACATACCAATCTTTCTTTGTTTCTTACTATTAGGAATAGTCCCAAGAGATAACTAAGAGGGGGGGGGGAGGTCAATCAGTTATCTACAAGTTTCAATTCTTTGTCCAATTAAGTATACTTAAAAATTAAGAATAAACATAATGAAAGAACACTTGAACATAATACCAATATTTTGGTTATGGGGAAACCCAAATAGGTAAAAGCCCCAATGGGAATTGACACCCACTAATAAACTGCACTAGTGTATAATGATCCTTGTTAGAAGATCTTACAACCCTATTAGGAGCTACTCTTTACAATGCAATAAGTATAGTGACCTTTTCAAAGATTGGACCCTGTTAGGAGTCTTTTATGATTGACCCTATTAGGGATGAGGATGCACTATCTAAGAGCTCACTTCTCAAAGAGGTGAAGGCTGCAAACTTCTAAATAATAGATACACACTATATCTAGATCTTGGTGAATTGTGAGGTAGACCTGTTGTCTTGATCACTTCCAATGAGTATCATATACTCTTTACTTGGTCACATAGACCTTCTATTGATAGCTCAATACTTTTCACTCTCTACTATGCTCTTTTCTTTCAACTCTTAACCATGTCTTAGAAATCACAATTGACTACCTATAAATATCTTCTCTCTAAATGATATAATAAATTCAACCTATTAGTACCATCTTGAAATCATATTAGAGAAAAAATAACACTCTCAAATAACATTTATGTCTTGTCTACTAAGCACACAACACAAACTGGGACCTGTCCAAATCAATCAGTGTAGATGCACGCTACACACTATCAGCTCAACCAAATTTACTAAAACTTTCTCATCAAGTTGGATTACATCATGCACTCTTAAAACAACATTCATATCTCTTCTCCAATCACTAATCCAAGTACACATACCAAAATGATAGGTGCAACTCTTGTACTGATATAATCTATGTCAGCTCTTCTGAATAAACTCAGGAAACTCCAACTGGTAAATAGTGACTGCATAACTTCACTTCTACTACACACCACACTATTCTTCCATGAATATAACATGTCTAGCATGTTTCTATCACATATCAAAACATGCAAGGCTCCATGATAATTATACAGATAATCACTCATAGAACACTACATGTAACTCTGTCAAGAACACTATTGACACAAGCTACTACATAACTATATGTACTAACAATTAACCTTTGCATCCATGATATCATGCTGATAACACGTCCATGCTATATATACTCAAATATTACTACATAAGTCTTTCATGCATGCTACTTAACATATGTTTCCATCAATGACAAACATACAGTCAGCACCGACTTGCTAGAAAATCTCCAACAATCTCCCCCTTTGGCATTGATGGAAACATATGGAATGAAAAAAACCACCAATCCAAATGACCAATTATTTTATAACATTCTCCATTTCCTTATCAAAACTCCCCGAGGATGAATCCTCCATCTGCTACAACATTCTTAAATATTCTCTATTTCCTCAACTAAACTGCTTGCATGACTTAATACTACTCCCTCTTGCTGCTATATATTACTCCTCAATTTTGTATGTACTCCCCCTTTAATGTTGTTTTTAATGACTATATACCACTCCCCCTTTGACATCAATGGTTAAGGGTGCAAAACATTTAAGCTCTGGTACTACTCCTAAAGTAGAGTAGTCAACCATCCATTAGTCACTGAGGACTGATGCTCTTTCCACTTTTTCTAAGGAGAATAAGGGAAGGGAATTAATCCTAGCTTCTCCCTAAGATACTCAAAAGTATCCTTTGGTAAGGGCTTTGTGAATATATCTGCTAGTTGTTCCTTTATACTCACATAATCCAATTTGAGTTCTTTCTTTGCCACTTTCTCTCTTAGGAAGTGATACTTAATCTCTACATTCTTTGTCTTCGCATGCATCACAAGATTCTTTGACATGTTGATAGTGCTAGTGTTATCACAATGAATAACAATAGGATAATCAATCTCAATTACAAAATCCTTTATCATCTATTTGATCCAAACAATTATAGAATAATTCAAGGCTACTGCAACATACTCTGCTTATGTTGTTGACTAAGAAATACAATTCTTCTTCTTTCTTGTCTGAGTGACTAGTCTATCACTCAGAAATATTGCTCCTCCTTATGTAATCTTTCTATCATCCATGCATCCTACCTAATCTACATCTGTATATACATGAAGCTCAAAATTCTCTAAATTAGGATACCATAGACCATAATATATAGTTCCTTGTAGATATGTGAATATTCTCTTTACTACTATGAGGTGACTTTGTTTATGCTCTACTGCAAATCTTTCAACTATACCAACTACATTAGAAATATCAGGTCTAGTTTGAGTAAGATATATGAGTTTACCAATCATAGATTTGTACAATGTTATATCTATTGCTAGAGAATCATCTTCTTTTGTAAGCTTACATCATGTTATCATAGGTGTACCCACTAGCTTACAATCATCCATTTTGAACTTTTTCAATATCTCTTTCACATATCTACACTGATTAATGAAAATGTCTTTCTCTATCTACTACACATTTAATCCCAAAAATTATTTGATAGATTTGATAGGTTCAATCATGCTCATCCCAAACTCTCTCTTCATCTCCTTAGCAAATTTTTCACTAAGTTTGTCATTACCACCAAAGATAATGTCATCAACAAATATAGCTACAAGTATTAAACCTTCAGATGTCTCTCTGATAAATAGATTACAATCTACTACTCCTTTCTTGAATCCAATTTTTGTTAGATATCCATCAAGTCTCTCATACCAAGCTCTAGCTGCTTTCTTAAGTCCATAGAGGGCTTTCATCAATCTGCATACATTATCAGGCTTGTCTGATAAGGTGAATCCTTCTGGATGCTCAATGTATACTTCTTCCTTTAAATCTCCATTCAAGAATTCTAACTTAACATCCATCTAATAAACTTTGAAGTTTTTGAATGTTGCATAAGCTAAAAACAACTTAATAGCTTCGATTCTACTCACAGGTTCAAATGTGTGTAAATTATCAATACTTTCTCTTTACGAATATCCCTTGCATACTAAATTTTCTTTATTCCTTACTACTATACCACCTTCATTCATATTATTTTTGAATATCCACTTTATTCCAATCACATTCTTACCGCTAGGTCTTGGGACCAATTCACAAGTATCATTCTTAATAATCTAACCTAGTTCTTCTTTCATAGCATCATGCCAATCTGAATCATTACATGTATCTTCAACACTTAAAGGTTCAATCTGAGATAATAAACATACTACCTCATTTCTTGCTAAACTCTTTTTTTTTTTTTTTTTTTATCTTGTTGTGACTTTGCTACTCTGATACCCAATGATGTCATCCTTAGAGTGATATCTAGATGTAAACTTTGGAAATTTAGGTGATAATGTCTCATCAACCTTATGATTTTCCTCTTCACTTGTTTTAGGGTCATTGAATAATACATCAATACTATCAAACATCTCTTCAACAACTGTCTCACTAGTGGAAGGAATGGGTTCTTCTTGAATCATAGATGAATAATCATGATATCTTTCTTGAACCATAAACTTTTCATCAATCCTAACATCAACACTTTCAATGATCTTCTTCAATATCAGATTAAACCATCTATAAGCTTTGATTTTAGTAGAGTAACCAAGGAAAATACATTCATCACTTTTTGAATCAAACTTGCCTATTGCTTGATCCCTCTTGATGTAGCAATTGCTTCCAAAGATTCTGAAGTATTTCACTATAGGAACATTACCAAACCATAGCTCATAAGGTGTCTTGTCTACACCAGGCCTCAATTGTATTCTATTAATGGTATAGACTATGGTGTTGACCACATCTCTCCAATAGGTGTGTACAAAATTTCCTTTAATCATGATGGTGCACGCTATATCAATGATGATCCTATTCTTTCTCTTTGTAATTCCATTCTACTGAGGGGTTCTAGGTCCACTCAATTGTCTCTTTATGCCATGTTCTTTGAAATACTCATAGAATTTGTCAGAGGTGAATTATCCTCCTCTATCCAATCTTAGACACTTATCTTTAGTCCATATTCATTCTCAACCTTAGCTTTGAATATTTTTAACTTCTCAAATGCTTCTGACTCGTCTTTTAAGAACACAACCCACATCATTCTAGAATAATGATCAACAAACAAAATGAAATACCTTTCACCATAGTATGATCTTGGTTGAGTTGGTCCACATAGGTTTGTATGAATCAGATCCAACTTGTTCTCTAGAGAATTATGCTTGCTTGAGAATGAATTCCTCACATGATTTCCCATCACACATTCCCTACAAATAGTATCAACTAGCTTTTCTATGCTAGGTAGATCTCTTACTACCTTTACATTTCTTATATTTACTATGTTACCAAAATTGATATGACAAAGTCTTTTATTCCATAGCCAACTATCGTCTACTTTAGCAACAAAAAATCTTGCTTCTGAATTGAGCTGAAAAAAATTACCTTTAGTCTTTGAACTTGATGCAATCATTACACCATCCTTGTTGTTAATGATGCACTTGTTGTCTTTGAACTCCAATATATAACTTTTTCAAGTAACTGCCCAACACTAAGAAGGCTATGCTACCAACCATCTACATAAAGAACATCATCAGTGTTGTTATTTCCATCGAATGTGATAGCTCCTCTACCAATTATAGTTTTAGGAGTGTTGTCTCCAAATATAACCATGCATCCATTGTATTTTTCTAGATGAAAAAATTTGTCTTTATCACCTATCATGTGATGTGAACAACCACTATCTATAATCCAATCTAGCCTTATGTCTTCTTGTGAAATCAATGCTAGCTCTTGTTCCTTTTTCTCATCTTCATGATTAATCTCATCATACATCTTTTCCATAATAGAAATGAATCCAATTTCATCTTCAACTGAATCATCATCAGAAACTCCATCACCAGCATAGTAACATTCTTTTTTATACTTAGGCTTGTAGTTAGTTCTGAATTTCTTAACTCTTGTAGGACACTTAGATGCAAAGTGACCAATCCTATTACATGAGAACCATTTGAAAGGTAACTGACCTTGATACTTTCCTTTTCCTTTTCTTTCTTTCTAAGAAATCATAGAAATAATATCATCTATCTCTTTATCTTCATCATCATCATCAAAATTACCAGAAGTGTTTAAAGATTTCTTACCATGGACTAATGCTTTGAAGGTTGTCTCACTTTTAGGTTCTATTTTCAATCTTGAAATCTCAAAAGCTAAAATTTTTCTGATCAAGATCTCTTTCTTGAAATTTTTTGTAAGATGCATGGTCTTATCAAGGGTGTTAATCTATTTTTAATACTCTACTATAAGAGTAGTCATCAACTTATCCATAATGTCTTCCTCTAAGATTTCTCCACCATTGTTCCTAATTCTAGCAACTACTTAATTAATCCTTTGGTTGTAAGCTCTGATGATTTCTTCAAGTATCATCTCTAATGCATTGTATATTTTCTTCCATGTCTTTCTGCACTCATTCTTTTCTTCTATATCTCCTTCAAACATGCCTTCTAGGTGCTTCCATATATTGTAGGCTGTGTATACTTTCTTTAACTCTGAAAACTCACTATCAGATAAGGTGATGATGAGGGCTTCTTTTTCTATTGCATTCAGATGGAAAAAATCCCTTTTCTTTCTAGTAGCATCATCTTTTGCAACATCTTCTAGAGAGAGGATCTTAATTTCTTTGATAGCCACTTCAAAAGTAATGCATTACAAATGTGTCACCATCTTGTTCTTCAAATCAGGATAGTTCTCTCCATCAAACTTAGGACTGTATTTTCTAAAGAATGTCATCTGATCAATCTCAAGCTATTAAACTTTCTATCTAAGGCACTTGGCTCTGATACCATTATTAGGAATAGTCCCAAGAGATAAATGAGAGGGGAGGGGGGGTGAATCAATTATATACAAGTTTCAATTCTTTGTCCAATTAAGTATACTTAAAAATTAAACATAAAAACAATGAAAGAACACTTGAACACAACACCAATATTTTGGTTATGGGGAATCCCAAATAGGTAAAAACCCCAGTGGGAATTGACACCCACTAATAAACTGCACTAGTGTATAATGATCCTTGTTAGAAGATCTTACAACCCTGTTAGGAGTTGATCTTTACAATGCAATAAGTATAGTGACCTGGTCAAAGGTCAAAACCTATTAGGAGTCTTTTATGATTGACCCTTTGAGGGGTGAGGATGCACTATCGAAGAGCTCACTACTCAAAGGGGTGAAGGCTACAACCTTCTAAATAAAAGATACACACTATATCTAGATCTTGGTGAACTACGAGGTAGACCTGTTGTCTTGATTAGTTCTAATGAATAGAATATATTGTTTACTTGGTCACATAGACCTTTTTCTAATGGCTCAACACTTCGTACTCTCTGCTCTACTCTTTTCTTTCAATTGTTAACCATGTCTTAGCAATCACAAATGACTTCCTATAAATATCTTCTCTCTAAATGATATAATCAAGTCATCATGTTAGAACCACCTTGAAATCATATTAGGGAAATAATAACACTCTCCAATAACATTTTTATCAACTCTACTAAGCACACAACATAAATTGGGACCTATCCAAATCAATAAGTGTAGATGCATGCTACACACTGTCGAGTCAACCAAATTTACTAAAATGTTCTCCTCAAGCTGAATTAAATCATGCACTCTTAAAAAAACATTCATAACTCTTCTCCAATCACTAATCCAAGAATGCATACCAAAATGATAGGTGCAACTCTTGTACTAATATAATCTTTGTCGGCTCTTCTGAATAAATACAGGAAACTACAACTGGTGAATAATGACTAGATAACTTCACTTCTACTACACACTAGACTCTACATCCATGAATATAACACCACTAGCATGTCTCCACCACATATCCAAGTGTGCAAGGGTCCATGATAATAGTATGGACAATCACTCATAGAACACTTCCTGTAACTCTATCAGGAACACTACTGACACAAGAGACTACATAATAGTTTGTACTAACAATTAACCTCTACATCCATGATATCATGCTGATAACATGTCCATTCTATATATACTCAAATATTACTACATAATTCTTCCATGCATGCTACTTACTATATGTTTTCATCAATGACAAAGATATAGTCAGCACTCGGTTCCTAGCAAATCTCCAACACTTACCACTTCATCTTTCTCATTCATCTTGTTCCTAAAAACCCATTTTTTGCCAATAACATTCTTGTCTTTAGGTCTAGGAACAAATTCCCAAATCCTTTTCTTTTCAATCTTCTGAAGTTGTTCTTTTATTGCTTTCATCCAATGTTTATTTTTACATGCTTGATCTGCACTCTTTGGTTCAACTTCAGATATTAAACATAGTTCTTCATTTGCCTCATTCATTATCATGATCCCTTTGTTTGCACTTGCAATGATTTGATTTGTAGGATGATTTCTTACAACATATTTAGGTGTTCATGGTTCATCTTTGACTTCTTCTCTAGGTGTTGATTTAGGTACAAATCTTTGTACAAATCTAAATTCTTCAATCTACAAATCATTGCCAATTTTATAAAATAATTCATGTTCATCATTATGATTAATGTTATCCCTTTGTTTTTTATCTTCATCAGAATGATAGTCAAGAATTCTCTTCTAAATTCTGAACTTTTCATCAACCTTCACATTAATACTCTCAACAATATCCCTTAATCTTTGATTAAAACATTTGTATTCTTTATATTGGGATTAACAGGATAGAAATAACAGTTACATGAAAATATAACCAATATCATAAAATAAAAAACCACACAGAAGAGAACACAAGACACAAAGATTTAATAACACAAAACTTCTGCATGAAATATAACTTGTATCCTTTATCAATAATCTTTGGAACACTCAAAAGATTATTTTTTAATCAATCAAGAAAGAAGACATCTTCAGTGTTAATTTTTTTCACCAATTGTAATAGATTATTTTCCCTTAATATGACATGGTGCATTATTTCCAAATCTAACTATTCCTCCATCATATCTATAAGGTTCAACAAATTTATCCACATCTTCAGTCATATGATGAGAATATCCACTATCAATAATCCAATCAATCTTTTTATGTTCTACATGTGAAACTAAATATTTTTCTTCTATTACTTCTTCTTCATCAAAATTTTCATCTTTAATAGCGACAAATCCTATTTCATCTTCATTTTCTTCATTGCTTTTAAAAAAAATTATATCTTTAAATGCAATTTCTCCATCTTCATCAACATAATAGCAATTTTTGTCTGAGGTCTGTAAGGTTTTCTATATTTGATCTTCTTTTCTCTCTTCGAACATTTAGATGAAAATGACCAAATTCTTTGCATGTCCAACAAGAAAAATCTTTCTTACCTTTATGTTTTCTCCTTGTAATCAGTGTCATTGCATCATCAAACTTTCTTTCTTCTTCTTGCTTAGCTGCCAAATCTCTAGCATAATCTCAACTAATACTTGCACTTCTTGTCAACATAGGTCTATCCTTCATTTTAGGGCTGTAACTAATGGAAGCTTGATGAGAGATTTTTTATTAGCATACCTAATTAGAGATATATAGGATGCTTATTGTTATTATTTTCATGAAATAGCTCAAAAAATATGGTAATTTACCTTATTTTGATTTAAATATTTGGGAAATAATCTTATAAAGGTAATTCTAGTACACAAAATGGAGCCCATCGTGGGGTACTAGGCCTCATTTGTTTAAATTTTAGAGAAATTTGTATAATTGTAGGATTTTGTGTTTGAATTCTCCATTTTTAAGGTGAAATAGCACATACAAGGATTTAAATAGCACGTCAAGAAGAGAAACAACACATCTAAAGAAACTTTTAGTGCGTTTGCATGACCAAATAGCATGTTTAAACACTTATATCTCTTGTCTTACTTTCTTTTAGCACTTTTATCCTGACTCCGCAACATTTTTAAATTATGTTTTAGCTCTTTTAAATTTTTATTTATGTGCATTTGAATGTTTAAATAACAATTTTAATTTATATAGCAGCACGTTTAAATAATCATGTAGTGCATTTAATTAATCCTACAACATGCATAACTATTTTTCACAATTGATTAATCTAATAGTTTAAAATATATTCTCTATGTTTTTCCAATGGTAGAGCATAAAAAGGCACAAAAACTAGAGGCTAGAATCCACAGGGAGGATAAAGACATTGCAAAAAGGTTGAAAAGAAAGAAAACAATCCTCATAATTTTTTTTTTTGGAGGATTCCAAGCAGGAAGGTAAGGATTTTGAGAGAGATTTGAACATTATTAATTTATATAAATCAAAATTTTTCTCTTTGAATTAGATTTTCATTCCTTATGCTCTTCATTTTTATTCAATTTGAAAGAAAAGGCGTAAAATTTGAATTTTCTTGGATTTCTTCACTTTGATTGTTTGTGTTGGACTAACAATTTCAAAAGGGATGTGAACGAGCAGGAACAATTGCCACTAGGTGAGTAAAATAATTAAAAGTCAAATAAAAATGCCCCTAGCCTTTTCTAGCAATGAAAAGAGGTAAGTCTTTATCCATTTGCATTTTTCTTAACTTGTGGCAATTTGATTTGAATCTAGTAATTAGTAGGCTATTATTATTTGGGAGATTTAGTAGTAGGCCTATGCTCTTCAATTTTCTAGTGAATCAATATGCCAAACCTACCAGATCTTTCAATTAAAAGAAAGGCTAAGGAATAAACAAACACTTAATTTGAAGCCTATTGTTGTGGAAGAGAATAGAAATAATCAATTCCCATTAGATTACAAGGCTTGGGAAAATTGAACATTGCTAATTGTGGTTGGAAGGAAGAAATAGTAGGTATATTCTCTTCAACATTTGGTGAATCAAATTCCCAAACCTTTTCCTTTACTTCATGTATTCTCTTTAAATAAACACGCTAGAACTTTCATGGTCTCAACTCCCAAGAATTTTCATTAACGGGGCCGGTGAGAGGCACAGCCCAAAGTGGGATACAATTTCCTTTACTACAATAATATAACCCACTATAAAATAAAATGCATTCATCATTAATGGGGTGAGTGACAAAAGGATATCAAGAATCTAACTTCCTTGAGTAGTCTTTCAAGTGTTAGAAATAGTCCCAAGAGATAACTGAGAGGGGGGGGTTGAATCAGTTATCTACAAGTTTCAATTATTTATCCAATTACGTATACTTAAACATAAAGCATAAACACAATGAAAGAAAACTTGAACACAACACCAATATTTTGGTTACGGGGAAACCCAAATAGGTAAAAACCCTAGAGGGAATTGACACCCACTAATATTCTACACTAGTGTATTATGATCCTTGTTAGAAGATCCTTAACCCTATTAGGAGTTGGTTTACAATATATTTAGTATAGTAGACCTGGTCAAGGATCAGACCCTATTAGGAATCTTTTACAATTGTCCCTATTAGGGGAGATGACGCAACGTTTGAGAGTTCACTGCTCAAAGGGGTGAAGGCTACAACCTTCTGAATAACAGATACACACTCTAGATCTTGGTGAAATGTTCTTAGACCCTATTTCCAATGGATAGCACAAATAATTTACTTGGTCACATAGACCTTCTTCTGATGGCTCAACACTTTGCACACTCTTCTCTGCTCTTCTCAATCAACTATAAACCACACTCAAACAATCACAAATGACTATCTATAAATATCTTTCCTCTAAATTATATAATCAAGTCAGCCTATTAGAACCACCTTAAAATCATATTAGAGAAGCCATAACAAACTCCAATAACAATTTAGTCAACTCTACTAAGCATGTAACACATTCTGGGACCTATCCAATAAGATAATTGTAGACGCATGCTACACACTATCGGCTCTACAAAAACAACTGGATCTTTCTCCTCAAGTTGAATTACTTCATAAGCTCTTAACCAAACATCACTAACTCTCCTCTTAGCTTAAATCCAAGGGTGCATACCCAAATTATGAGTGCAACTCTAGAACCAATATAATCTCTATCAGCTCTTCTATACAAACATAAGAAACTGCTACTGGTGAATAGTGATTGCATAAATTTACTTCTATTGATCATCAAACTTTGTGTCCATGATTGAAACATTAGTAACATGTCTTCAAAATATATCCAAGGGTGCAAGGATCCATGATAACTATACGAACAACCATACATAGAACACTTCCTATTTCTCTATTAGGAACACTGCTGACACAAGCTACTATATAACTATCTGTACTAACAGGTAACATTTGCGCCCATGATATCATGTTGATATCATGTCCATGATACATATATAGAAATATTATTGCATAAGACTTCCATGCATGCTACTTTCTATATGTTTTCATCAATGACAAGCATACAGTTAGTACTCACCTACTGGAAAATCTCCAACAATCTCCCCCTTTGGCATTGATGGCAACATGTGGAATGAAAAACCACCACCAAACCAAATGAACATTTCTTTTATAACATTCTCCATTTCCTCAACTAAACTATTGTCATAACTGAATACTACTCCCCCTTAGTATATTACTCCTCCTTTTTACTTTTGTTTTTCATGACTATATATTACTCCCCCTTTGACATCAATGGCAAAGGGCACCATTCATTTTAAGCACTGGTACTACTCCTGAGGTAGAGTATTTAACCTTCGATTAGTCCCTAAGGACTGATGTCTTTCCTTCTTTCTTCTAAGAAGAATCAAGGAAGGGAATTACTCCCAACTTCTCCCTGAGATACTCAAAAGTATCCTTAGGCAAGGGCTTTTTGAATATATCTGCAAACTAATCTTTAGTACTCACATAGTCCAACTTGACTTCCTTCTCTACCACTTTCTCTCTTAGGAACTGATACATCATCTCAATGTGCTTTGTCTTTGCATGCATCATAGGGTTCTTTGTCATATTGATAGTGCTAGTGTTATCATAGTGAATAACAATAGGATAATCAATCTAAATTCCAAAATCCTTTATCATCTGCTTGATCCAAACAACTGTAGAAAAATTCAAGGCTGCTACAACATACTCCACTTCTTCTATTGACTAAGAAATACAATTTTGTTTCTTGCTTGTCCAAGTGACAAGTCTATCACCAAGAAACACTACTCCACTTGATGTACTCTTTATGTCATCAACACATCTTGCCCAATCTGCATTAGTGTACACATGAAGCTCAACATTTTTTGAATTAGGATACCATAGACCATAATCAATAGTGCCCTGCAAGAATATGAATATTCTCTTTACTGCCATGAGGTGACTTTTCTTAGGTTCTACTGCAAATCTTCCAACTATACTAATTGCATTTGAAATATCAGGTCTAGTCTGAGTAAGATATATGAGTTTACCAATCATAGACTTATACAATGTTATATCTACTACTGGTGAGTCATCTTCTTTTGTAAGCTTGCATCCAATGATCATAGGGGTTCCTACTCACTTGAAATCATCCATTTTGAATTTCTTCAGTATCTCTTTGACATACTTGGACTGATTAATATAAATTCCTTTTTGTGACTGCTACACATTTAGTCCCAAAAAGTATTTGATAGGACCAATCATACTCATCTCAAACTCATTGTGCATTTCTTTGGCAAATTTTGCACTTAGTTTTTCATTACCTCCAAAGATAATGTTATCAACAAATATAGCTACAAGTAGTTGACATTCAAATGTCTCTCTAATGAATAGATTACAATTTACTGCTCCTTTCTTGAATCCAATCTTTGTTAGATATCCATCTAGTCACTCATACCATGCTCTAGGGGCTTTCTTAAGTCCATAGAGGGCCTTCTTCAATCTGCATACCATATCAGCTCCGTCTAATAAGGTGAATCCTTCTGGTAGGTCAATGTATACTATTAGAATAACTGAGAGGGGGGGTGAATCAGTTATCTAGTGTCCCAAAACAAAATGTATAATTCAAAACATCTTATGTAATATCTCCTCCTCAGTAAACAATAAAACTTTCACTGTCTATGCTTTTACCGATTACTAGTCTAATACCATAATAGTTACTGATCAAATCTAACATGTAACATGTAAAGAATGATAACAAATAGATATCACAATCAACACATAACACAAAAGATTTAACATGGAAACCCTATAAAGGAAAAAACCACCTAGGACTGGCAACCCAAAAATTGTTCAATCTTCTAGATTGAGGTCGGTTAAGACCCAACCCTATTAAAGGTTTACAAACACACTGTCAGGTGTGACCTTGTTAGAGGATTTTAGACTAGAAGTTATCATCCAACCAGCATTCACTATGGGGTTGACAGGATAACAATGTTCATTCTATGAATGATACATCATAAGACTTTCAAAGTCCACTCAGTTAAGATATTTTGAGTATATACAATGGTTAAATATGTAATAATAAATGATCTACCTTAATACAAATTCAATTGCAGATTACAGATCAATATTCAGTCCAAACAAATCTTTTTGATCAATATTTCACTTTAGATTCAATACTGTATCAACTTACTATACATCGGTAATTGCTCTTTATAGCTCAGTAATTGTTCTGCAGCTCAGTTCTTACTTAACCAGTATGATCAGAATGTATGAAAACCTTTTTCATGTAATATTCCTCTAGTTTCTACTTCTTCCGGCATCCTCCTATTAAGAAATTTTGTTCTCTTATATAGACGAGTAAATCATTTTCTTCTCCACCATTAGATTTTTTTGCTTAACCACATTCATAGATTTTACAGTTTCAAACATTCTCGGCACTTGTATCAATAACATGTTTGATTTGCATCCTTTAGATCTTTCCTAAATTTCATTAGCCATCGATTTGTGTAACAAACATTATCCATTACCTCGATGTTATACTCTTCCCAGCTCATCAATCTTGTCAGCTAAACTAATCATTTAATTCATTATGTTCTGCTCAGTTAACAAAGAAATGCATTGGTGAACACTACTCAGTTAATACTACAATTGGTATACACTACACTCTATCAGTGTATACTAGAAATGCTTCATTTACCGACAACATTGCTTTGTGTCTTTCACCTCTATACTTCATCATAGATGAATGCAATATAATAAAGTCAATATCATCAAGTCATAGACTCATCAACAAGTTACTCAATGTGTTCCTTATCCTCATCTATCATGTACATCATTCTCATGTAGATTTCTCTGTTCTTCATCTCTTTCACCTTTCTTCAGATGTCTTGGTATAGTAACTTACAAGATAAGTGTTGTCAAACTAGTTGACATCAATGACAACATAATACTGATTTAATCATATTACATATCTAATCAGCAACTCCTTAATGATCTTTAATCATGGATTCTTCAATCCGATTCCAAATCAATTGTAGTCCAACAATCTCTCCCTTTGGCATTGATGGCAACTCAATTAATATGAAATGTACCATACACATACCAAAGATACATTCTACAACTATGTAAACAAAAAGTTGTAAGTTGAATAGACTTAATATGTTTAATCACTATGTTACTAAACCAGCATTAGATAATACAACTTTACCATTCTATAGTTGTGTTCTTTTCATTTCTCTTATTGTTGCTTCTATTCTCTGTAACTGATCTTCAATACTCTGTATTATTTAGATTGTCTCTCCCTTAGATAATTCTCATTGGTGCTTGTTCCTTTTCATAGCTTGTTCATTGTTCCTTTTCATATTGTTTATCTCTCCCTTTGATAGCAATGCCAAAGAAACAAATAAACAAATAATTATGTCTTCCTCTGTATCTCAGAATACTAATATCCCAATCGGTTCAAGTTCTTCAAACTTAATCACAACCTTGAACATGATTCAAAGTGTTAACTATGCTACATCAACATGAATAATCTTCTCATAAAAATAGGCTAATGCAACATCTAGATCACCCTAGTGACCGATAGATAGGGGACAGACCCCAAGTCTAGTCCTCAAGTATTCAAATGTGTCCTTCGGTAGAGGCTTTGTAAAAATATCTACAAGTTGTTCTTTTGATGTGACAAATTCTAACTTCACTTACTTCTCTTCCACTTGTTCTCTTAAGTAATGATACTTAATAGATATATGCTTTATCTTAGAGTGCATTATAGGATTCTTTGAAATATTAATAGCACTAGTGTTGTCACAATATATAATCACTGGGTCAGTGATTACCTCATTCATTCCTTCCAACACTTGCTTGATATATGCAATGTTTGAATAGTTAGTAGCAGTAGCAACATACTCTATTTTAGCTATAGACTAAGAAATACAAGCTTTCTTTTTACTTGTCTAGGTTACAAGTCTTTCACCAAAGAAAAATGCTCGTCTGATGGTGCTTTTCCTATCATCCACATTTCCAGCCCAATCAGCATTGGTGTAAACTTTCAGCTCAAACTTCCCTTCCTTAGGATACCATAATCCATAATTCTCTATTTTCTTCAGCTATCTTAAGATCCTTTTTGTAGCTATCATGTGTGATTCTCTAGGATTAGTATAAAATCTTGCAACAATACCCACAACATGTGCTATATCTGGTCTACTGTGAACTACGTACATTAACTTACCAATCATGGATCGGTAAAGTGTCTGATTTACCTCAGTAGTTTCATCCTCCTTTGTCAATTTGCATCTAGTAGCCATCGATGTTCCCATAGGTTTAGTATCTTCCATGCCAAATGTCTTCAGTACTTCCTTTATGTATTTAGATTGTGTTATGAATATTCCATCACTTTTTTGAATCACTTGTAGTCCAAGAAAGAACTTAATCTCTCTGAACATAGACATTTCAAATTCCTTTTGCATTTCATCAGTGAATACCTTGCAGACAAGATCTGACCCTCCAAAAATAATGTGATCAACAAATATTTTAGCAATGATAATAGTATCATCAGTATCACCTTTCACATATAGATTATTTTTTTCACTTGTTCTAACAAATCCAATACTTAACAAGTAAGTATGCAGTCTTTCATACCATGCTCTTGATGCTTGCTTCAAACCATATAAAGCTTTATGTAATCTACATACCATGTCTTTATTGTCGGGATCAACAAATCCTTCAGGTTGTTCGATGTAGACCTCTTCTTCAAGTATACCATTCAAAAATGATGACTTTACATCCATTTGATAGACTTTGAATTTCTTGTGTCCAGCATATGCAAGTAACATTCTAACTCCTTCCAATCTAACAATAGGTACAAATATTTCACCATAGTCAATGCCTTCTTCCTATGCATATCCCTTGCATACCAATGTAGCTTTATTTCTTGTGACTTCACCATTTTCATTCAATTTATTCATGTATATCCACTTAGTACCAATAACATTCTTATCTTTTGGTCAGGGTACTAAGGACCAGGTTTTGTTCTTCTCTATTTTCTCTATTTCTTCCTTCATTGCATTAACCCATTCTTCATTCTCTAATGCAACTTTCACATTTTTAGGTTCAAATTCATAAATTAGACATGTACCTTGTCTTGCTTTGCTTCTAGTCTGCATTCCAGCATGTTTGTCTCCAATGATTTGTGTTTTAGGATGATGTCTTCTAAAAAAACTACCCAGAACTCAGTTTCTCCTTTCTTGATCATCTTGTTCAGGGTCATTTCCTTGCTTGGTAGCTCCATCTTGTTCCTCAGTTTGTGTTGCCTATTGTCCTGCATTGTTTCCCTACTGATTGGTTGTTATAGCTTGCAGTGTTGGTAGATACTCTAGATGTTCAATGTAAGTGAATCTACCATAGTCTTTTGGTTCCTTTGTACTTTCCTCTATGTTCTTATTGTCAAACTCATCAACACGAACATTAGTACATTCAACTATATTATCTGTAACCTTATTCAAACATTTATATGCTTTACTTGTAGTGGAATATCCTAGAAATATCCCTTCATCTCCTTTAGAATCAAATTTTCCATTTCTTTCATCTTTCAAAATAAAGCATTTACTTCCAAAAATTATGAAATAACTTACAGTAGGTTTGTGTCCAAACCATAGCTCATAAGGTGTTCGGTTGGTGTCCTTCTTCAGTTGTACTTGGTTAAGAACATACATAGCTGTACTGACAACTTCCCTCCAATATGTCTGAGAAACATTATTCTGTATCATTAATGTTCTAGCAGAGTCAATTATAGACTTGTTCCTCCTTTCAGCAATGCCATTTTGTTGAGGTGTCCTTGGTGCAGATACCTATCTTTTCATTCCATGCTCATTACAAAAATTAGTAAATACATCAGAGATAAATTCACCTCCTCTATCAGATCTTAAGCATTTTATTTCCTTTCCAATTTCTTTCTCTACCTTAGCTTTATACCACTTAAACATTTTGAAAGCTTCAGATTTCTCTTTCAAGAACACAATAGTCATTAGTCTAGTATAGTCATCAAAAAAAAGAATAAAATATCTATCACTAGAACAACTCTGAGTTCTCATAGGACCACATAGATCGGTATGGACCAACTCAAGTATCTTCTTTATTGAATAGTCTTTTCTTTTAAAACTAGACTTGGTCATCTTACCTTTCTGACATTCATGGGACATGGCTTGATCAAGTTTTGTCAAGTTAGGCAATCCTCTAACTCTTTTCTTTCTACTAATCTTGATCATGTTGTCAAAGTTCACATGGCATAACCTTCTATACCACAACCAAGCATCTTCATCCTTTATTAACAAACAAGAAGATTGATCCATATCAAGATAGAATAGATTACCTCTAGATTGTGTACTAGTTTCGACAAGTCTTCCTCCATCATCATAGATCTTCACCTTTTTTCTCTCAAAAGCCAGTCACTAGCCTGAATTATTTAGCTGAGCCACACTTAATAGATTATAGTTCATTCCATCTACCCAGTATGCATTTTCACATTGTAATTTGTCATTGATCATCAGTGAGCCTTTACCTCTTACCATACAAGATGCATCATTTCCCATTCTCACAGATCCTCTATTATACTCAACAAGATGACCAAACTTCTCTACATCACCAGTCATATGATGTGTACATCCATTGTCTATGATCCATGTATCATTTCTACTTACTTTAGAGATTAGTGATGTCTCTTCATGTTTCTCTTCCTCCTCTGAGTCATCTTTCATAGAAACAAATACAACTTCTATATCATCTTCAAAATCAGATTTAGTTTCAATATCTTCAGCTATGTAACATACCTTTTTGCCTTTTTCATCTCGGTTGTCTCTATTTTTGTGTCGGTAGCCTTTGTTGACTCTTCTTCCATAGCTTCCTTTAGATCAATCTTTGGATCTATCATCATCTTTCTTCTGAGGGCATCTAGCAGTGATGTGACCAAATTCTTTACAATTAAAGCATGAAAAAGGTAGCTTACCATTATACCTTCCTTTTCCTTTGGGCAATCTTCTAGCCATAAGAGCTTCAAGCTCATCAAGCTCATCATCGGTATTGTCATCACTATCACAATTCTTACTATTCCTGCTAGACTTTCCATTCTTCAAAGAAGACATGAAAGAGGATTCAACAAAAGGAACAACACTATTATCCAAGTTTTTTAATTCAAAGGTTGTAATTTTACCAATTAGAGTGTCAAGGGTAAGGTTGGATGTAGTTCTTGTTTCATGAATTGCAAAAATCCTGATTGCATAAATTGGTAGCAAAGTTATGAGAATTTTGCTTATCATTGTTTCATCATCAATTACTCCATCATATGCTCTAATAGCATGTACCACCTCTTTGAGTCTATTTGAATATTGTACAATGTTCTCACCTTCTTTCATTCTCCTATCATCAAATCTACCTCTCAGACTTTCAGCTCGGGCTCTTTTGACATTTAGATCTCCACTGTATATTTGTGTTAATTTATCTGACATTGCTTTAGTAGTCATGCATGTCTTAATATCTTCAAATTTAGTGTCGGTATATGCAGAAACAAGTTCCATCATAGTAACATTGTGTTCATGCTTATCCTTAGGTTGATCACGAGTTAAGGGACTAGTGGGTGGTTGTATGTAGCCATTGTCCATCAAATCTAGTGCAGAGTTCCCAATTCTAGATATGTGCAGCTTCATTCTGCTTTTCCATACTACGAAGTTTTCCTTATTCAGTTTTAGTACTTCCCTCTTATACATCTTGAGACCTTTATGCTTAAGTCCTTAAAACTTTGTTCCAAGAAACCAATGCTCTGATACCAATTGTTAGAATAATTGAGAGGGGGGGTGAATCAGTTATCTAGTGTCCCAAAATAAAATGTATAATTCAAAACTTCTTTTGTAATTTTTGCTGCTCGGTAAATAATAAAACTTTCACTGTCTATGCTTTTACCAATTACCAATCTAATACCATAACAGTTACTGATCAAATCTAACATGTAACATGTAAAGAATGATAACAAACAGATATCACAGTCAACACATAACACAAGAGATTTAATGTGGAAACCCTGTAAAGGGAAAATGCACCTAGGACTGACAACCCAAAAATTGTTCACTCTTTAGAAGTGACGTCGGTTAAGACCCAACCTTGTTAAAGGTTTACAAACACACTGTTAGGTCTGACCTTGTTAGAGGATTTTAGAATAGAAGTTATCGTCCAACTAGCATTCACTATGGGGTTGACAGGATAACAATGTTCATTTTATGAATGATACATCATAAGACTTTTAGAGTCCACTTGGTTAAGAGATTTTGACTGTATACAATGGTTAAATATGTAATAGTAAATTATTTTCCTTAATACAACTTCAATTGCAGATTACATATCAATATTCAGTCCAAACAAATCCTTCTGATCAGCATTTCACTTCAGATTCAATACTATATCAACTTATTGTCCATCGGTAATTTCTCTTTGTAGCTTGGTAATTATTTTGTAGCTCAATTCTTACTTAACCAGTATGATCAGAATGCATGAAAACCTTGTTCATGTGATATTCCTATAGTTTCTATTTCTTCTAGCATCCTTCTATTAAGAAATTTTGTTCTCTTATATAGTTGAGTAAATCATTTTCTTCTCCACCATTCAATTTTGCCACTTAACCACATTCATAGATTTTTCCACTTCAAACTTTCTTGTCACTTGTGTCAATAACACATTTGATTCTCATCCTTTAGATCTTTCCTAAATTTTGTCAGTCGTCGATCTGTGTAACAAACATTATCTGTTACCTCGATGTTATACTCTTTCTAGCTCATCAATCTTATCGGCTAAACTAATCATTTAATTCATTTTGTTTTGCTCGGTTAACAAAGAAATGCATTGGTAAACACTGCTTGGTTAATACTATGATCGGTATACACTACACTATGTTGGTGTATACTAGAAATGCTTCATTTACCGACAACACTACTTTGTGTCTTTCAGCTATATACTTCATCATAGATGAATGCAACATAATAAAGTCAATATCATCAATTCATAGACTCATCAAAAAGTTACTTAATGTGTTCCTTATCCTCATCTATCATGTACATCATTCTCATGTAGATTTCTCTATTCTTCATCTCTTTCACCTTTCTTCAGATGTCTTGGTATAGTAACTTACAAGATAAGTGATGTCAAACTAGTTGACATCAATGACAACATAATATTGATTTAATCATATTACATATCTAATCAGCAACTCCTCAATGATCTTTAATCACAGATTCTTCAATGTGATTCCAAATCTATTGTAGTCCAACATATACTTCATCTTTAAAATCTCCATTCAGGAATATTGACTTGACATCCATCTGATATACTTTGAAGTTTTTTACTGTAGCATAGGCTAGAAATAACTTAATAGCTTCTAATCTACTCATAGGTTTAAATGTGTGTGAATAATCAATGCTTTCTCTTTGCACAAATACCTTACATACTAACCTTTCTTTATTTCTTACTACTGTACCATCTTCATTCATTTTGTTTCTGAATATCCACTTTGTTCCAATCACATTCTTATCACTAGGTCTTGTGATTAGTTCCCAAGTGTCATTCTTAACAATCTAATCAAGTTCTTCTCTCATAACATCATGCCAATCTAAATCATTACAATCATTTTCAACACTTAAAGGTTCAATCTGTGATAGCAAACATACTACTTCACTTCTAGCTGAGTTATTTTCTTATGATCTTGTTAAGACTTTTCAACTCTGATCTCCGATGATGTCTTTCTTGGAATGATTTCTAGATGTAAACTTTGGAACTTTAGGTGATGTTGACTCATCAGCCTTAGGATTACCTTCTTCACTTGTCTCAAGGTCATTGAATAACACATCAATATTGCCAAACATTTTCTCAATAACTATCTCACTAGTGGAGGGTCTGGGTTCTTCTTCAATCATGGGTGAGTAATCATAATATCTTTCTTGAACCATATACTTTTCATCAATCTTAACATGAGCACTTTCAATGATCTTTTTCAATCTTAAATTGAAACATCTATAAGCTTTACTTTTAGTAGAGTAACCAAGAAAAATACCTTCATCAATTCTTGCATCAAACTTGCCTACTGCTTCATCCCTCTTGATGTAGCACTTGCTTCCAAAGATTTTGAAGTATTTTACTATGGGAACATTACCAGACCATATCTCATATGGTGTTTTGTCAGCTCCTAGCCTCAATTGAATTGTATTGATGGTGTAGACTACTGTATTGACCACATCTCTCCAATAGGTGTGTGCAACTTTTCCTTCTATGATAATGGTGCCCACTGTATCAAGGATGATCCTATTCCTTCTTTTTGCAATTCCATTTTGCTGAGGGGTTCTAGGTGCACTTAACTATTTTTTTATGCCATCTTCTTCATAGTACTCATAGAATCTGTTAGAGGTGAATTCTCCTCCTCTATCCGAGCTTAAACATGTTATCTTTAGTCTAGATTCATTCTCAACCTTAGCTTTGAATATTTTGAACTTCTCAAATGCTTCTGACTTATCTTTCAAGAATGCAACCTACATCATCCTAGTATAATCATCAACAAACAAAATGAAATACCTTTCACCATAGTATGATCTTGTTTGAGTTGGACCACATAGGTTTGTATGAATCAGATCCAACTTGTTCTCTATAGAATTGTGCTTGCTCCTTAATGAATTTCTCACATGCTTTCCCATTACACATTCCCTGCATATAGTATCAACTAGCTTTGCTATGCTAGGTAGATCTCTTAGTGTCTTTACATTACTTATATTTACTATGTTACCAAAATTGATATGACATAGTATTTTATGCCACAACCAACTATCATCAACTTTAGCAACAAAACAACTTGCTTCTAAATTGAGTTGGAAAAAATTACCTCTAGTTTTTGAGCCTGATGCAATCATAACACCACCCTTGTTGTTAATGATGCATTTTTCATCTTTAAACTCTGACTGATATCCTTTTTCCAATTAACTATCCAACAATGAGATGGTTATGTTTCAAACCATCAACATAAAGAACATCATTAGTACTATTCTTTTCATCCAAGGTGATAGGTCCTCTACTAACTATTGGTTTAGGAGTGTTGTCTCCAAATCTAACCATGCCACCATTGTATTTTTCCAGATGAACAAACTTGCCTTTATCACCTATCATGTGATGTGAACAACCACTATCTATAATCTAGTCTATCCTTATATCAACTTGTGAAATCAATGCTAGCTCTTGATCCTCTTTCTCATCTTTATGATTTGTCTTATTATTCATTTTGTCTTTAATAGAAAAGAATCCAATTTCTTCTTCACCTGATTCATCATCTGAAACTCCATCTCTAGCATAGTAGCATTCCTTAAAGTACTTAGGCTTGTAATCCTTTTTGAACTTTCTAGCTCTAGTAGGACACTTAGATGCAAAGTGACAGATCTTATTACATGAAAAGCACTTAAATGGTAATTGACCTTCATATTTTCCTTTTCCTTTCTTTTATCTTTTAGAAATCACACCAATGAAATCATCTAATTGTTTCTCCTCATCATCATCATCAAAATTACTAGAAGTGCTTGTAGATTTCTTACCATGAACCATTGCTTTGAAGGTTGTCTCACTCTTTGGTTCTGTCTTGAATCTTGAAATCTCAAAAGATTAGATTTTGTTGATCAAGGTCTCTCTCTTAAAATTAGAAGTAAGCTACATGGTCTCATCAAGGATTTTGATCTTACTTTCATATTCTAGACAAAGAGTGGTCATTAACTTGTCCATAATGTCCTCCTCTGAAATCTCTCCCCCATTGTTTCTGATTCCAGAAACTACTTCATTTATCCTTTGATTGTAAGCTCTAATATTTTCTTCAGGAAGCATCTCTAATGAATTGTATCTTTTCTTCCATGTCTTTTTGGCACATCCTTTTCTTGTTTGTCTCCTTCAAATATGTCTTCTAGGTTCTTCCATATTTTGTGGGTTGTATCTACCTTTTTTATTTCTGAAAACTAACCATTAGATAGGGCGCTAACTTTTTCTATAGCATTCTAATGAAATAATTCATTTTTCCTATCAGTGGCATCATCCTTTGCAAGCTCTTCTAAGATAGTAATCTTGGTTGCTTTATAGTTACATCAAAAACTTCAAAAGAAATGCACTGCAAATGAGTCACCATCTTGTTCTGCCAATCAAGATAATTCTCTCCATCAAACTTAGGACTTTCTTTCTTGAAGTATGCCATCTGATCAACCTCAAGTTGTTAAAATTTCTCTTCGAGGCACTTGTCTCTAATAGCAATTGTTAGGAATAGTCCCAAGAGATAAATGAGAAGGGGGGGGTTGTGAATCAGTTATCTACAAGTTTCAATTCTTTATCCAATTAAGTATACTCAAACATAAAGAATAAACACAATAAAAGAACACTTGAACACAACACCAATATTTTAGTTACTAGGAAACCTAAATAGGTAAAAATCTCTATGGGAATTGACACCCACTAATATTCTACACTAGTGTATTATGGTCCTTGTTAGAAGATCCTTAACCCTGTTAGGAGTTTCTTTACAATATATTTAGTATAGTAGACTTGATCAAGGTTCAGATCCTCTTAGAAGTCTTTTACAATTGTCCCTATTAGGGGAGAGGACACACTATCTGAGAGATCACTACTCAAAGGGTTGAAGGCTACAACCTTCTGAATAATAGATACACACTATTAGCATGTGCAAAAAATTTCATGGCTGTAGCTTTTTTCCCCTAGTCTCTACAGTTGTTTTTAGGTCTCTGGCATAAACCCTTGGTCCAAACTTTTGAAAAACTAGCCGTTGGTGTGAAAACCCTTTGTTTTTTCCTAGCCCTATTCTAATTTTTTGTTACTTTTTAGGTCACTTAAAAACCTTTTAACACATGTGCCTTATTGTTTTATCACCTTGCGAGGTCAGCTGCTAATTTTTCCTAAGTCTCTAGCACCCGGTGGGCTTTAATATTTCCAAGGTCTTAGTGATTTATTTTTTCCTAAGTCAACCACAATATTTTTCCTAAGTTCCACCCTTTAAAATTTTGTGGTTGTCATTGATTTGCAAGACTATAGGCTGTCAGAAGGTTATGACATGCGATTACACAACTTAATGATAACTGTCCCGGTGGGCCCTATTGTTTTCCCCTGCTAGCGGTTAAAGAGTCTTCAAGATTGATGATTCTCACCATTTCACTAACAGGAGATGTGCGAGCTTTAACATCACACCTTAATGACAACTATTGGATCTCCTAAAGGATTAAACTATGGGTCCATAATGACACATATTCACAAATGGTAGCATCTTATTGGTCCATGTATCAACACATTGGCAGTTGTTAGGGGGACCTAGTTACCCAATGCGTCAGAGGGTCCTAACAGTGTCAGAAAATCAATAATTGGTGCATGATCTTATGGGATCTATCAGAGGCCTAGATCATGCAACGACCATCGATTCAACCTTTTTTAGAGGGGATAAAGTCTGGTAGGTCCACATGCTAGGTGTGCTGATATGGCAAGCTATTATTGGTCCACGTAGAGTGACTGGGTATGCTGTCAGTGGGGCCAGGTATTTTGAGGCTCAGTGGGTTCTGACAATGACAAAGCATCAATGGTCATCGTGTAATCTGATGGGTTTTCTCTGACACTTGCGATCTTAAGACCACCATTGATTTCATTTCCTATCAGAGGGTTGTCAGAGCAGGGTAAGATTCTTGATCTAACGGTTGTCTTAAGTTCTGATAGAATCTTTATGCTCCATGTGAACTTAAGATAGCCATTGATTTCATCATAGGTGGGCCCATGTTTGGTCTAATGGTTTGGTGGTCCTGATAAATTTGTTTAGTGGCCCGATAAGATTTCAATGCTTTTCACTCCTTCATGAAATGAGATGGCAATATTCTAAACTGGCTGGCGATTTAGTGAGTGTGTATTCACGTGATTGCTAAACTATTTTCCAGATAGATAAAGTTCTTCATGAACTGATGAAAGCCTTCGGTCACCAATTCTCTAGATGTAGCTGGGATGAGTTAAATTCCTTTGGTCACCAGGTCATGGGGTTAAGTGGTGAGTTAAGGTTTTATTTCAAGAATAAGAAATGCCTTGTCACATGTTCGCTAGAGGTAAACCTAAGGTATCTAGATGGGTTAAAGACATAAAGACCGCAAAAAGGAAAGATCAGATAGTTAGGACTTAAAGTTGATTGAGATTCAAATGTGGACCACCGATTTACTATTGGTGCTATAAAGTGACCATTTGAATTCAAATTAAAATTTGTAGAGGGTTTCCTATGACCAGAAGGACCAAAATTGAATGCATAAGTGACCGAAGCTGGTAAGAGATGATTTGTTTTCCATTGCAGTGTGGAACAAGGTGTGTCATGATCATCTGTAGGCGGTTGTACTGTGTTGTTTTTGCTTGAGGCATGTTTTAGGTGGCCAAATAGGTTGACATTTTAGGCATTTTTGTGGTTCTTAGTACCTTCTCAGTGAGATTTTTTATGATTGGAATCACTCCAGGATCTATCTTCTCTTGGTTGCCTAGGTTTCTTCCCCTGTAATAAATTTATGACCATTTCTAGTGGCTCTGGTGTGTGAAACGCTAACCCTAGTCACCCAAAGCTTGATGCATTCTCTTTGAGGATTCCAAGGTGACTAGTGGTGGTATATATTGCATAATTTTGACTTAGTGCGGGTTCCAAAACTCTCTTTTGGTTCCTGGTTGTTGTTGATGGTATTATACTGAGTAAGGAGAGCCTGGATTTTAGGTCTATTTTCTTTGGCATTTTTCTATTTGATAATGTATTGATTCTGCAAGTCTTAATAAGAATATAGTTGAATTCCAATCTCATAGTGGTGTATGTCTTTTTCTTTTGTTCTTGAGCTCATATATGTTAACTTCACAAAGTGGGTCAGTATATGGTAAACAAAGAGTATTTTGAGATTATCTTTGAGTTCATAAAAAACTTAGGATTAAAGTCTTTCAGGTAGTCTTAGTGAGTTCATAGCTTCATAAGAATTTGATGTCCTGATATGTGAGTGAGAGAGATAATAGGCAAAGCACATATCCTGAAATCAATTGTGTTTGAGTTAAGGTCTTTAGTTGATTTATACTATTAGGTGATTCTATGCCCTAGTTAAGGCATTGAGCCTTTCTCTAGAGGTAGTCCATCATCATCGATCACACACACATTCAAATGATAAAATCTTAAATCAGTTAGTAAGGAGTATAATTGTCTATTAGTTAGTGATTCCTTGCAAGAAGTGAATCAAGGGTACACCCACCTAAGCATTAAGGCTCAAAGTGTAGGAGGATCTCTTTTGATCCTTGTTAATTGGCCCTGTTCCTTGTAGACTTTAGAGTGGTGATAGAGTCAAAGTTATATTAAAGTTATCCATCAAAGTATAAATCTAAAAGTTGAAGATCAAAGGGAAATGGTGACTCTACTAGGGAGAGTCTAGAGATAAAGGTTGTTAAGTGTACTCTTGTTTTCCTATTGTATTTAGTTGAAAGATTTCCCATCTAGGTGGGTGGCAACTCAAGAGGTTAGAACCAGTGCCATACCCTGAAAGATGGACAAGAGGAGGAATACTAGGTCCTTTGTTAGAAAGAATCTAGAGGTCACTCTAGAGCAATTACCTAGATAGGAGAAGAAGAGTTTGATTAGAAGGAATGATGAGTCTACTAGTTCTCCCATTAGAGAACAAAGAAATACTAGAGGAAGAGCACCACATGTTTCCTCAAGTGAGGAAGGTTCACAAGATAGAGTTTCTAGATTAGATGGTGGTCACTCTGTAGATAGATTTTATGATACCCCAGAGGTTGTATTTCAAGATAAGGGTCCATTGCCTATAGGTCAAGATGAACAAGCTAGAGAGATGGGTTTGGAGATTGATTTAGATCTTGATGAAGATAATTTCAGAAGGGAGCCCATGAGACCAAGGCAAGTCCATTTCCCTTATCAAAATCTTACTAATATGGATGTGTCATCAGGTTCTGATGACATTATGGTAGACTCAGATGATTTAAGTGCACTAAGGTTATAGTTGGCAGAACAAGATGCCATACATAAGAGGTTACAGGAGGAGAGAGAAGCTGAAAAGGTGAATGCTCTGATAGAAAGATAGTCTCTCCTTAGAAAGATTAATGAAATGAATGAGAGAAACAAGATGCTTTCTTCTGCTCCTAAGACTTTGCAACATGATGTCTTTGGTGATCTTGAGGCTTTGAGGAGTGAGCAAGAGCACTTACTACAAGATCATGAATATGATAAGGAGGGCCCTATGGTTAGATAGGTTCAAAGTTATGCTTCCCTCCCTAAAGATAAAGATGGGCATGAGATCACTAGGCCTGCTATTGCCATTGGTGAGAAAGGAAAGAAAAAGATGGTGGGACATCAAACAAGTAGATCATTGACAATTCCAGGGGTCCCACCACCAAATTCAAATAAGGACATAGAAATAGAAAGAAGAAGAAAAGAAGAAGAGGATCTTGCAAGAGAATTAGAGAGCGCTGAAATTGAAGCTTCCATTACAGAAAAGAGAAGAAAGATCCAGTTCTTGAAGGCTCCATCTGCAAATGCTCTTGGTCCATCTACTACTAAACTAGGTATGCCATCTATGACTACTACTATTCCACTTAGTAATGCTACTACTAGTTCAATTCCTTCTTCATCTGCTAGGATAGGTGTTGATCCTAGGCAGCAGTCAAATGCACAAGTAGATGGAAATGTAAATACAAATGTTGATCCTAGGGTTAACACTAGTTCAAGTTTTCAAAGAAGACCTATGCAATTAGAAGGCTATAGGCAAATTAGTTTTGATGGGATACCAGGCTACCCAAATGCTTTTCCAAATGATATAAGAGATAAGGTACCTAAGTTTGTTGGTAATAATGATATTAGTTGTAAGGAGCATCTTAGGTTATTTGTTGATATGCTTAATGATTATGAGGTAGAGCATGAGGATGTAGTCATGAAATTGTTTGTTCAATCTCTAATGGATGATGCTAGAGATTGGTTTAAGGGACTTCTTGGTAAATGTGTTGATACTTGGGATTCCTTTGAGAGATGTTTAAAAGAACAATATGGTGATAGGCCTAATGCTAGTTTCATGTTGAATGAATTCAATACCATAAGGAAAAATCAAAATGAGTCTGCAACTGAATTCAACATGAGATTTCAGAAGGCTATGCATAAGTTGTTCCAAGTTATGCAATTAGATGACAATATTTGTTTAACCACATACTTCAATGCATTTGATGGAAAGATGGCATACTTATTGAGGGACAAGGAACCAAGAACTCTTAGAGATGCTTTTAGGATTGTTATCAATATTGAGAGCAATATGAAAATATCAGGGAAGTTGGGTGGGAAGAGAGATGACCCTAAGTTGTTTGGGGACAAGAAATACAAAAAAGAAAATGATAAGAATGTTGGAACTAGGAGGCAAGTAGAAGATAAATTGGATAAGGTGCTCAATGCATTGAAGGATTTAAAGGCACCTAAAAATAGGAATATTAGTACTCCTACCAATGAGAGGCCTCAGTTCAACAACAATTTCAATAAGCAGAATAGATTGTAGAACTACCCCTACAACACCCAATGGAAGGATGGCAAGCCCATTGTCCTTGTTGCAAGAGGAAACAATGACAAAGGCATCCCTGACCCTCTACAAAAATCTTCAATAAATCTCATGGAACATACCTTGGTGTGTTGCATGCTAATCCCCTCATTCTACAGAGCATTGTGTAGTTACACATTCTATGGCTGCAAATGAAAGATTGTGGCAATGAGGAGATAGATCAAGAAGAAGGTTGGGATGATGTTGAATGCAACATGGCTACTTCATATCTAGGATATGAAGATGATTCTGATTTTGATGAAGAAGAATATGTAAATGTGAAGAGACACACTCAGGCCCTTTTTCATCAAGAGGTTTTTTCTAATAGTGAAGATATTGATAAGAAGACATGTAACATGAACTCTTCCTCTGAGCTAGTAAATTTATGAAGACCTTCTAGAAAAGAGATGGATAGGATTACTACAGAAATGATTGCTCAAGTACAAACTAGAGGCATGGTGGCAAGGAATACAAATGAGAAAGCTACAGGAATGTTTATAAAGAGTACCAACTCCAGAGAACCTAATGAGAACAAATCAAAAGGTGATCATATGGTGAAATTCAAGAATGTAAAAGGTAAGAATTGTGAGCCTAAGGGAGTTGGAGTTGAAAGACTTTCTAGTCAGATTGAGAAGCCAGTCAACATAATGGCTAAGATTGAAAAAATGAGGGTGGTCAATACACTTAATGTATCAGACAAATAAAAGGATACTAAGGCAGTGTAGATTGAGATTCCTTCTTCTGCTCCTATTGATATGTTGGTTGTATTGTCCCAAATTATAGGTAAGGTTCCATTGTGAGAATTGTTGAGGATCTCTGAACACAAAGATAGAGCTATTGCATGGGTAGATAATGTTCATAACAATGATGTTGCATGCAATGGATCTCAGGGTAAAGCTTTGAAAGATGTTACTGCAAAGGGAATTGTATCTCAAATTCCTCCTATATATTTTGACAGTTCTATCAATCCTAGCCTTGAAAACATTGATCTATTCTTTTTAAGTGTCCTTGTGAATGGAATGAAACTAAGAAATTGTATGATTGATAGTGGTGCCTCTAATACTATCATGCCTTTCAAAATCATGGAGAAGTTGGGCCTTAAAGTTGATACAGTTCAAAGTAGATGTTGTGCAATAGAAGAGAGGGAGGTACTAGTCATTGGGACTATCAATGCAATGCCATATAGGCTGGTAGCATATCCAGAGAAAGAGTTAACAATTAGTGTTTTGGTGGTAGACATCCCTCCTCATTATGGGATGCTACTATCTAGAAGGTGGCGTGCTACTATGGGTGGAAGTCTATAGTGTGATCTATCCTATGCTACTTTCAAGATTGATGATTAGTTTGTCAAGATTGAGCAAGAGCCAAGAGTATGCAACATGATTGAGAGGAATATTGACAATGAGACTACATGTTTTGTTGATACTGATATTAATGCTTTTAGGGTAGAGATCCCTAAATTTGAGAAGGAACCTATTTTGTCACCTATCTCTATTGAGGTAAGTGTTATTTCTATGAAGGGTGATTTGTGGGTAATGTACTTTGATGGTGCAAATTGCAAGGATGGAGCAGGAGCAGGTATCTTACCTATTTCTCTTGATGGAAACACCTACAAATTTTCTTTCACATTGAATTTCTTTTGTACCAACAATATAGCAGAATACGAGGCATTTTTGTTAGGATTGAGGTTGGCACAAAAGCATGGAATTAAGTGTTTAAGTTTTGTTGGTGATTCTAAGTTGGTGGTGTCCCAAGTCAGGTCAGTATATGCTTCCAAGAATAAGACGTTGAAACAATATAGGAATGTAATTTGGGATTTGATTGAACATTTTGATGCCTTCAATATTTAGTGGAAGGATAGGAGTAATAATAAGATGGATGACTTGTTAGCCAATATTGCAATCAATCCCACTGATATTACTTTTGTTGGTATCTCTAAAGTTGAAATTTAGGCTAGGCCTAGTATACCAGATAATATTGAAAATTGGCAAGTTTTTTATGATGATAATTATATCTTGAAGTTTATGAGTTTTGAGGATCAGTATCATGGTTAGGAATTTGATTATTTAGCCTTGGTTGAGTTAGTAGAAGGAAAAGAGGTTGTCTTTGGCAATGAGGTTATTCAACTTAGAACTAACAAGGTGCCCAAGGGGCTTGTTGTCTTGGAGACTGTCTTTGATAACTAGGATAGAGTTCAAAAGAATATCAAAAGAGAAGATCATGCTGATCTAGAGGACATAAATCTTGGAACACGTGAGGCACCTAAGAAGGTATACATTGGTAGGGACATGTCTCACAATGTGAGAAAATCTTTGATTGAATTATTGAGAAAATTTAGGCATGTTTTTTTCATGGTCATATGATGACCTAAAGGTTTATAGAGAATATTTGTTTCAGCATATTGTTCCATTGAAATAAGATGCTAAACCTTTTAGGAAAAAATAAAGGCCTATTAATCCTACTTTGGCACCCAAGATGCAACAATTGTTGATGAAGCTGAGAGATGCTAGAATTATCAAGCCCATAAGGCACTCTTCTTAGGTTTCAAACCTTGTTCCTATGAGAAAGAAGAATGGTGACATCAAGCTTTGTGTGGACTTCAGGAATTTGAACATCATCTCATTAAAGGACAACTATTGTCTACCCAATATGGAAGCTATGTTGCAAAGGGTAACTAGATCAGAATTGATGTCTATGATGGATGGTTTCTCTAGTTACAATCAAGTAATTGTTAAAGAATCAGAACAATTCAAGACAACTTTCACAACACCTTGGGGGACATATGTTTATGTGAGAATTCCTTTTGGTCTCATAAATATTGTTGCTACTTTTCAGAGGGCAATGGATGTTGCCTTTTCAAATTTTATAAATGATTTCCTTGTTATTTATCAAGATGATTTAACTGCCTATTCCAAGAAGGAAGAAGACCATTGTACTCATTTAAAGAAAATATTTTTGAGGGCTTTGGAATATGGCATTTCATTAAACCCAAGGAAATGTGCTTTTGGTGTCATTGAAGGTATGTTTCATGGCCATTTGGTTGGCAAGAAAGGAGTTAGAATTGACCCTGAGAGGGTAGCAGCTATTGATAAAATTTAGAGACCAAAGAATGTTAAAGGAATTCAGTCCTTCTTTGATTAGGTCAATTTCTTAAGGAGGTTTGTGACAAATTTTGTAGAGGTTACAAGACCTATTTCTAAGATATTGAAGAAAGGATCTCCTATTACATGGGAGGGTGAGCCTGATGAGGCTTTCAAAAATATCAAGTAGGCTATCAAAGATGCACCAGTGCTTAAGGCACCTCATTATAGTATCCCAATGCACATCTTTTCCTTTGCATCCTTTCACACTATTGCTGGAGTCTTGTTACAAAAGAATAAGGATGATTTTGAGAAGCCTATTGCATTTTTTAGTAAATCTTTGTAGGCTACTGAATTGAAGTATGACATAAATGAGAAACAAGCATATGCACTTTTGAAGGTAGTCAATTCTTTTAGGTGTTACTTGATGGGGGTAGTTGTGATTGCTTTTGTGCCAAGTGCAGCTATCAAAGATATTTTCTATTAGTAGGAGGTGTTTGGAAGAAGATGCAGATGGATCAATAGGATCCAAGAATTCAATGTTGACATCCAAATTACTAAATTGGTTAGAGGACAAGGATTGGGAAAAATGATGGCTCAATCCAATCTTGATGCAAATCAGGTAAATCATTTTGAAATTGATTATACATGTGATATGGATGATTGTGTTTGGTATCAAGATATCATCTATTACTTGAGAAACATGAAATGTCTAGTAGACATGAATGATAATTAGAGGAGGACATTGAAATTACAGGCCATCAAGTATGTAATTATGAAATGTAAATTGTATAGAAAGAATTTAGATTGCATACTTTTGAAATGTGTGGATGAAGATCAGGCTAACAAGTTGTTAAAAGAAATGCATGAAGGAGTTTGTGGTGGACATTACATGGGTAAAACAACTGCTCATAAAATCTTGAGAGTAGGATTCTAGTGGCCCACAATCTTCAAGGATGCAGAATAGTTGGTAAGGAGGTGTGATGCTTGTCAAAGGTTCTCTGGTAAGCTCAAATTTTTAGGTAACATGCCATTAAAACTAGTAAAAGTACAGTCTCCTTTCCAACAATGGGGAATTGATTTCATAGGGGAGATACCAAACAAGTCAAGTGGAGGACACTCATGGATCTTAGTTGCCACTAATTACTTTACAAAGTGGGTAGAGGCTATAGCTACAAGAAATGAAACTAGTAAGGTGGTAATTGATTTTTTGTTGAATAATATTGTTACAAGGTTTGGTTTCCCTAAGAGAATAGTAAGTGAAAATGCCATGTGCTTTAGGTCTGATGAATACAAGGAATTTTGCAAAGGTTTGGAAATTCAGATTTCTAATTGCTCACCTTATCATCCACAAGGAAATGGTCAGGTAGGATCTACTAATAAGAGTTTGATTAAGATCCTTAGGAAAATTCTTGAAAATAATAAGAAAGCATGGAATTCAAAGCTTCCATTAGTTCTATGGGTTGATAGGGTAATTGTGAAGAGGGCAATTGGTTGTGCACCATTTGACCTAGTATATGGAATACATGCAAGGATGTCTCAGAATAATTTGCTAGAAATGTATAAATTTGTGCAATTATATGATGATGACATAGATGATGAGATGTGTTAGGAATGAATGCTAAATCCTTTAGCAATAATTCTATAGCAGTGGTTGTTGCATTCATGACTATGATTGTCATTGATGTCAACACAGTGATATTCTAGAGTTTAGCAGAGAAGTAGGCACAGTTTTGATTTGCACACATGTTATATTGTAGACTGAGTTATGCATAGTTGATTCTATGTTATTTGGTGTGTTATTAGCCTATGGTTAAGAGAAAAAAAGGAAATTCATTTATTCATGAAAGTTATAAGTATTTTGGTGGAAGCAGTATTCTGGCAGTATTCTTGTGTAGTGGTTTTTGGTAATCGGAGGATATCTCCTAACCATGATGGAATCTGATTTTGTGTAGTTAAAGGGAAGTTTGAGACTCATTGTTGGTGACATGGTTCATAGTGCAAACTTCAAGGTCACACGATTGGAAAGTTATTGTATTTGGAAGCTAATAGTTTTATGTAATTTTGATGTAGCGTGTTGAAATTATTATTTTGTATTTGCATGCCGACTCATTTGTAATTATTTGAGTGTGGTATAAAGGAAGGAATTTTTTCCTCTTTATATGGGGATTGTAATATTTGTGATATGAAATTATGAAAGTTATGATGTGAATGTATGCATGAAGTGAAGAAAAGAGCTAATTCAGTCATGAAGGAAGACTTGTGAAGTACAGATATTTGGATTTGTGATCTTGTGTAGCAGAGAGTGTGGTTTTGGCATAGTATGAAGGAGGTAACATATTTCATATTATTCTATTGAATAATCCTAAGATCTATTGGATAGTGAGTTTAGAGATCTTGCCTTGAAGCTATTTGGGCAGTGGGTCCTTCTGTCTTCCATAACTCCTAATAGGGTTAGAATCTTTTAACAAGGATTCAAAATCTCCTAATAGAGATTCTTATGTACTGAATGTATTTCATAAGACTCCTAACAAGGTCCATCCTCTAACAAGGAACTTTCATATTAGTACATCATTTTGTGGGGATCATTCCCATCGGGGTTTACTCTTTCATCAAGAGTTTCCCTAGTTAACATATATTGTGTTATTGTGTTATTGTGTATGATTATCCTTCTATGGTTGGTTACTACATTAATTATATGTTTTAAAGTTATTGAAGTTGATATTGAAGTTAATGATGATAAATGGTTTAATTATCAGATAACTGATTTAGCCCCCCTCTTAGTTATCTTGGTGGTCTTTACTCTCTAACAATTGGTATCAGAGCGGTAGGTCCTTGAAAGAGAATTTTAACAACTTAAGGAGATCTATGGTAAATTTTAGGAAAGAAAGCCCTAAGTTTGATGGAGTAAATTTTGACAGCTGGAAAGAAAAGATGAAGACACATCTCTTATGTTTAGGACCAGGTTATTAGTTGATTACAAAAAATGAAAGGACTATAATTGAAGAGGACAATCTTGAAACAAGTTTTAAAGATGAGGTAGATCTATTTATGTGTAACATACTTTCAAGAGAAGAACTTTTATCAGCACTTCTAGAGAATGAATACATTCAGGTAAAAGGTTTAACTAAATCTCATGATATTTGGAAAGCTTTATGTTCTACTTTTGAAGGTGATGAACATGCAAAGAAAGCTAGGTTACATAATTGGATTTGTGCATTTTAAGACATAATAATGATGGAAGATGAATCTGTTAGAAGCTATATTGGTAGGATGTCAGAAATTATTGTAGGAATAAAGTCTTCTATAGGTGAAAAGATAGAGAATGAAGTAATATGGAAGATTTTGAGAATATTAACATCGGTATTCAGGTAGACTACACAAATGATTGAACAATTGATACCTTGTACACCAAACTTTTCAAGAGAGACTCTTCTTGGAAGATTGGAAGCAACAAAGATGAATATGAGATTATTAGGAGAACTACCTAGAGTGGAGACAGCATTCAATGCTCTTAGCATCAGACCTACTTTGTCTAGAAGTACAAGTGTGAATGGAGATTATGCCAGTAGTAGCAGATCCAAATGTAATGAAAATAAGAAGATTGAAGAAGGTATTGCCTTTCTTGTGAAAAGAGAACCAGATGGTAAGAAAATCTTTAAATGTTGGACATGTCAAGAATATGGTCATTTTGCATCTAAGTGTCCTAAGAGAGTTAAGAAGTATAGAAACAATTTTAAGCCTAGAAGATCTAAAGAATGTTATTATGCAAATGATGAAGAAATTGAAGAAAGAATTGAAAGACATTTGAGTGACAATGATAATGATAACTTTGATGACATAGGATTTGTAGCAATTAAGGATGAAAATTCTGAATTTGATATTAAACAAGAAAAAGCTTTAGTTTCCCAAGTTGAAAAGAAAGTTGATTGGATTATAGATAGTGGTTGTTCACATCATATGACTGGTGATAAAGGAAAATTTATAAAGTTTAACAATTATGATGGAGGAGTTGTTATAGTTGGTAACAATGCACCTTGTTTGATTAAAGGTATAGGATCTATTACTCTTAATGGAAAGACTAATACTGATGATGTTTACTCTATTGATGGATTGAAACATAATCTTTTGAGTGTTGGATAGTTAGTGGATAAAGGATATCAAGTTTGGTTTACTAAGAAAACTTGTGTGATTAAGGATAAAGATGGAAATCTAATTGGAACTAGATCTAGAACTAGAGGTAATGTATTTTAGTTGAACCCTACTGAGATGACATGCTTGATGACTAAGATTGATGACAGTTGGTTATGGCATAGAAGGTTTTGTCATATAAACTTTGATAATATTGTGAAAGTGAGTTCTACACTTGCAGTAAGAGAATTACCTAAGATTATGAAGCCTACTAACATGATTTGCAAAGAATGTGTGATGGCTAAGCAAAAAAGGAGTTCATTTCCTAGCAAGAAGTTCACATCTACAGAAAAGTTGGAGATTGTTCATACAGACTTGAGCAGTCCTACTAGGACTAGAGGATTCTATGGAGAAAGGTATTTTATGATTCTTGTTCATGATTTTATAAAAATGATGTGGATTTCATTTTTGAAAGAAAAAATTGAAGCATTTGATAAGTTTAAGGTCATGAAGAATAAAGTTAAGAATGAATCAGGAATGAGTATTAAATGTTTGAGATCTGATAGAGGTGGCAAATTTACATCTAAAGAGTTTAACACCTTTTGTGAAGTGAATGGTATTAAGAGATATTTATCAGCCCCTAGAACACCTGAACAAAATGGTATTGTAGAAAGAAGGAATAGATCAGTAACTGAAGTAGCTAGAACTATGTTATTTGAAGGCGATTTGGCAAAGACATTTTGGAGAGAAGCAGTGAATATAGTAGTATATACAATGAACAAAGTACAAATCAGAGAAGACACAGACAAGACACCTTATGAATTATGGTTTGGACATGCACCCTCAGTTAAGAATTTTAGAATTTTTGGAAGCAAATGTTATATTAAGAGAGATGATGATATAGGAAAATTTTATCCTAGAAGCGATGAAGGAATTTTTCTTGGATATTCTTTGAAAAGAAAAGCATATAGATGTTTCAATAAGAGAACTAAAACTATTGTTGAAAGTGCAAATGTAAAAGTTGATGAGAAGTTTAAAATTCAGGAAAGAATGCTTGATTATGAATTTGATGAAGGAACTAACCCTCAGCCTAACATTGAAACTACTAAATAATTTTTTGAGACTGACAGTGAATTGTTGAATGAAAGTCATGCTGAAGAAAATAGAGAAGAATCTACAGTTGAAGAAAGATCAGTGACTATGACACCTAATAGGTATATATCAAGACATCATCCTATTGAGAAAGTTATTGGAAGTTTGGACAAAGGAATTATGACTAGAAAGAAGGTACATTTATGTTTGATTTCTCAAATTGAACCTAAGTCTACTAATGAATCTTGTGAAGATGAACATTAGATTAAAGCTATGAAAGAAGAATTGGATCAGATTGAAAAGAACAAGACATGGGAATTGGTCCCTAGACCTAAAGATAGAAATGTGATTGGAACTAAATGGGTATTCAGGAAAAAGATGAATGAACAAGTAGAAGTAATTAGAAAAAAAGAAAGATTGGTATATAAGGGATACTCACAGCAAGAAGGAATTGACTATGAAGAGACTTTTGCCACTATGGCAAGACTTGAAGCAGAAAGAATATTTTTGGCTTATGCAACATTTAAGAAATTCAAAGTGTATCAGATGGATGTGAAGTCAACATTTCTAAATGGTGAATTAGAGGAAGAAGTCTACATTGAGCAGCCTGAACATTTTCCTTTGACTCAAGAAGGAGACATGGTATGTAAACTAAAGAAAGCATTGTATGGACTAAAGCAAGCACCTAGAACTTCGTATGCTAGATTAGATAAGTATTTGTTAAAATTTAGATTTATAAAAGGAACAGCTAATAGTAACTTATACACAAAAGAAATTGAGAATGGATTGTTAGTTTTGGTTATTTTTGTTGATGACATTATTTTTGGAGGAGAAGATGAAGCTAGTGACAAAGTTGTTGATGAAATGAAAATAGAATTTGAAATGAGTATGATTGGAGAAATGAAATACTTTTTGGGATTACAAATAACACAAAATAAAGATGGTATCTTTATAAGTCAGAAAAAGTACTTGAATGATTTGTTGAAAAGATTCGATATGGAGAATTGTAAACTAGTTGGAACACCTATGGTTACAAGACAAACTATCTAGTAAAGATGAGACACTAGAAGTTGAGAAAAAGAAATACAGATCTATGATTGGTGGATTGCAGTACTTGACACACACTAGACCAAATATACAACATTCAATTGGGATGGTAGCAAGATTTCAAGCTGAACCTAGAGAGTCACATTATGTAGCAGTAAAAAGGATATTGAGATATCTTAGAGCCACAATGGACTATGGACTATGGTATGAAAATTCTAATGATTTTAGCCTAGGTGCATATACTAATGCTAATTGGGGAGGCAACGTTGATGACAAGAAAAGCACCAATGGTGGAGCCTTTTTTCTTGGAGGAAGATTAGTTTCTTGGTTGAGCAAAAAGCAGAATTGTATCTCACAAAGTATAGCAAAAGAGAATATGTAGCAGCAACAAACAATTGTAATTAGATAATATGGATGAAGCAGATGTTGATGGACATTGGAATCAAGTTTGATGAGCCTATTGTCATATATTGTGACAATACAAGTATAGTTAGTATGTCTAAGAATCCAATTTTACATTCTAAGACAAAACATATAGAGACCAAGTATCATGTTGTAAGAGAGAAAGTTGCAGATAAAGAAGTCAGACTGGAGTACATAATCACAAAGGAGCAGATAGAAGATATATTTACTAAGCCTTTGCCTAAGGATACATTTAAGTATCTAAAAGGTATGCTTGGGGTTATGCCCCAACCTACTTTTGAGTAATGATGTAGTTGGTTGCATCCATCCAGTGGTTTATGGCCCTATCTATTTTTTGGATTGGATGTTGGTACTTCCTATATGGGGGAGTATGTGTATTTGAGCTGAGTCATTGAGGACTCTTGTGAATGTATTTTCTAATAAGTGTCTTTTGACATTGAGCTATTGTTTGACATAGTGATAGAATTTATGTCATTGATGTCATTGGGGGAGAGAATCATGAAAAAAATTGAGGAAACATTGAGGAACTAATTTTTTTAGAGAGATTGAATAGGATAACGAAGCAAGATTTGATTGATGATGAGTAGCAGTGCAGTTGACTAGCAGTGATTGGATTTTTGGAACATTGGATGTTTTTCATCTATGTTTCCATCAATTCCAATGGGGGAGATTGTTAGAAATGAATGTTGAAGCCTTTGGAAGTCATTCTGTAGCAGTGGTTGTTGCATTCATGACTATGATTGTCATTGATGTCAACACAGTGATATTCTAGAGTTTAGCAGAGAAGCAGGCACAGTTTTGTTTTGCACACATGTTATATTGTAGACTGAGTTATGCATAGTTGATGGTATGTTATTTTTTGTGTTATTAGCCTATGGTTAAGAGTGCAAAAATAAATTCATTTATTCATGAAAGTTATAAGCATTTTGGTGGAAGCAGTATTCTAGTAGTATTCCTGTGTAGCGATTTTTGGTAATCGGAGTATAACTCCTAACCAGGATGGAATCAAATTCTACACAGTTAAAGGGAAGTTTGAAACTCATTGTTTGTGACATGGTTCATAGTGAAAACTTTGAGGTCACATGATTGGAAAGTTATTGTATCTAGAAGCTGACAATTTTATGTAATTTTGATGTAGCCTATTGAAATTATTATTTTGTATTTGCATGCCAACTCATTTGTAATTATTTGAGTGTGGTATAAAGGAAGGAATTTTTTCCTTGTTATATGAGGATTGTAATAGTTGTCATATGAAATTATGAAAATTGTGATGCAAATGTATGCATGAAGTGAAGAAAAGAGCTAATTTAGTGATGAAGGAAGACTTGCAAAGTACATAGATCTAGATTTGTGATCTTGTGTAGTAGAGAGTGCGGTTTTGGCATAGTGTGAAGGAGGTAACATATTTTATATTATTCTATTGAATAATCCTAAGATCTATTGGATAGTGAGTTCAGATATCTTGCCTTGAAGCTGTTTGGGTAGTGGGTCCTTCTATCTTCCATAACTCCTAATAGGGTTAGAATTTTTTAACAGGTATTCAAAATCTCCTAACAGAGATTCATATATACTGAATGTATTTCATAAGACTCCTAATAGGGTCCATCCTCTGACAAGGAAATTTCATATTAGTACATCATTTTGTGGGCATCATTCCCACCAGGGTTTACTCTTTCATCAAGAGGTTCCCTAGTTAACATATCTTGTGTTATTGTGTCATTGTGTATGATTATCCTTCTATGGTTGGTTACTACATTAATTATATGGTTTAAAGTTGTTGAAGTTTATATTGAAGGTAATGATGATAAATGGTTTAATTATTAGATAACTGATTCACCCCCCCCCCCTCTCAGTTATCCTGGTGGTCTTTACTTTCTAACAAGATGTAGTTGAGAATTGAGGACCTCATTAGGTTGGATGAGACTAGAAGAGAGTCAGTTGGAAGAAATGCCAAATTGTAGTTGCAGGTTAAGAATTTATATGACAAGAATGCTATTGAGAGGAAGTTTGAACCTAGTGATTTGGTGTTAATTTGGAATGCTAGATTGGAGGATAAAGGAAAACATGGTAAGTTTGATCCCATCTGGCTAGGGCCATATCTAATCCATGAGAAATGGGGCCAAGATTCATACATTATCAAGGAATTAAATGGTGAAGTTCAAGAATTGCTAGTTCATGGACAATTCTTGAAGAAATACTTCAATTGAAGTATTCTATCTTCCATAAATAGTAGTTAGGTCTATACATTTTGTAAATTCTATAAAAGTTGCTTGTGCCTATCCTATTTTGTCCTAGTCTGTAAAGTTTTGGTCCTATTGCTCTTTGATTGCCAAGTTTTCCAGTGGGATGGTCTACTTTAAACTAGTGATTCTAAGTCCTTGCTATGCCTACAAGAGACATACATCCCTAGACAGAGCCACTATTAGCACGTACAAAAAATTTCATGGCTATAGCTTTTTTCCCCTAGTCTTTGCAGTTGTTTTTAGGTCTTTGGCATAAACCCTTGGTACAAACTTTTGAAAAACTAGCCGTTGGTGTGAAAACCCTTTGTTTTGTCCTAGCCCTGTTCTAATTTGTTGTCACTTTTTGGGTCACTTAAAAACTTTTTAACACATGTGCCTTATTGTTTTATCACCTTGCAGGGTCGACTATTAATTTTTTCTAAGTCTCTAGCGCCCGACAGGCTTTAGTATTTCCAAGGTCCTAGTGATTTATTTTTTCCTAAGTCACCCGTAGTATTTTCCTAAGTTCTGCCCTTTAAAATTGTGTGGTTGTCACTAATTCACAAGACTACAAGCTGTTAGAAGGTTCTGACATGTGATTACGTGACTTCACAATAGCTATCTCGGCAGGCCCTATTGTTTTTCCTTGCTAGCAGTTAAAGAGTCTTCAAGATCAATGATTGTCACCATTTTTTTGATGGGAGATGTGTGGGCTTTAACATCATGCCTTAACAACAACCATCAGATCTCCTAAAGGATTAAATTGTGGGTCCATAATGACACATATGCAAAAATGGTGGCATCTTATTGGTCCATGTATCAACACGTTGGTAGTTGTCAGTGGGACCTGGTTTCCAGATGCATCAGAGGGTCCTAACAATGTCAGAAAATCAAAGACAGGTGCATGATCTTATGGGATCTATTAGAGGCTTAAGATCATGTTCTGACTATAAATTCAACCTTTTTCAGAGGGGATAAAGTGTGGTGGGTCCACATGCTAGGTGTGCTGATATGGAAAGCTGTGGTTGGTCCACGTAGAGTGACTGGGCATGCTATCAATGGGGCTAGGTATTTCAAGGCTTAGTGGGTTCTGATAATGACAGAGCATCAATGGTCGGCATGTAATCTGATGGGTTTTCTCTGAGGATCTTAATACCATCATTGATTTCATTTCTTGTCAGAGGGTTGTCAGAGCAGGGTAAGATTCTTGATCTAACGATTGTCTTAAGTTCTGATAGAATCTTTATGCTCCATGCAAACTTAAGATAGCTGTTGATTTCATCATAGGTGGGCCTAGGTTTGGTCTAATGGTTTGGTGGTCCTGATAAATTTGTTTAGTGGCCTGATAAGATTTCAACACTTTTCACTCATTTACGAAATGAGATGGCGATATTCTAAAATGGCTAGCGATTCAGTGAGTGTGTATTCATGTAATCGCTAAACTATTTGGCAGATAGACAAAGTTCTTCATGAACTGACAAAAGCCTTCAGTCACCAGTTCACTAGATGTAGCTAGGATGAGTTAAATTCCTTTAGTCACCAGTTCATGGGGTTAAGTGGTGAGTTAAGGTTTTATTTTGGGAATAAGAAATGCCTTGTCACATGTTCTCTAGAGATAAACCCGAGCTATGTGGATGGGTTAAAGACATAAAGACCATGAAAAGGAAAGATTAGATGGTCAGGACTTAAAGTTGATCAAGATTCAAATGTGGACTAATGATTCACTGCTGGCACTATAAAGTGACCATTTGAATTCAAATTCAAATTTGTAGAGGGTTTCCTACGACCAGAAGGACCAAAATTGAATGCAAAAGTGACTGGAGCTGGTAAGAGATGTTTTTTTTGCCATTGCAGTGTGGTCTAGGGTGTGCCGTGATCATCTGCAGGGGGTTGTACTATGTTTTTTATACTCGAGGCATGTTGTAGGTGGCCAAATAGGTTGACATTTTGGGCATTTTTATGGTTCTTAGTACCTTCTTAGTGAGATTTTTCATGATTGGAATCACTCTGAGATCTATCTTCTCTTAGTTTCCTGGGTTTCATCCCCTATAATAAATTTGTGACCATTTCTAGTGGGTCTAGTGGGTGAAACCCTAACCCTAGTCACCCAAAGCTTGATGCATTCTCTTTGAGGATTCCAAGGTGACTAGTGGTGGTATATATTGTAGAATTTTGACTTAGTGCTGGTTTCAAAAAAATTTTTTGGTCCCTGGTTGTTGTTGACGGTATTATACTAAGTAAGGAGAGCCTATATTTTGGGTCTATTTTCTTTGGCATTTTTTTGTTTGATAATGTATTGATTTTGCAAGTCTTAATGAGAAAATAGTTGAATTCCAATCTCATAGTGGTGTATGTCTTTTTGTTTTGTTCTTGAGCTCATATATGTTAACTTCACAAAGTGGGTTAGTATATAGTAAACAAAGAGTATTTTGAGATTATCTTTGAGTTCCTAACAAAGTTAGGATTAAAGTCTTTCAAGTAGTCTTAGTGAGTTCATGGCTTGATAAGAATTTGATGTCCTGATATGTGAGTGAGAGGGATAATAGGAAAAGCACTTATCCTGAATTCAATTGTGTTTGAGTTAAGGTCTTTAGTTGATGTATACTATTAGGTGACTTTGTGCCTTGGTTAAGGCACTAATCCTTTCTCTAGAGGTAGTCCATCATCATTAATCACACACACATTCAAATGATAAAATATTAAATCAGTTAGTAAGGAGTATAATTGTCTAGTTAGTGATTCCTTCCAAGAAGTGAATCAAGGGTACACCTACCTAAGCATTAAGGCTCAAAGTGTAGGAGGATCTCTTTTGATCCTCATTAATTTGCCCTCTTCCTTGTAGACTTTGGAGTGGTGATAGAGTCAAAGTTATATTAAAGTTATCCATCAAAGTATAAATCTACAAGTTGAAGATCAAAGGGAACTCCCAACACACACTATATCTGGATCTTGGTGAACTGCACTTAGACTTATTATCTGGATCAGTTCCAATGTATAGAAAAAATAATTTACTTTTCACATAGACCTTCTTCTAATGGCTCAACACTTCACACACTCTTCTCTTCTCTTCTCAATCAACTATGAACCACACTAAAACAATCACAAATGACTGTCTATAAATATCTTTCCTCTAAATGATTTAATCAGGTTGACCTATTAGAACCACATTAAAATCATATTAGAGAAGCCATAACAAACTCCAATAACAATTTAGTTGGCTCTACTAAGCACGTAACACATTCCGGGACCGGTCCAATAAGATAATTATAGACACACCCTACACACTGTCAGCTCTACCAAAACAAATGGATCTTTCTCCTCAAGCTAAATTATATCATGCACTCTTAATTGAACATCACTAACTCTCCTCTTAGCCTAAATCCAAGGGCACATAACCAAATTATGGTCACAACTCCAGAATCAATAAATATCTATTGGCTCTTCTGAACAAACATAAGAAACTGCTACTGATGAATAGTGACCGCATAAATTTACTTCTATTGATCATCAGACTCTACATCCATGACTAAAACATCACTAACATGTATTCAACATATATCCAAGCACACAAGGCTTCATGATAACTGTACAGACAACCATACACAGAATAATGCTTGTTACTCTTTCAGGAACACTACTGACACAAGCTACTATATAACTATCTGTACTAATAGTTAACCTTTGTGCCCATGATATCATGTTGATATCATGTCCATTTTACATATACAAAAATATTACTACATAATAATTCCACACAAGTTACTTTCCATATGTTGTCATAAATGACAAACATACAGTCAGTACTGGCCTACTGGCAAATCTCCAACATCAAGATTGTGAAAAACTTTGATATACCAGTTGTGGGAAGCCCCTAAGATACTGTGGGATGAGACATGATATTTATTTTAATGGAGTCATTATTATTACCTTGTTAACTTATAAATCCTACCTAATAGAGCCATTTTTACAAACCAAATTTGACTATAGGTAGATTTCTTGAAGCGACTTATAGTTAAAAACCCATGATACCATTTGATACATTTCAAATATTTTTTGTTTAGAGGGTTTAAAAGAAAAGTGTACTTTTGATTTCTTTGTTTGAAGATATGTATAACAAGGAAGAAACATCCATTTGAAAATCATCTTATATTTTAAAACTCTTCCAAAAAGGACAATCACCAAAATAGGAGAAACTCCATTTGACTCAAACCTTTGTTGATGTTGGTTTTCATGGGATCACATAAACTAAAAATATCATTATAATAAGATGGAACTTTCATAACACAAGAGGTCCTTCAATTCATATTTCAAACTCCTTTTATTGAAATGCAAGAATAAGAAGAAAGTCTCCGTAACCTATTTGAGGAAAGAGTCAATCCAATGGCTAGAAATAATAACTTTTATGAATACACTCAGGAGGGAAATAATGAAGATCTAGGAGCCACTAACCAAGGAAACCAAGGGCCAAGGGAAACAACCAAAGAAAAATCCAATTGGACTTCCCAAGACCCTTAATTTATTGAAATAATGGAAAAACTTTTAGAGAGAAACAAGAAGAGATACTTCCTTAACCTAGCCCAATCAGGAGCTAAGCTTCCTCATGATTATGATACAAGGATATTAAATAAATATGAGGAAGAGGAAATCCATTAGGTGCGATGAGCAAAATACTTAATATGTTTCAAGAAAAAATTGACACCATGAAGAAAGAGGTCGAACCAAAACCCTTTTTCATTAAGGCCTTGTGTCTTTTTTTTTTCTATTTGATTGAAACTTGGTTATGGTACCTTTCCCTCCCAATGTCTTTTTTCCTAGATATGATAAGTACATGGATAAATCTGACCCAAAAGACTACATAACATAATTTTTTTCCTTGAGTATTGAGTTCATACATGATACCACTTATTTAATGTGGCTATTCCCAAGAAGCCTAGGAGACCAAGTCATGGAGTGGTTTTCAAAATTACCACAAGGAATAATTATTTTTAAAGAACTAGCATCCAAATTCATGACTCACTACTCTTATAATATTAAGTATGAAATCACCATTCTCAACTTATGTGACACGAAAAAAAATGGTGAACCTTTTCTAGGTTTTCTCCAAAGATGGGGAAATTTTTTTGCAAGATATCCTAGAAGCATACCTGAAAAGGAGAAGATAGAAATTTTCATGAACAACTTAAACATGGAAATGCATTATAGAATTCAACTTCAATATCCTCCTACATTCAAAAAGATAATTGAAAATGGGATACAAATTTAATAGGTGTTAGTAAAAAGAGGAGAGATGAAACTCTTTAAAGAAAATAAAGGCTATACTAACTCCAATAATAATAATAACTTAAATAATTATAATAATAACAAGGGAGCTAACAACAATAATGATAAATCAAGGTTTTGGTTGAAAAACATAAATAAGAACCTTTCAAATGATGGGGTTGTAGAAGAAAACAACCTAAAAGATACCCCTTTTAACTTATCAAGTGGGTCAAGCCATGTGAACAATGTAAATCAAATGAATAAGGCCCCTTTTAACAATAATAATTCTTTCAACAATCAAGTTGTTAACAAACCTAAGCCTTTCTTTTCTCCTATCCAAAGAATAAAATTAACATTCTTAGGAAAACCCTTGCAAAATTCTTTGAGAACACTTGTGGCTAATAAAATCATTGTCTTACTTGAGTTGAGACCAGATATGAACCTCAATTCAAACCCACATGGTGGAATGATGCACACCATTGTGAGTATCATCAAAACAAGGGACACAAAACCAATGAATGCATGAAACTTAAGCATTTGTTCCAAGATTTAATAGAAATTTTCATGATGAGGTTGAAGGGCTCCAAAACAATTAAAATCACACAACATTTCAAAACCCTTTCTTAAATTGAGAGAAAGGAGAAACCTCAAATGCTAACCAAACTAACAAGAGAGAAAATGAGAAAGTGATTTTTTCTCATACCTATGATAACACCATAAAGTCTTTGAATGGGTGTGAAAATGCCATCAATATTGTAGTGGTAAAGGAAAAGAAGAAGGAAGAGGCCACTAATGTCATAACTAGTGGGAGAAGCATCTAAAATCACCTTATGAAGAGGTGCCCCTAGAATCATTATACCAAATCAAACATCCTCTTCATCAAAGAAATAAAATTAAGTAGATCAACTTCAATGAACTCCCACACAAATTTCTATTTTGGAGTTGTTAAAAATTTCACCTACCCATAAAGAAATCTTGGAGAAGGTCCTTGTTGAAACCAATATTCCCTTGAATTTGGACATGGAAAATTTTCAGAATATGGTACGACACCTAGTCACACCTCATTGTTTATCCTTTTTCAGGAAAGATGATATGTCCTTAAATCATCTCCAAAACTTTCCATTTTACATGAAGGTCTTGATACATAAGCATAGGGTAAAACAAGTCATCATTGATGGAGGTTCTGGACTAAACATTTGTACTTTGAACCTTGTTAAAGCCTTAGGATATTCCAAAGAAGTTATAGACCATAAAAGAAAGATATGTTGGAAATTGTAATTAAAGCAATTGTTGTATTGTCATTGATGTCAAACCTTAACTGGTAAGACTGTTGCTACTTAGGAAAGTACTATATCTATTGTGAGAAGGGAAAGAAAAGATGGTAACAATAGCACCTAGGGAAAGGTTGAGTTATCTTGATACTACAAAGTGTACTTGACTATGTTGTAAAATGAATGGAAAATGTATTGTTTATCTTAGTAAGATTGAGGACTAAACTGGTAGGCTTAACTAAGCAAAAATGAAGAAATCATGTTTAAGCCGAGTTATGTTAGTGTTGACTGAGTTAATGTATGTTGAGCAAAAATCTAGTGTTGACTGAGTATCAGTTCATTGCTGAGGAAGATAGTATATGCCAAGGAAATAGTTTTAGTAGTGACCAAGCATTTTACATGAAGACCAAGTGGATGATCATAGTATTGACCGAGCATCAGCATTTTTATATTTGAAGAGAATTCAGATTTGGAGCATACATTGTTGAATTCTTTGATTATGTAAAATGTGTTGAATTTATTTATTGATTATATGGAAGCATTTAATGCTTTGTAAAACATTTTATTGTAAATCTTTATGAGATTTGAGATGATTCTTGAAGAGGAGATGAAGAACATGAAGTGGGTAGATTCAATGAATCTAAACTAACCCTAAGTTCTATGAAGGAGATTAAGAAAAAAAAGATAAGTTAACCTAACAGAGAAAAGTATTAAGGGAACCTAAACATTAGGTATGAGAATGCATGGGTGAAGTAGATGCTGGAAGAATAGTAAATTTTATTGACTATATAAGCGAAAAGGCTAAAGGAGGAGTGTGGTGATTGCTTGAAGTAAAGTTTTAAGCAGATCAGAGATGGAGATGGAAAAGTTTCAATGTTAATAAACTAGCATTTATGTACAGAATTGGATCTAATATTTGCAAAGTGAGTTGTATGTTTTTTAGATCAATACTACTGCTACTTTCTAACTATTGTAATAGTCAAAATCATTTTAATAGAGGTTGACCTAATAGTCATATGTTAAATCCTTTGAACAAGGTGCCATTCTAATGGAGTGTATGTAAGTCCTGTAACAAGGCTCACTTTTAATAGGGTGATTGAAATCCTTTAACCGGGTCACACCTGACAGTGTGTATTCTAACCTTTGACAGGGTTGTCTTTTAACTGAGCTCACTTTAGAAGAGTGAAAATAATAGTAGCATGTTACAAAGTGGTTTTTCCCATACTGGGTTTCTACTATAAATCCTCATGTCAATACTTGTGTGAATATTTTGGTTTGAACATTTCTATGTTTTACAAGTTAGTTACAGCTGGGTAGTGGACTGTAGTGTTATATGTTTCTATTATTGAATCAGTGATGACCGAGTTTGTTTTGGTTGCTTGATCTAATTTAAGGAAAATTTTTTGAAGTTATTTTATACATCAGGACCTAAGAACAACTAATTCACCCCCCCCCCCTCTCTATTGTTCTAAATCATATTAACAATTGTTATCAGAGTTGTGTTGCTTATTGGTTTCTATAGAAAAAAAGTTTAAAGGGACTTGAAGCAAATGATCAAGATGTATAAGAAGGAGGTACCGATGCTGAACAAGGAAAACTTCCCTGCATGGCAAAGCTTGATGAAGCTGCATCTAGCCAATATTGGTGATTCTGCAAAATACTACATTGAGCATGACTATGTCACACCTGTTGCACCTTTGATTGCCTAGGAAATGAGAGCTAAGCAAGAACATAATCAGACAATGCTAGAAATTGCATCTACCCTAAGCTTTTCAAAATTTGAGGATATTAAGGATTGCACAACTACTAAAGATATGTGGGACACTCTTGCAAAGATCTATGGTGGTGATCTATATGTGCTAAAAGCTAAAGTTGAGAGTCTCAAAGGTAAGTTTGATAAAATGAGAATGAATGAAGATGAAAACATTGCACAATATTATGGTAGAATAAAAGAAGTTTTGAATGCTATTAGAGGAGAAAATGGAACTATTGATGATGAGACCATAATTGGAAAAGTGCTAAAAACTCTACATCCTATATATGCTATTAAGATCTCAGCTATTCAGGAATCTAGATGTAACTCTAGAAATGTGCTTACCTTGGAAGGTTTGATTGGCAAACTGAATACTTTTGAACTATCTAATTATGATAATTTCACTATTGGTAGTATTGGAAATGTTGAATCTACTTTTATGTCATAGTTAGTTCTGAACAAGCCTAAGAAAGAAAATGAAAGATGCACCAGTGAAAGTGATAGTGACACTATTGATGAAGATCTTGAAGATCTAGAAGCTCTTATGGCTAGAAGACTGAGAAGAGGAAAAGGAAAATATAAAGGTAAACTCCCTATTATATGTTTTGCATGTAATAAAGTATGTCATATAGTTGCTAGATGTCCTGACGGGAAGGATAAAGATGAAGAAAGAAACAGCAAACACAAAGAGAGAAGAGATGACAAAGGCTACCGATGGTACACAAACTACAAAGGAAAAGGTAAGAAATCTTGTTACATTGCTGAAGAAGAGACTAACACTAATAGTAATGATTTTGAAATTGAGGTAGTCTATGTTGCAATGAAAGATGAATCTGATGAGGATGAGAAAACTACATTGATTTCCTATGTGAACAAGAATGACAAATGGATTATAAACAGCGGTTGTTCACATCACATGACTGGTGAAAAAAGTAAGTTTGAGATCTTACATCATTATAAAGGTAAAAGTGTAACATTTGGTAATGATGCACCATGTCCTGTTAGAGGAAAAGGATTGATTAAACTGACAGATAAAATCTCTTGTGAAAATTCTTACCGGGTTGAAGGATTGAATTATAATTTGCTAACTGTTGCTCAGCTCAATAAAACTGGTTATCGAGTGGAATTTCATCACAAGAAAGCTAAGATATTTGATGCTACTGGTGAACTGATTGGAAGTGGTGAGTAGACTAGAGGTAGTTTGTTCTATCTTGACCTATCTGAAGATATATGTATGATTGCACAACTAGATGACATTTGGTTATGGCATAAGAGGCTATGTCATGTTAAATTTGACAATCTGGTAGAGATAAGTAAGAAGAAGAAAGGAAGAGGCCTACCTAGATTGAAGAAACCTGAGAATGTGATGTGCAAAGAATGATAGTTAGGAAAAATGACCAAGTCAAGTTTCAAGAATGAAACCTTTACTTCTGAACACATTTTAGATTTGGTTCATATTGACCTTCGTGGACCTATGGGTATACAAAGTTACAATGGAGCTAGATATTTTATCTTGTTTGTTGATGATCATACTGGGATGATGCATGTAATGTTTCTAAAAGAAAAATTTGATGCTTTTCAATTTTTAAAGTGGTATTTGGCTAAGGTTGAGAAGGAGATAGGTAGGAACCTAAAATTTCTTAGATCTGACTAAGGTGGAGAATTTACATCAAATGAATTCAATTTTTTTTGCAATGATAGAGGAATCAAAAGACATATGTCTACACCTAGGACACCTCCATAGAATGGTATAACAGAAAGAAGGAATAGATCTATTTTGGACTATGCAAGGACATTATTTATTGAAAAGAATGTGGCATAGAAATACTAGAAAGAAGCTATAAGTACAGCTATTTATACTCTTAACTGGGTACAGATCAAGAAAGGTACAAATCTGACACCCTATGAATTATGGTATGGGCATGCACCGAGTGTTAAATACTTTAGAATCTTTGGATGCAAGTGTTACTTATTGAAAGACAATAGGAATGGAAATTTTGATGCCAAAAGTGATGAAGGCATATTCCTAGGCTACTCCACAAAAAGTAAAGATTATAAGTGTTTGAACTCTAACACTAACAAAATTGTGGAAAGTGTGAATGTAAAAATTGATGAGTATGCAAAAAGAAATGAAGCTGATAGAAAAAGAGAACTAGAAGATTATAGATCTTTTCTGTACATTGAGGAAATAGAAGAGGTAGGTAACAGACTTGCACCTGATGCTGAGTCTTAGGCAAACATTGTCGAGCATCAAGAAAAAGTGTCGAGAGAGAAGAAGAACATGTCGTGCTATAAGACAATGCTGCCGAGTATCAGGAAGAGGTTGCCAAGCATTTAGAAGCTAAATCTAACAATCTTGTTGAGGAACCTGATGAAATAGAGGAGAAAAATGCTGAACCTATTTTGGCAAATTATGTAAGAAGACATCACAAGCCTGAATAGATAATTGGAGATAAAGACACTAGAATTAAGACTAGAAGAAAAACCAAGGATCCAACATGCTTACTATGTGTGTTTGAACCTAAGACAACTAAAGAGGCATTAGAAGATGAAGATTGGATACAAGTAATGAATGAAGAGATTGACCAGATTGAGAAGAATGAAACCTAGACTCTAGTGCCGAGACCTGCAGATAAGAATGTTATAGGAACAAAGCGGGTGTTTCGAAACAAGTTGAATGAAAAAGGTGAAATCACTAGGAACAAAGCTAGGATGGTATGAAAGGGCTATGCACAAGAAGAAGGAATAGATTAGGGGGAGACATTTTCCCCTGTAGCTAGATTGGAAGGAGTAAGAACTCTTCTTGCATATCCTACTTATAAACATTTCAAGGTATATCAAATGGATGTCAAGTCCACATTTTTAAATGGTGTACTAGAAGAAGAAGTTTAGATAGAATAGCCAAAAGGTTTTATTGATCCAAATAGAAGACACATGGTATGCAATTGAACAAAGCATTGTATGGATTGAAACAAGCTCCCAGAGCATGGTATGAGAGGTTGCATAACTATTTGATGGAGATTGGATTTTCTATAACAAATGACACAAGCAATCTCTACTTGAAGGATGAAGAAGGTAAAGGTATTCTATTGGCCAAAATTTTTGTGGATGACATTATTTTTGGTGGAGAAGATGCATTGTGTAACAGTTTTTCGAAAGAAATGCAAACTAAATTTGAAATGAGTATGTTTGGTGAGATCAAATTCTTTGTTGGTTTACAAGTATATCAGATGAAGAAAGGAATTTTCATTACACAGTCTAAGTATGTTAATGAAATACTGAATTTTTTTGGAATGGAAGATGCTAGACTAGTGGGAACTCCTATGGTTACTAGACAAAAGTTATCTAAGAATGATGATATTGTAGAAGTTAACCAGACTTTGTATAGATCCATGATTGGAAAATTGTAGTATGCTATACATAGTAGACTAGATATTGCACTAGCTATTGGGATTGTGGCAATATTCTCTACCAATCCTAAGGAAACACACATGATGGTAGTGAAAAGAATCATGAGATACTTGAAAGGAACTGCTGCCTATGGGTTATACTACAAGAAGAATTGCAAATTTGAAATTAGAGTATACACTGACACTGATTGGATAGGAAATGTAGATGACAGAAAGAGCACTAATGGTGGAGCTTTCTTTCTTGAACAGAGATTAGTCTCCTAGACAAGCAAGAAACAAAATTGAATTTCCCAATCTACTGCTGAAGCCGAGTATGTTGCTATTGCAATAAACTATTCAAATTTAATATGGATAAAATAGTTGTTGATAGGCAAGAAAGAAGAAATCATTGAACCTGTTGTTATTTTCTATGACAAGACAAGTGCCATCAATATTTCTAAGAATCCATTGATGCACACTAAGACCAAGCATATAGAAATCAAGTATCACTATTTGAGGGAATTAGTACAAGAAAAGGAAGTCCGAATGGAATATGTGAATACAAAAGAATAATTGGCAGACATATTCACTAAAGCTTTACCTAAAGAAGCTCATGAGTATTTGAGAAGTCAATTAGGGGTCCTTCCCCTAACTGAGGCTACCTAGTTAAGCTAGGAGCACTACATCAAATATGCTATAGTAGAATAATTAACAAATTGATGCAGAAGATTGTCACACTTTAGGACTATCCTAGAGCTATGAAGAAGAAGCAAAGACAAAAAATTAGTCATAAGAAAGATGACAGAGGGAGAAACATTGAGCTACACAGATATATCTACATCTATTGGATATAAGTTTTAGTTGTTGTTTTGGCATTTTTGTCAAAGAGGGAGATTGAACTGAAATGATACTATAACACATGAACTGAAGAGTAGGGATGATTAATAGAAATGAAAGATCAGGATAGAGGAAGATCCAAAAACTTCTGACAGTAACAAAAGTGAGATTTATAGATTTTGAATTAGAATGAAGGTAAGGATATTATAAATTTTCTTTGATGGATAGATAAGTTTTTGGATTGGTTGGTAATCCATGTGTTATTCAGGTGATATCATATGGTGTTACCATCAATGCCAAAGAGGGACATTGTTGGAAACTTCAATTGAAGAAATTGTTGTATTGTCATTGATGTCAAACCTTAACTAGTAAGACTATTGCTACTTAGGAAAGTACTATATCTATTGTGAGAAGGGAAAGAAAGGATGTTAACAATAGCACCTAGGGAAAGGTTGAGTTATCTTGATACTAAAAAGTGTACTTGACTATGTTGTAAAATGATGGGACAATGTATTTTTTTTTATCTTAGTAAGATTGAGGACTAAACTGGTAGGGTTAACCGAGAAAAAAAGAAGAAATCATGTTTAAGCCAAGTTATGTTAGTGTCGACCGAGTTAATGTATGCCGGGAAAAAATCTAGTGTCAATAGTGTATCAATTAATTGCCAAGGAAGATAGTATATGCCAAGGAACCAGTTTTAGTAGTGATCCAGCATTTTACATGAAGACTAAGTGGATGATCATAGTATTGACCGAGCATCAACATTTTTATATTTGAAGAGAATTCAGATTTGGAGTTGACATTGTTGAATTCTTTGATTATGTAAAATGAGTTGACTTTATTTATTGATTGTACGGAAGCATTTAATGCTTTGTAAAATGTTTTATTGTAAATCTTTACGAGATTTGAGATGATTCTAGAAGAGGAGATGAAGAACATGAAGTGGGTAGATTCAATGAATCTGACCTAACCCTAAGATCTATGAAGGAGATTAAGTGGCAAAAGATAAGTTAACCTAACAGAGAAAAGTATTAAGGGAACCTAAACATTAGGTATGAGAATGCATGGGTGAAGTAGATGCTAAAAGAATAGTAAGTTTTATTGACTGTATAAGAGGAAAGGCTGAAGGAGGAGTGTGGTGATTTCTTGAATAAAATTTTTGAGCATATCAGAGATGGAGATGGAAAAGTTTCAAAGTTAGTAAACTAGCATTTGTGTACAGAATTGGATCTAATATTTTCAAAGTGAGTTGTAATTTTTTTAGATCAATACTACTACTACTTTCTAACCATTTTAATAGTCAAAATACCTTTAACAGAGGTTGACCTAATAGTCATATGTTAAATCCTTTGAATAAGGTTGGATTTTAATGGAGTGTATGTAAGTCCTATAACAAGGCTCACTTTTAACAGGGTGATTCAAATCCTTTAACCGGGTCACACCTGACAATGTGTATTGTAACATTTGATAGGGTTGGCTTTTAACTGAGCTCACTTCAGAAGAGTGAAAATAATAGTAGCATGTTACAAAGTGGTTTTTCCCATATTGGGTTTCCACTATAAATCCTGGTGTCAATACTTGTGTGAATGTTTTGGTTTGAACATTTCTATGTTTTACAAGTAAGTTATAGCTGGGTAGTGGACTGCAGTGTTATATGTTTCTATTTTTGAATCGGTGATGACTAAGTTTGTTTTGTTTTCTTGATCTAATTTAAGGAAAAAATTTTGAAGTTATTTTATACATCAAGACCTGAGAACAACTGATTCACCTCCCCCCCCCATCTTTGTTGTTCTAAATCATATTACCAAGATAATCATAAAGGATTGTGATGATGAAGAGAGGTCTTTGAAAGGGATAATAGTACTCCCTATAAAAGTAGGTCCTATACAAAAAGAGACTATTTTTCAAGTGCTAGATTTCAAATTGACCTATAAAATATTATTGGGAAGACCATGGATACATGAAATGAAAATGGTACCCTCAACTTAGCATGAATCCTTGAAATTTACATACATGGGGAAGAAATTATGGTTGGTGGAGACCTAAATTCATTTGAATATTGTAACAATATTTAGGCCATAAATGATTCATTGGTCCCTCATAATACTAATGACACTACATAAAAAAAAATAGAGCAAGGGAAAAGTTTGAAGGACCTTCCTTCACTAAAGGGAAAAGAAAAGATTGGTGAGGAAGACACTTTTTTTTAAGACCATCAAATTCCTACTAACTAAGTTAGATCAACTAAGGGAAAAATAAAGTTAGTGAGGAAAACCATAAAGAAAAAGAAGAGGAAAACCATGCAAAATCTACCCAAATGCAAACCAAGGAGGATCATTACCAAAAGATGGACACCATGATGAAAAAATTCAAAAAATAGTGCAAGATCAAACATAATGGTGTGGGAGAATATTCTTTATCTATGATGGATTTTCCATCATCTCCTAACTCTCATGGAAAACCTTCTAGCTTTCATCCACCTCAAAAATGCAATAATTATTTTGTAAGGGCTAGTATGTCTTCATCCATAGATGAAGAGGACAATAAAATTTTTAAGTGGCTATATATAGATGATGAGTCAAGTGCTGAAAAAAAAGAATCCAAAACATTTGCATCCATATTCATCAATATGGAAAAGGTTTTCAAATAATGCAAAAGATGGGTTACAAAGGAGGACCTCTAGGTAGAAAAAATGAAGGGTTGATTGAACCCATGGAAATGTCTTAGAGGGATAGCAAGGAGACATTAGGATTGAGGTATCTTGGACAATGATACACTCAAAAGAACCACCCCATATTGTATGATGAAATTCTACAATTAGATTCTCAAAGTGATGAAGACTCAAAAAATGGGAGTGGGATTCCTTATCTAGTGAATCTCTCCAAGATAAAGAAGTGGATGTAGTCAACACTTATGCTCCTAATCAAGGCAGAAATAAAGAGTTAATCTTGGGATCAAGTTCTAATCAAGCTTAGAGTTCTAATCAAGAGGTTCAAGAAAATGCACCAAGTCAAGAAGTATAATGCTCTAAATGGGTATGAGAACCCTATATACCCTCATAGACATCAACAATAGAAGGATCTAGCAATAGGTTCAACCCGTGAGATTTTTACCCACAAGAAACCCAAGAGGATTCAATTGAGGGGTATTTTGACCCAAGTTCTTTGGGACACTTATAAGAATCACATGTTATAGACTTAAGCGATACAATGTACAAACCTTCTAGCAAATTCATGTCCCTAAATCATGTCAACCCAAACTAAAGAAATGATCCCTGAAACCTTGTATATCTAGAACTTATTGAATAGGATTCCATAGAACCAAACAACCTCCCCACATTCCTAAATGAAAAATATGTGACCCTATACCTAAATGTGATTGAACCTTCTTCTATCAATGAATATGAAGAAGAAATGATGAAGGAAAGTATCCAATCTCTCATATAAAAAATAACAGAAAAATGAAAATAAAAATAAAAATTGAAAGAGTCTATGTTGGAAATTGCAATTGAAGCAATTGTTGTATTGTCATTGATGTCAAACCTTAACTGGTAAGACTATTTCTATTTAAGAAAGTACTATATCTATTTGATTATTGAGAAGGATGTGGGCAAGGTTGATAACAATAGCTCCTAAGGAAAGGTTGAGTTATCTTGATACTTCAATGGGTACTTGATTATGTGGCACAATGATAAGATAATGTATTATTTATCTAAGTAAGAATGAAGACTAAACAAGTAGGCTTAACCGAGAAAAAGTGAAGAAAGCTAGTATATGCTGAGTAAATTCAGTGTTGCCCAAACATCAGTTAATTGCCGAGGAAGACAATATTGGCTGATGAAATAGTTCTAATGGTGACTGAGATTTCTAGTGAAGACCGAGGAGTTGAAAACAATATTGACCGAGTGTTAGTAATTTGCATTTGAGAAATAATTTAGATTCATAGCCGACATGGTTAAATTCTTGGATTATGTAAGTCATGCTGACTTTATTTATTGATTATATGGAAGCATTTAATGCACTATAAAACATTTTATTGTAAATCTATTAAGAGATTTGAGATGTTTCTAGAAGGATAGATGAAGAACATAAACATGGAAGGATTCGATGAATCTGACCTAACCCTAAGATATACAGAGGAGATTAAGCTACAAAATTTGTATTGACCTAATTGAGGAAGTATTAAGGAAACCTAAGCATGAGGTTGAGAAGAGAGGATGTTGGAGTTTTTGTTGATGTTATTGACTGTATAAGTAGAAAAGGTTGAAGGATAAGGATTATGATTTCTTGAAGGGATTTTTTATCACATTAGTGATGGAGATGGAAATGAATCACAATCGGTAAGCCAGTATATGTGTATGGAATTGGATCTGATATTTTCAAAGTGAGTTGTATGTTTTCAGATCAATAATACTCTTACTTTCTAACCATTGTATCAGTCAAAATCCTTTTAACCAAGGTTGACCTAACAGTCATTTGTATAAATCCTTTTAACAAGGTTGCATTCTAATGGAATGTATGTAAGTCCTATAACAAGGCACACTTTTAACAAAGTCGTTTAAATCCTTTAATTGGGTCACACTTGACAGTGTGTTTATAACCTTTGACAGGGTTGGCTATTCATAGAGCTCACTTTAGAAGAGTGAAAATATCAGTAACATGTTACAAAGTGGTTTTTACCAAATTGGGTTTCCACTATAAATCCTAGTGTTAATACTTGTGTGAATGTTTTGGTTTGAAATTTTTTTTATTTTGTAAGTTAGATACTATTGGATAGTGGACTGCACTATTATATGTTTCTATTCTATATTCATTAATGACCGAGTAGTGATTGGTTGTTATATTAGATTTGTTGAAAAGTATTGAAAGTTGATTTATACATCTAAACCTGTGAACAACTGATTCACCCCCCCCTCTCATTTGTTCTAAATCATATTAAAAATTGGTATCAGAGTTGTTAGTGCTTATAGAGGACAAGTTTAAAGGTACTTGAAGTAAATGATCATGATGTATAAGAAGGAGGTACCGAAGCTAAATAAGGAGAACTTCCCTACATGGAAAATTCTGATGAAGCTGCATCTGGTTGGTATTAGTAATTTTGCAAAGTATTATGTTGAGCATTATTATCTTACACTTGTTGCACCTCTGACTACTGAGGAGATGAGAGCTAAACAAGAGCACAATAAAGTAATGTTGGTGATTGCATCTACCCTAAGCTATCCAAAATTTGAAGACATCAAAGACTACACAAATGAAAATAAAATGTGGGACACTCTTGCAAACATCTATGGCGGTGACATAAATCTACTGAGGGAAAAAGCTGAGAGCCTAAGAGGTAAATTTGATGAAATGAAAATGCAAGAATGTGAGAATATTGCTCAATATTATGGTAGGATAAAAGAAGTTGTAAATACTATTAGAGGATAAAATGGAACTATTGAAGATGAAAGTATTATAGGAAAACTATTGAGAAGCTTGCATCCTATTTATGCCATCAAAATTTTAGCAATTCAAGAATCTAGATGTTACCCTAATAATGCTCTTCCTTTGGAAAGTTTGGTTGGTAAGCTTACTAATTTTGAGCTTTCTAACTATGATAAGTTCACCATAGCTAATTTTGAATCTTCTTTTAAGTCACAAATGGTTCTGAGTAAGTCAAATAAAGAGAAAGAAAAATGCATCAGTGAGAGTGAAAGTGAAAGTGACACATCTGATGAAAAAATTGAGGATCTTCAAGCTCTTCTGGCTAGAAGATTGAAAAGGGGAAAAGGAAAGTATAAAGGTAAACTCCCTATTATATGTTTTTCATGTAATAAAGTTGGTCATATAGCTACAAGATGTCCTGACATGGATGATAATGATGAAGAAAGAGATAGCAAGAATAAAGAAAAAAGAGAAGATAGAGGTTACCAAAGGTACAAGGGCTAAAAAGGAAAAGATAAGAAATCCTATTTTATTGTTGAAGAAGAGACTGACACTGACAGTGATGATTTTGAAATTAAGGTAGTCTATGTTGCAATGAAAGATGAGTCTAATGAGGATGAGAAAACTGCATTGATATCCTATGTGAACAAAAATGATAAATGGATTGTTGATAGTGGTTGTTCAAATCACATTACTAGTGACAAAAGTAAGTTTGATACCTTATATCATTATAAAGGTGTTATACACTAATTTTTCACCCTTGTTTCAAGCTCTCATAGTCTTGATAACCTAGTATAACATGGGAATCATCTCCAGGTTATGGGACCTATGCTAACTAAGATGAGACCTCCACATTCTAGGCTAGTTCCTCTTGGATAATCACCTTAATTTTCTTCTAGACATGAAAAGTAAACTTTAGAGGGAAAGGCATAGAAGGAATGCTTGAAAGGGAAATGACTTGAAAGCAAACTACCTACTAGGTGATACACTGAAATTAGGGTTTGGATCTCAATATAGAGGAATGGAATCAATGAAAGTATTAGGTATAGGAGGACACAACTTACTGAATAGGCTTGCATAAGTGTTTCATAGGAGGGCTTGAACATAAGACACAACTTATGACCTACAAGCATACATCCATTTTTGAAACTTAGTGTAGGATTGAGACAAGACTGTTAGGGGGTTGAAGTATACCCACAAAAACATCTAAATCAGATGAAACACAATAACACACACAATTATAGAAAATAAGAGGGATCAGGAACCCTAAGATATCAATGAAAACATCATATACTTTAATCCAATAAGAGATAATTCAAACAAGGAAGCATACAGACATGAAGGATTATCAAAAAATACCTCTACAATGTTTTTATTATCAATGGGAACTTTTACAACTATATAAGCCAAAGGGTAGAAATGATACCATAGATGACCCTTAAGAAAAGGTGAATTTCTTCTACAATTTTGAACCTCTCTTTTTATAGAAAAATTCAATTATGAGCTCAAAAGATCCAAAAATACATTATATACATCCCCCTCTTACACACAGGTAAGAGTCAAAACCTAACTAGGGTTACAAGATTAAACAACGATATCAAACCCTAGGGTACTGATCACCCATTATGAAAATCTCTGAGAACACCGATGATCAAATCATATCTTTCTTTGTGTGTTGACCATTCTAAACTAAAAATAACTATAGACATAACAACCTCAACCTACCAACCCATCTGCAACTCCACTAAGCCATGAAGGCTCCAAATCTGATTATATTTCCCTGGGAGAGGTACTACTTGAAAAGGTGGTGCCAACTCTTTCTGGCACCTCTTGTCATTAAAATGTGGCAAAGGACCCTGCAACACCAACCAATAGTCACTTATATCATCTTTACAACCATAATCATCCTAAGAAATCAATTCCCAAGCTACCTGACATTGTGCATGGCTGAAAGAATGCAAAAGCCTTGCAGAGACTTTTGAATTTTGAAATATAAAGGCTAGCAGAAGATTTTCAAATGTAACCATTGATGAGAAACCCTTCCCAGCAAATGAATGGCCATGATGCACTTGAAAATAGCTTGAAAACCTATTTGTAACAAGTCAAATGCCATCGTAGAAGTCAACAGCCAATGAAATGTGAGCAAATTAGCACATCTGATAGACTTGGACCCATGACCTATAGAAAGAGCATCACATGATTATCGCAAGATTGTAAGGGCTAGGAAGATCCCTTGCAATCAAGTGACAACTGTAGATCTTCAGTCTACTGACATCCCCATAGATATTCTAACATGGCCCTACCAATAGAGCCTAGTTGTTGTCTAACCAACCAATGAAGAATGAGCATGTCAGAAACTGAGGACCCACCTGACAGAGCCTAGAGATAAAGTAAGATCAATGATGGGTGCATGATCTCATGTGCCAAAGAAACTCCTTCAGATCATGTGCCAACTATTAGATCTTCAGTCGACTAACAACCATCGAGCCCATGTTGATATGCCATCAAATCACAAGTCCTGACCAATCACAAATGCATAGCTTGGACTATGTGGCAGGACACACTTGGCTTGAAGCACTGTAGGGAAAGGAAATCTATGGTCATCGCAAGATCACAAGCCTCTAACAAACCCTTCATGAACCTATGACGATTGTCAATCCTACTGAACTGGGACCCCACAAGTTGAGACCACCAAACATTTAAGTGACTACATGACTAAGGAAGAATAAACCACCCACTGAATCGCTAACCACTAAGGACTTAACCATGAAACATTGGGGTATTATGTGAATAAGGCATTCGCTAAATCATTGGAAGGAAAAGGTAACCGCCGACTATCTTGGAGAACTAGTGACCGGCCAATGAAACATTAGTGCACATGGGTATTTTAAACTTAAGTGGATGATAAAGTAACAAGGAAAATATAACAGGTCAAAGGGTTTGTAGGGTTATTTTCCCCAACGACTATATTTATGAATTTTTTGACCTACAGACTAGGGGGTAAAACAATTTGTAGAGGCCAGAGGACAAGGCACAACTTCATGAAATTTTTAGGGATGCTTGGCAAGATAAAAATAGAGATTTTGGAACAGTTTTTAGCCAAATTTGGATGTACATGGGAAAATTAGGGTAACATTTTGGTGATTTCTGCTAGATGTCAGCCTGCTAGACATGGAAATCTAGTGGCCTTGATATATTCATTGGGCATGGGGTCATCAAAAATAAAAAATTCTCACAAGGAGATAGAACTAAAGCTATGCTCAGGGAACTTCTTAGAAAATAGGAAACTAACCTATAAAATAGGGAAACAAGCTAAAACACACATTTACAAGAATTTTATAGAGAGGGGTTAACGTCAAAATAGGGCTTCAAGTGGAATTCATTCAGTGAGATTGGCAAGGGAACTCCTTCAATATTTGATAGTTGGAAAGCATTGGATCCCTTGCGCTCTATTATAACAAATGGTCCCCTCCAAAGTGAATCAAATTTTGTATGTCTGTCAGGCTTGGATCTAAACTCATCCCATTTGAGAACTACATCTCCAACTTTGAAATTCTTGACCTTGGCTCTTTTGTCAAAACTCCTCTTTGTTTGAATTTGATGGAATTCCATATCCTACATTGATTTGTCTTTGATCTCTTCCAATTCCATCAACTGAGCATACCTAATCTACAAAGGATCTCCTTCCTCAAATAGGGCATACTAAGTAGCCAAGTCTAGAGCTGGCAATTCAACTAAGATAGACAACTTGGCCTCCTTTCCATACACTAACACATAAGGAGAGATCCCAATGATCTTATTTGGATTAATTATATCTAACCACAAGGTGGACTTCAACTTTGTATGCCAATCTCTTTGATTGTCTTGCAGAGTCTTCTTGATTATCCTAATCAAGCTCTTATTTGTTGATTCAGCCAAGCCATTGCCCTGAGGGTAATAATTTGAACTGGTATTCAGATAGATGTCATTCTTGATTGCCCACTTTGAGACTTTGAGGCCTATGAATGCTAATGCATTATCTGATATTATGGAATTAGGAGTGCCAAACCTATGAACTATATCATCATAAAAACTCAATACAACATTCTCATTGGCTTCTTTTAAAGCAATTGCTTCTATCCATCTAATGAAATAATTTGTTGCAGTAATTATCCACTTATGTCCTGCACTAGATGGAGGATTGATCATGCTAATGAAGTTTATACCCCACTTCATGAAGGGCTACTCTATTCTGATTGGTTATAGGGGAAAGGCTACAAGCCTTTCTTTTCCTACAAACATGGCACACTTGATGCATTTCCTCACATAATCATGACTATCCTTAAAGAGAGATGGCCAATAATATCTAGCCCTCATGATTTTAAAAGTAGTAGTCCTAGGGGAAAAATGACCTCCAAAAGGTCCATCATGAAACTCAAATATGACATCAGCTATCTTTTCTAAATCTATGCATCTTAAAAGGACACCATTGTGATCCTTTCTAAAAAGAACTTCATCTATCAACACAAAAGGAACAAATTGCAATCTATAATATCTTCTTTTTCCTGAATCCAAACCTGCAGGACATTGTCTTGTCTTCAAGTAATTGATCATATTAGGAAACCAGCTTGTTTCCTTGGCTTGTTCTTCTATAGAATGCACCACCAGAGATGCATCTATTTTCTCTTATTTCTTTGAACTCTCATCCCCTACCAAATGCTCCAAAAGACCTCTTCCTTTAACTAGCTTGGTAGTTTGAATATCTATGTCATATTCCATCACCTTGGTGATCCAACCAGCTCTTTTCTCATTTAGGTCTTTGGAAAGAAAAAATTATTTGACACTTGGATGAATAACTTTCAAGTGTACCTCTATATGGGTCAACAAATATTTGAACTTCTTAAGGCTCTTCACCATAGCAAGCACATGTTTCTCTACAAAAGAGTATCTTTGTTCATACTCCTCTAAACCTTTGCTAAAGAAAGCAATAGGCTACTCCAATCCATCTGCATTTTCTTGAGTTAGCATTGTAGATATAGCATCATGACCCCCATAAGCATAAAGGATAAAATCCTTACTAAAATTTGGATTTAGGAGAGCAGGGGCTTCTGTTAAGGCCTCTTTGATAGCTTGTAAATTGACTCTCCCTTCTTTGGTCCAACTAAAAGCTGAACTCTTCTTTAACATGGCTGTCAAAGGCTTTAGTAAATCTACAATGTTAGGCAAGAATCTCCTAACAAAATTAATCTTTCCTATGAAAGATTGGAGACTTTTTTTGTGATGTGGTAGGGGTAGCTCTAGGATAGCTACAATTCTCTCTGGATCCACTATGATCCCTTCTTTGGATACTACATATCCCAAAAATTTTCATTCATGGACTGCAAACACACATTTCTTGGGATTAAGAGATATCCCAAATTCTCTACACCTTTCAAAGATCTTGCTCAAATGTTTGATGTGATATACTACCTACTTTGAATAGATAGTTATGTCATCTAAGTAGACCAGCACAAACTTGTACATTAGGCTCTTAAAGGCCATATCCATTACCTTTTGAAAAGTAACACCTGCATTTGACAAACCAAAGGGCATCTTTTGATAAGCCATGGTTCCCCACTTGGTTGTAAATGTAGTCTTGTATTGATCCTCCTAATTTACTAAGATCTAATTGTATCTTGAATAGCCATCCAATAGTGAAAATCTCTCAGATCTAGAGACACATTATAAGATTTGTTCCATAGAGGGCAATGGATGAGTGGTTTTTTAGAGAAGCCATGTTAAGATCCCTAAAGTGAACACATAACCTCAGCTCCCCATTCTTCTTCCTAACAAGAACAAGGTTGGAAACCCAACTAGTATGCTTAATGGGGTAGATGATACCACTTTCTATTAGTTTGAGTACTTCTTTATTCATAAGTGGCTCAAGCTTGGGATTAATAGGCCTTTTCTTTTATCTTACTGGTTTGGCATTTGGTTCTAACTCAATAGTGTGTTGAGCAAGAGAAAGATCAAAACCTTTGAGGTCTTCATACTACCATTCAAAAACATCACTGAATTCTTTGAATAATTGGGTGTAAGCTTTTTTTTCCAATTTAGTGTTCACTTTTCCAAATTGTAAGCCCTTACCTATTTCCAACTCTAGTTCAACACAATGTTCTTGTTGGACTACTAGGCCAAATTTGCTCTTCTTGACTTCATCATCCTTATTGAAGAAAATCTCTAAGGCATCTTATTAGACTTAATTTGTATCACTTGATCACCATAATTTTTTGATAGCCTGTCTTGATTATGCTCTGAAAAAACATCTTCTTCAAACAAGAATTGCAAAATTTGTTCATCATTATCAAACACCTACCAATTGACATCATTATCAGGAATAGAGGGTCTGACAATCACTTTGATATGTTGTTGATCTATTTATTTTGAAATGCTATTGGCAATATCATACTAAGATCTGATAGTAGATAACCTATCTGCATTTTGGTTTAGCTTTCTAGGGATGGCCACAATATTGAAAGCATAAAAATCTTCAATTGCATCCCAAACTCTATGCTTGTATCCATTCAAAGTGTCATTTTTGGTTGCACTTATCCCTCTTACTTGGTTGACAACCAACTCACTATCACCATAAACTTTTAAGGCCTTAAGCCCTCTTTTTCTAGACAACTCTATTCCATTGACTAGGCTTTCATATTCTACAGTATTGCTAGTGCAAGAGAAATTGAATCTAAAGGTGGTATAATACCTTTCTCCTTTTGGGGACACTAACAAAGCACCACCACTAGAACTATGTCTACTTCTAGCTCCATCAAAAAACAATTCCCAAACTTGATTGCTCTAATCCTCTAAATCAATGTCTTCTTTGAGAAGGCTTGGTTCTATGGATCCACTTTCTTATATTAAATAATTTCCCAAACCAAAATCCCAAATTAGATTTTCTTGGACCTCTAAAGCTCTTTCATCTAGAGGAATATCAGGGATACTCTCTATCTTTTTGCTTGCTTCACTAATGGTTTGGAAGTCATTGTCATCAAATATGGGGTAGTTTACATTGATGGTATTGGACACATATGGTTATATATGGGGTGCTGCTAATGGTTCTAACTTAATGGTGACCTTGGTACCATACCTTATATGAAATAGCATGTGAGACCAGTCAAAAGATAGATACCCTCCTATCTTGGTTGTAAACTCCCTTGAAAGACATATAGAAAATAATGCAGGGAGATCTATGATATATATATCAAGGAGGATGGAGAAATTAGGACTAGCATGTATGAATAAGCTGGTATCCATGGCCACACCTATAGTATTGACCAAGTATCCATCAATTTGGGTAACCTTCTTTTGAAAGGGCTCATAATTTAGTCCTAATTGGTCAACTACCTTCTTAGGCATTACAGTGCTAGTAGCTCCACTATCTAGCATACAATTATGCACTAAAGATTTTCGAATGATTAAAGATACATAAAAGGGAGGTGGCTTTGAATTCCTACCTTGTGTGGTATTGGCCTTGGAGTTGCTACTTGGAGCCTCCTTTTCTTGATCAGTGTTAACCAACACTAGCTTTGCAGCTTCTTTTGCAGGTTGAGGAGTTGTCACATCACTCATGGCCTTCTTTAAAATTTTAGGCTGTCCTAGCATAGCCAAAGAGTCCTACATGGACATGGTGACATTCACCTTCTTCATGTTTTCTACAATATTAAAAGGTGTCACAGTGTGTACTCTTTGTTGTGCCTTTACTATGATGGGCTCCACCTCTTTAGACTATTGGCCTCCTTTGCTTGTAATGACATGAACCTCCTTAGGTGTGATGGGAGTAGCTTGCTGTAGTGGCTCTACAAATGTGGTGGCTTTGGCATTGGAATCTTCTCTCTCCATGTCTTGAGCTATCCTTTTTGCTCTTGTATAGGCAAAAAAAGCAACTTCATCATTGACTCCATTGAATTCTGGCTGCTCCCAATTAAAGAGAGCAGTCTCATTCTCTTGTGATTCTTGTTGAGGCACTGACCCACTAGATGAATCCTCTAATTGAGCTTGTGAGGTATTTTGAACCATTAGAGCTTTGTTCATCCATCCATTTGAACATGTGGCTTGATTATGAAGCTAATTACAAGGAAAACACCATTCATTATCCATAGCCATATTATTTTGACTAAGAACCATATCCCTCACTGGATTTGCAGAATTAAGAGGTGCAGGGTTGTATGGTTGGAATAGTCTCTGATTGAAACTTTGCCTTTGTCCTTGATAACCTCCTTGGTATGGTGGCCTATTTTGTTGATAAGGCTGTCCTTGATTTTGATATTGTTGATTAGGACCTTGGCCTTGTGACTAAAATGGTGGTCTGATTCCTTGACCATGTTTCTTCAAATTTGTAACCTCTTTAGTCAAGGTCTACAATAAGTTTGTCATCTCTTGCTAACTGCTCTATTGGAAATTCTTTATTTCATGTAGCTCTTGAGAGAAACTTGTCCTCAGCTCTTCACCACCGGTACTAGCTGAGGTGATAATATGGTGGGAATAGGGGTAAATGGGGGTACTTGGGTAGGTGCAATGGGTTGATAGCTAGGGAAAATGGGCATTGGTGGCCTTCTAGCAATCATGCCTACCTGGATTAAATAATTTTCAGCCCTGAAAACTATGTCAAAAGCTTGGGGTAAAGAAGTACCACCCAATGATTGGATCATCATAGAAATTTGGCCATTCAAGATTTGAAAATAATATGGGAAAGCATGGTCCACTGATGGTCTTACTAATACTATAATTCTATTCCATGTCTTAAGGAATCTACTATTGTAGTCTATCATTTTCTCTTGAGGGTCTCTCTTAATAGTTGTTAACTGCTCAACTAGAGATAAGTTATCTGATTTATCCTCAAAATGCTTACTTAATGCATCCCCTAACTCATCCCATGAAGTAATAGAACCAATATTTAGAGTTATAAACCATTCTGGAGCCTTACCTTTTAGAGAGGCTACTAATAATTTTGTGGCCACATCCTCTTGAGTAATATTATGTATGTTGTAGATGGTGGTCACATCTCTTATGTGTTAAAAAGTAGTTGTCTGCCCTTCACCAGTGAAATCAGGTATACTCTTAAGTGCCACCAAGGGCACATCATGATGTTGAGAAAAGGCGAATGGACTTCTTTGGTTGAATGGTGCAAAGGAAAACTATCTAGCCATTGTAGGAGTTGGAATCTATGGATTGACAACTATGAGAGTTGTATTTACTGCTAGATTTGAATCCTCTTCTAGATCTCTGGTTAGAGATCTACCTCTCCTTCTAGAATGAAAGGGCAAAGGTCTCCTTTTTGAGGTATTGGGAGGTGTAGACTGAACTCTCCTTGTAGGGAATGTTCTTTGAGTTGACCTACCTTTATGACTTCCTTTTGAGGGAAACTCTAAAAATTTAGTGAGCTTTGAGCTCCTAGTCTCAATCTTTCTCAAAAACTTTAAACAAGCTTAGACTAGATCTTTGAAATTAGTGGAGTCACCAGATATACCTAATGAAACAACTTCTTCAAGTTTGTATTATGCAATCTATATATTAGAGATAGCATATTCCATCAAAGATGAACCAAGAGGAACACTTTTATACTTCAATCTAATCTTTGTAGTCCCAATGGGCGTGCCAGAATTTTTATACACTAAGTTTGCACCCTTGTTTCAAGCTCTTGTAGTCTTGATAACCTAGTATAACATGGGAATCATCTCCAGGTTGTGGGACCTATGCTAACTAAGATGAGACCTCTAGGTTCTAGGATGGTTCCTCTTGGATAATCACCTTAATTTTCTTTTAGACATGAAAAGTAAACTTTAGAGGGAATGGGATAGAAGGAATGCTTGAAAGGGAAATGACTTGAAAGCAAACTACCTACTAGGTGATACACCAAAATTAGGGTTTGGATATTAGTATAGAGGAATGGAATCAATGAAAGGCTTAGGTCTAGGAGGTCATAACTTACTAAATAGGCTTGCATAAGTGTTTCATAGGAGGGCCTAAACATAAGACACAACTTATGACTTGCAAGAAGACATCCATTTTTGCAACTCGGTGTAGGATTGAGACAAGACTATTAGGGGGCTGAAGTATACCCACAAAAAAATCTAAATCAAATCAAACACAATAACACACACAATTACAGAAAATAAGAGGGATCAAGAACCCTAAGATATCACTAAAAACATCATATACTTTAATCCAATAAGAGATAATTCAAACAAGGAAGCATAGGGACATGAAGGATTGTTGCAAAATACCTCTGCAATGTTTTTATTATCAATGGGAACTTTTACAACTATATAAGCCAGAGGGTAGAAATGATACCACAAATGACCCTTAAGAAAAGGTGAATTTCTTCTACAATTGTGAACCTCTCTTTTTACAAAAAAAGTCAATTCTAAGCTCAAAAGCTCCAAAAATACATTATATACATCCCCCTCTTGCATGCAGGCAAGAGTCAAAACCTAACTAGGGTTACAAGATTAAACAATGATATCAAACCCTAGGGCACTGATCACCCATTATGAAAATCTTTGAGAACACCGGTGATCAAATCATATCTTTCTTTCTATGCTGACCCTTCTAAACTAAAAACACCTACAGACACAACAACCTTGACCTACCAACCCATCTGTAACTCCACTAAGCCATGAAGGCTCGAAATCTGATTATATTTCCTTGGGAGAGGTACTGCTTGAAAAGGTGGTGCCAACTCTTTCTAGGACCTCCTGTCATTAAAAAGTGGCAAAGGACCCTGCAATGCCAGCCAATAGTCACTTCTATCATCTTTACAACCATAATCATCTTGAGAAATCAATTCCCAAGCTACCCAACATCGTGCATGGCTGAAAGAATGCAAAACCCTTGTAGAGACTTTTGAATTTTGAAATATAATGGCTAGCGGTAGATTTTAAAATGTAACCATCAATGAGAAACCCTTTTTGGGAGATGAAAAGATGCAATGCACTTGAAAATAGCTTGGAAACCTATCTCTGACAAGTCAAATGCCACCATGGAAGTCAACAACTAATGAAACATGAGCAAATCAACACATCTCACATACTTGGACCCACAACCTGCAGAAAGAGCATCAGATAGTTTGTTGTAAGATCACAAGGGCTAAGAAGATCCCTTGCAATCAAGAGAAAACCATAGATATCTAGTCTACTAACATCCCCATAGATATTCTAACACGGTCCTACCAATAGAGCCCAGTTGTCATTTGACGGACCAATGAAGAATGAGCACATTAGAAACTGAGGACCCACCTCACAGAGCCCAGAGATAAAGTAAGATAAAGGTGGGCATATGATCTCATGTGTCAAAGAAACTCCTTTAGAGCATGTGCCAGCCATTAGATCTTCAATCGACTGACAACCGTCAAGCCCACACTGATATGGCATCGAATCACAAGTCCTGACCAATCACAAATGCATAGCTCAGACTACATGGTAGGACCCACTTGACTTGAAGCCCTGTAGGGAAAGGAAATCTATGGTCATCACAAGATCACAAGCCTCTAACAGACCCTTCACAAAATTTTGACAATTGTCGATCCTACTAAACTGGGACCGCACAAGCCAAGATTGCCAAACATTTAAGAGGCTATGTGACTAAGGAAGAATAGACCATCCACTGAATCGCTAACCACTGAGGACTTAACCATGAAACATTGGGGTATTATGTGAACAAGGCATTCACTAAATCACTGGAAGGAAAAGGTAACCATTGACTATCTTGGAGAACCAGTGACTGACTAATGAAACATTAGCGCACATGGGTATTCAAAACTTAAGTGGCTGATAAAGTAACAAGGAAAATATAACAGGCCAAAGGGTTTGTAGGGTTATTTTCCCGAACGGCTATATTTATGATTTTTTTGACCTATAGACTAGGGAGTAAAACAATTTGCAAAGGCCAGAGGACAAGGTACAACTTCATGAAATTTTTAGGGATGCTTGGCAGGATAAAAATAGAGATTTTGTAATAGGTTTTAGCCAAATTTGCATGTACATGGGAAAATTAGGGTAACAAAAGGTAGAAGTGTAAAATTTTGTAGTGATGCACCATGTCTTGTTAGGGGTAAAGGATTGATTAAGTTGACTGATAAGATCACTTGTGAAAATGCATATTTGGTTGAAGTTCTTAACTATAATCTATTGAGTGTTTCATAGCTTAATAGCACTAGACACCGAGTGGAATTTCATTACAAGAAGGCCAAAATATTTGATGCCACTAGTGAACTGATTAGATTTGGAGAACACAAAAGAGGTACTTTGTTCTATCTAGACCTATTTGAAGAGACATGTGGGTATGTGCAAGATCATGAGGGGCCAAACTATGCCCTTAACTGGTAATGAAAAATTAGCAAATCACGGTTAGTCAACTTGACGTGAAAATTTCAACTAGCTATGAACCTAATCTCAAAAAGTTGTAAGAATAGAATCTATAGAAAAATGAATTTAGTTTCTAAACTACTAGGCCTTTTTTGAGAAAAAGTTAGTATGATTGGTAAAAAGTATACATTTGAATGCAGCAGTATAAAAATTTTAGGAAAAAAATAAGAAGTAGGTGTATGTCTAACCACCTTAATCATAATCAAATGATAATATTTTATTATAAGATTTTATATATAAGTAGTAGATTCATGCCTAGATGTGACACATATTTTTTTGTAATTTTATTCCAAAAAAATAATTAATTATGAAATTTTTGCTACAACATTTTTAGAATAAAAAAACTCTCATGTCTGACCACCTTAACTCATTCAAAACTTTACAAAATTCAAAACAAAAAAAATTTCCTTATAATAGGCGAAGCATAGAATGTAGCTCAATTAGAAAATAACTAATAATTACTTACCAAATTGAAAATTTGATAGCAATTATATCGATAGAAATTTGATAATCTCCTTAAGATACCCTTTTCATTTTATCAAATTCAGGTGAAAAAAAAGTCATAAGCTACATTGTCAAAGTTTTGAACTAACTATTATACACTAAGTTTGCTCCTTTGTCTCAAGCTCTCTTGGTCTTGATAACTTAGTATAACATGGGAATCATCTCTAGGTTGTGGGACCTTTGCTAACTGAGATGAGACCTCCAAGTTCTAGGCTGGTTCCTCTTGGATAATCACCCTAATTTGCTTTTAGACATGAAATTAAATCTTTTGAGGGAAAGGGATAGAAGGAATACTTATAAAGGGAAATGACTGAAAGAAAACTACCTACTAGGTGATGCACCGAAACTAGGGTTTGGCTCTTAGTATGTAGGAATGAAATCAATGAAAAGTTTAGGTCTAGTAGGTCACAACTTACTGAATAGGCTTGCATAAATATTTCATCAGAGGGCCTGAGAATAAGACACAACTTATGACTTGTGAACAAACATTCACTTCTACAACTCAGTGTATGATTGAGACAAGATTGTTAAGGGGGCTGAGGTATACCCACAAGAACATCCAAATTAGATCAAACAAAGTAACATACAAAATTACAGAAAGTAAGAGGGATCAGGAACCCTAAAATATCATTGAAAACATGCACATACTTGCATCCAATAAGAGATAATCCAAACAAGGAAGCATAGGGACATGAAGGATTGTCACAAAATACCTCTACAATATTTGTATTATCAATGGGAGAAATACAACTGTATAAGCTAGAGGGTAGAAATGATACCACAAATGGCCTTTAAGAAAAGGTGAATTTTCTTCTTTAAATTGTCCAATTCTTGAGCACTAAAGGGTCCAAAATAATATATACATACTCTTGCATGCAGGCAAGAGTCAAAAACCTAACTAGGGTTACAAAGGTTTACAATAAAATATCAAACCCTAGGTGTGTCATCTCTGATCATAAATGTATCTCCTACAAATATCTCAACTGATCAGATATTCATCTTTGCGTGTCCATTCCTGTACTGCATCAACACGCAGACAAGCAACCTAGATTTATCTACTTTCCTACACAAAAGTCTCACCATGAATGCACTGGTTGGTACTTTTTTAGGACAAGAATCAACCCAAGACAGCCACCCAGACCTCTCTCATCATCTCCCCTTAACTAAAAATGTTCTAGAGACATAAATTTCCTAAGCTACCTCATCACCCACAATCTGCAAATCAGATACTGGCAAAAAACCTCTTAGACACATTTAAATTTTGAAAACCAACAGTTAGCCAGTCATTTTAAAATGTGTCCATCGATGTCTAACATTTTTAGGTAGATGAATGGCCTAGATGCACTAAAAATCACTTAAAATCCCCTCCAGACAAGTCAAATGCCACCGTGGAAGTCAGCAACCAATGAGAAGCAAGTAAATCAGCACTCTTGACAAACCAGACCCACGATCTTGAAAAGCACCATCGAACGGCTGGAGCTATACCACCATGATAATGATCAAGTATCTTGAGCCTCTGGAATAACAATAGTTGTGAGATCTGATCATGCTTTATCTTCTTTAGAAAGCCTTGACCCCATGGGCCCACTGACAACCGCCATGTAGCACATCAAAAAACCAATCAAACTACGCCATTTTGGATACACGTTGCAACTTTTTGACATCAGACCCACAATTTGAAATACTGATCCAATTGTAGGCACATGATCTTATATCCCCAGAATATTCCTTACACTTTCACACCCGCTATTAGATCCTTATAGACTGGGACTCCTCTGACAAATGGACCCATGATAGATCCAATCATTGACATGTGGACCAACCAGATTCAAGCATGTCAGCACACAAGGACCCATCAAAGGAAGCTCTAACACAAACCAAGATCGGTGGCTATCGTAAGATCGTGAGCCCTGACACAAACTTATGAGAACACATGCCAGCTGTAGATCTTGCTAACTAGGACCCTTGGTTATCTGGGACCATCGAAGGATTCAACAATTATGCAACTGAAGGGAAGTTAACTACTTGCTGAGTCACTAGCCATCAAGGGCCTAACCACCAAAATTATGAGATTACATGAACCACTGCATTCGCATAATCACCGAATAGGAAAAGTAACCACTGACTAAAGACAAAAACTTGATACCAAGTTTACGGCTAGTCTCATCTCCTTGTGACCCTGGAATATTCCTTCCAATTGTAAGACAACCATCTGATGTAGAAACTTACCATAGCCTACAGAACTAACCCCACTTTGACTTGGCGAATCAATGAACAAGGCAATTGAGTTCATGAAATACTTTGATGAACTCTGGTTAAGATGAATGAATACATGAACAAAGGGAGTTTTCTAATTTGCTGAATCATGCATGAACCCAGGGTTTCATCAAGAGAATGCCCGACTGAGGGTAAATCATCGAGTTGCTAAATAACTTAGGGCACCGCCATTTAATTTCATGACTAGGAGAATAAGGAACCACTAGTTTGCAGGAAGAAAAGGTGACTGCTAGAAAGAATAAGAAAATTGGTGAACAAGAGGAAACTTAATACACACATGTCCCTTTATTTACTTAAGTTGTCGATAAAGTAACGAGGAAATAGAATGAAGCTCTAGGGTTTTCAAGGGTTTTGGCCTATAATGGCTAGTTTATGAATTTTTAAACCTACAGGCCAGGGGCTTGAAATAATTGCAGAGGCCAGGAAACAAAATGGAGGACATGAAAATTTTAGGGATGCTTGGGAGGGGTAAAACAAAGACCAGGGAATAGGTTTTAGCCAAATTTGTAGAATAGGAAATTTAGGGCAACATTTTGGCGATTTCTGCTGGATGTCAGCTTGCTAGACATGGAAAACTAGTGACCTTGAAAATCCATTGGGCATGGGGTCATTCTAAACAAAAAACTCAAAATTGTCTTAGAGAGGCAAAACTAGAACTGTGCTTAGAGCACTTCTTAGAAAACAAGGAACTAACTAGAAAGTAGGAAGAAAGCAGGAAAGCATTTTTAAAAAATTTACAAAGAGGGATTAACCTCAAAATAGGGTTTTAGGTGGAAACCATTTACTGATATAGGCAAGACAACTCCCTCTAGAGTTGAAAGCTAAAAAGAATTGGTTCCCCTACACTCTATTATAACAAATGGTCCACTCCAAAAGGAGTCAAATTTTGTGTGCCTACTAGGCCTAGACCTGAACTCATCCCACTTGAGGACTACATCCCCAATGTTGAAGCTTCTAACCCTGGGTCTTCTATCAAAGTTCTTTATCTGTATCTGATGGAATTCCATGTCTTGCATTGACTTTCCTTTGAGTTCTTCTAATTCCATCAATTGAGCATATTTGATCTGTAAGGGATCCTCTTCATTAAACAAGGCATATTGAGTAGCTAAATCCAAAGATGGTAATTTTGTTGAAATGGACAATTTAGCCTCTTTTCCATACACTAACATGTAAGGAGAATTACCAATGATTTTCTTTGGGGTAATTCTGTCTAATCACAAGGCAGATTTGAGCTTTGTATGCCAATCTCTTTGATTGTCTTGAAGAGTCTTCTTGATTATCCTAATCAAGTTCTTATTGGTGGATTTTGCCAACCCATTGCTTTGAGGGTAATAATTTGAACTAGTATTCAGATAGATGCCATTCTTGACTACCCACTCTGAGACTTTGAGGCCTGTGAATGATAAGGCATTATCTAAGATTATGGAATCAGGAGTGCCAAACCTATGAACTATGTCATCATAAAAACTCAATACAACACTCTCATTTGATTCTTTTAAAGAAATTTCTTCTATCCATCTAGTGAAGTAATCCATTGTAGTAATTATCCATTTATGTCCTACACTATATGGAGGATTAATCATTCCAATAAAATCTATACCCCACTTCATGAAGAGTTGCTCTATTTTGACTGGCTGTAGGGGCAAGGCTGCAAGCCTCTCTTTTCCTACAAACATGGAACACTTGATGCATGTTCTGACATAATCATGACTATCCTTGAAGATAGATGGCCAATAGTATCTAGCCCTCATGATCTTAAAAGTATTAGTCCTAGGGGAAAAATGACCACCAGAAGGTCCATCATGAAACTCAAATAGGACATCTACTACCTTTTCTGAATATATGCATCTTAAAAGGACACCGCTATGATCCTTTCTAAAAAGAACATCATTTATCAGCACAAAACGAATAGATTGTAACCTATAATATCTGATTTTTGCTGAATCCAAACCCATAGGACATTGTCTTCTCTTCAAGTAATTGATCATATTACGCAACCAGTTTGTTGCCTTGGCTTGTTCTTCTATAGAATGCACCACCAGAGATGCATCCATTTGCTCTGATTTCTTTGAACTTTCATCATCTACCAAATGCTCATAAAGACCTCTTCCTCTAACTAGCTTGGTATTTTGAATATCAATGTCATATTCCATCACCTTGGTGATCCAACTAGCTCTTTTCTCATTTAGATCTTTGGAGAGAAAAAATTCTTTGACACTTGGATTAGTAACCTTTAAATGTACCCTGCTATGAGTCAAGAAATATCTAAACTTTTTAAGGCTCTTCACCATAGCAAGTACATGTTTCTCTACAAAAGAGTATCTCTATTCATACTCTTCTAAACCTTTGCTAAAGAAAGTAATTGGCTCCTCCAATCCATCTGAATTTTATTGGGTTAGCATTGTAGATATGGCATCATGACCTCCATAAGCATAAAGGATAAAATCCTTACTGAAATTTGGGTTTAGGAGGGTAGGGGCCTCTGTCAAGGCCTCTTTGATGGCTTGGAAATTAACTCTCCCTTCTTTGGTCCAACTAAAAGCTGAACTCTTCTTTAACATGGATGTTAAGGGCTTTAGTAAATCTGGAATGTTAGGCAAGAATCTCTTAAAAAAATTAATCTTTCCTATGAAAGATTGGAGAATTTTCTTGTGATGTGGTAAGGGTAGCTCTAGGATAGCTACAATTCTCTCAGGATCTACTATAATTCCCTCTCTAGATACCACATATCACAATAATTTTCCTTCATGAACTGCAAACACACATTTCTTGGGATTAAGGGATATCCCAAATTCTCTACACCTTTCAAAAATCTTTCTCAAATGTTTGATATGATCTACTGCATGTTTTGAATAGATAGTTATGTCATCCAAGTAGACTAGCACAAACTTGTACATGAGTTTCTTAAAGGCCATATCCATTGCCTTTTGAAATGTAGCTCCTACATTTGACAAACCAAAGGGCATCTTTTGATAAGCCATGGTTCCCCACTTGGTTGTAAATGCAGTCTTATATTGATCCTCTTCCTTTACCAAGATTTGATTGTATCTTGAATAGCCATCCAATAATGAAAATCTCTCAGATCTAGAGACACATTGCAAGATTTGTTCCATAGAGGGTAATGGATGGCAGTCCTTTAATGAGGCCCTATTAAGATCCCTAAATTCAACACATAACCTCAATTCCCCATTCTTCTTCCTAACAAGAACAAGGTTGGAAAACCAACTAGTATGTTTAATGGGGTAGATGATACCACTTTCTATCAATTTGAGCACTTCTTTATGCATAAGTAGCTGAAGCTTGGGATTAATAGGCCTTTTCTTTTGCCTCACTAGTTTGGCATTTGGTTCTAATTCAATAGTGTGCTGAGCAAGGGATGGATCAAAACCTTTGAGATCCTCATATTGCCAAGCAAAAACATCACTAAACTCTTTGAATAATTGAGTATAAGCTTGCTTTTCCAATTCAGTGTTCACTTTTCCAAATTGTAGGCTCTTATCTAGTTCCAACTCTAATTCAACACAATGTTCTTATTGAACTACCAGGCTAGCTTTGTTTTTCTTGACTTCATCATCTTTGTTGAAGACAGTCTCTAAAGTAACAAGACCTCTAGGCATCTTATTGGACTTGAGTTGTATTACTTGATCACCATAGTTTTGAGATAGCCTATCTTGATTATACTCTGAGAAAACATCTTCTTCAAACAAGAACTACAAAATTTGTTCATCATTGTCAAACACCTTCCAATTGACATCATTATCAGGAATAGAGGGTCTGAAAATCACTTTGATTTGTTTTTGATCCACTTCTTTTGAAATCTTATTTGAGATGTCATATTGGGATCCAACAGCAGCTAACCTATCTACATTTTGATTTAATTTCCTAGGGATAGCAAGAATATTGAAAGCAAGGAAATCCTCAATTGCATCCAAAACTCTATGCTTGTATGCTTTCATGGTATCATTTTTGGTTTCACTTATCCCTCTCACTTGGTAGACAACTAACTCACTATCACCATAAATGTTTAAGGCCTTAAGCCCTCTTTTTCTAGCCCATTCTAGTCCATTGACTAGACTTTCATACTCTGCAGTATTGCTAGTGTAGGAGAAACTAAATCTAAACGTAGTATAATACCTTTCTCCTTTTGGGGACACTAACATAGCACCACCACCGTAACCATGTCTACTTCTAGCCCCATCAAAAAATCATTCCCAAACCTAATTATTCTAATCTATTGAATCAATATCCTCTTTGAGAAGGCTTGGCTCTATAGCATCACTTTCTTGTATTAAATAACTTCCCAAACTAGAATTCCAAATCAGATTTTCTTGGGCCTCTGAAGTTCTTTCACCTAAAATATTATCAGGGATACTTTCTATCTTTGTGCTTGCTTCATTAATGATTTGGAAGTCACTACTATCAAATATAGGATAGTTCACATTGATGGTGTTGGATACATATGGTTCTATATGGTGTGTTGCTAATGGTTCTAATTTAATGGTGACCTTGGTCCCATAACTTGTATGAAATAATAAGTGAGACCAATAAGAAGATAGGTAACCTCCTATCTTGGCTATAAACTCCCTTGAAAGACATAGCAAATAATGTAGGGAGATCTATGATATATAAGTCAAGGAGGATTGAGAAATTAGGACTAGCATGCAAGATTAGACTGGTATCCTTAGCCACACCTATAGTATTGACTAAGGATCCCATAAGTTGGGTAACCTTCTTTTGGAAGGGCTCATATTTTAGTCCTAACTGGTCAGCTACTTTCTTAGGCATTATAGTGCTAGGAGCTCCACTATCTACCATACAATTATGTACTAAAGATTTTCCAATGATTAAAGATACATAAAAAGGAGGTGGCTTTGAGTTCCTACCTTGTGTGGCATTGGCATTGGATTTACTACTTGGAGCCTCCTTTTCTTGATCAGTGTTAACCAACACTATCTTTGCAACCTCTTTTGTAGGTTGGGGAGTTGCTACCTTTGTCATGGCCTTCTTCAAGATTTTAGGCTATCCTAGAAGAGCCAAAGAGTCCCACATGGACATGGTGACATTCACCTTCTTCATGTTGTCTATAATATTAAATGGTGTCATAGTGTGTACTCTTTGTTGTGTCTTTGGCATGATGGGCTCTACCTCTTTGGAATGTTGGCCTTCTTTTCTTGTAATGACAGGAGCCTCCTTAGGTGTGATGGGAGTAACTTGATGCAGTGGCTTTGTAGACATAGTGGCCTTAGCATTGGAATCTTCTCTCTCCATGTCTTGAGCTCTTCTCTTTGCTCTTGTAGAGGCAAAAAAAGAAGCTTCATGATTGACTCCATTGAAGTTTGGTTGCTCCCAATTGAAGAGAGTAGTCTCATTCCCTTGTGATTCTTGTTGAGGGAGTGACCCACTGGGTGAAGCCTTTGATTGAGCTTGTGAGGCATGTTGAACCATTAGAGCTTGGTTCATCCATCCATTTGAACATGTAGCCTAATTATGAGGCTGATTACAAGGAAAAGACCATTCATTCTCCATCATGATATTATTTTGACTAGGAACCATATCCCTCACTGGATTTGTAGAATTTAGAGGTGTAGGGTTATATGGTTGAAATGGTCTCTGATTAAAACTTTGTCTTTGTCCTTGATAACCTCCTTGATATGGTGGCCTATTTTGTTGATAAGGTTGTCCTTGATTTTGATACTACTAATTAGGACCTTGGCCTTATGTCTGAAATGGTGGTCTAATTCCCTGACCTTGTTTCTTTAGATTTGTGACCTCTTTAGTCAAGGTTTGCAACAAGTTGGCCATTTCTTGTTGATTGCTTTGCTAACTATTCTTTATCTCTTGCAGCTCTTGAGAGAAGCTCGTTGTTAACTCTTGGCCACTAGTACTAGCTTGGGGTGCCAATATGGTGGGAATAGGGGTGAATGGGGTACTTAGGTAGGTGCAATGGGTTGAAGGCTAGGAAAAATGGGCATTGGAAGCCTTCTAGCAATCATGCCTGCTTGGACTAAACAATTTTCAGCCTTGACAGCTATGTCAAAAGCTTGGGGTAGAGAAGTACCACCCATAGACTAGATCATGATAGAAATTTGACCATTTAGACTTTTTAAATAGTAAAGGAAGGCATGGTTAGCTGATGCTCTCATTGAGACTAGGATTCTATTCCATGTTTTAAGGAATCTACTATTGTAATTTGTCATTTGCTCTTGAGGGTCTCTCCTAATAGTTGTTAATTGCTCAACTAGAGACAAATTATCTGATTTATCCTCAAAATGTATACTTAATGCATCCCCTAACTCATCCAAAGAAGTAATAGAACCAACAATTAGAGTTCTAAACCATTCTAGAGCCTTACCTTTTAGAGAGGCTACTAATAAATTTGTGGCCACATCCTCTTGAGTAATGTTGTGTATGCTGCATATGGTGGTCACATCTCTTATGTGCTCAAAAGCAGCTGTCTGCCCTTCACCTGTGAAATTAGGTATGCTCTTAAGTGCCACCAAAGGAACATCATGATGTTGAGCAAAGGCCAATGGGCTTCCTTAGTTGAATGGTGCAAAACTAAACTATCTTGCCACTGTAGGTGCTGGAATTTGAAGATTGACAACTATATGAGCTCTATTTGCTGCTTGATTGGAATCTTCTTCTAGATCTCTGGTTAGAGATCAGCCTCTTCTTCTGGAATAAAAAGGAAAAGGTCTCCTTTCTGAGGTATCAGGAGGTGTAGACTAAATTCTTCTTGTAGGGGATTTCCTTTGAGTTGACCTACCTTTATGACTTCTTCTTGAGGGCAACTCTAAAAATTGGGTAGGCTTTGAGCTTCTATTCTCAATCTTTCTCATAAAACTTTGAACAAGGTAGCCTGGATCTTTGAAATCAATGGAGTCACTAAATATACTTGGTAGAATGACTTATAAAAGCCTATACTATGCAATTTGCATAGTAGAGATAGCATATCTTTAAATTTGAATAACTTCTAGTGCCACCGGGCATGCCAGAATTGTTATACACTAAGTTTGTGCCTTTGTCTCAAGGTCTCTTGGTCTAGATAACCTAGTATAACATGGTAATCATCTCTAGTTTTTGTGACCTTTGCTAACTAAGATGAGACCTCCATGTTCTAGGTTGGTTACTCTTGGATAATCACCCTAATTTTCTTTTAGACATTAAAGTAAATCTTTTGAGGGAAAGGGATAGAAGGAATACTTATAAAGGGAAATGACTAAAAGAAAACTACCTACTAGGTGATGCACCAAAACTAGGGTTTGGATCTCAGTATGTAGGAACAAAATAAATGAAAATTTTAGGTCTAATAGGTCACAAATTACTAAATAGGCTTCCATAAATATTTCATAAGAGGGCTTGAGAATAAGAAACAACTTATGACCTACAAACAGACATTCACTTCTATAACTTAGTGTAGGATTGAGACAAGACTGTTAAGGGGGCTGAGGTATACCCATAGCAACATCCAAATCATATCAAACATACTAACACAAAAAATTGCAGAAAGAAAGAGGGATCAGGAACCCTAAAATATCATTGAAAACATGCACATACTTGGAGCCAATAAGAGATAATCCAAACAAGGAAGCATAGGGACATGAAGGATTGTCATAAAATACCTCTACAATATTTGTATTATCAATGGGAGAAATACAAATGTATAAGCTAGAGGGTAGAAATGATACCATAGATGGCCTTTAAGAAAAGGTGAATTTTCTTCTACAAATTTTCCAACTCTTGAGCACTAAAGACTCCAAAATAATATATACATACTCTTGCACATAGGAAAGAGTCAAAAACCCAGCTAGGGTTACAAAGGTTTACAATAAAATATCAAACCCTAGGTGTGTCATCTCTGATCATAAATGTATCTCCTACAAATATCTCAACCGATCAAATATTCATTTTTGCATGTCCATTCTTGTACTACATCAACACGCGAACAAGTGACCTGGATTTATTTGCTTTCCTACACAAAAGTCCCACCATAAATGCACTGGTTGGTATGCTTCTAGGACAAGAACCGACCTAGGATGGCCATCCAAACTTATCTGATCATCTCCCCTTAACTACAAATGTCCTGGAGACATAAATTTACTGAGCTACTTCACCGCTCGCGGTCTGCAAATCAGATACTGGCAAAAAACCTCTTAGACACATTTAAATTTTTAAAACCAATGGTTAGCCGATCATTTTAAAATGTGTCTGTCAGTGTCTAACATTTCCCTGCAGATGAACACACTAGATGCAATAAAAAATTACTTAAAATCCCCTCTAGACAAGTCAAACACCACCGTGGAAGTTAGTGACCAATGAGAAGTGAGAAAATCGGCGCTCCTAAAAAACCGGACCCATGATCTTGAAAAGCACCATCAGGCGGCTGTCACTATATCACTGTGATAATGATCAAGCATCTTGAGCCTCTAGTGTAATGACAGCTGTGAGATCTGATCACCGTTTATCTTCCATAGAAAGACTTGACCCCATGGGCCCACTGACAACTTCCATGTAGCACATCAAACAACCAATCAAACTATGCCATTTTGGATACATGTTGGAGCTTTCTAACATCAGACCCACAGTTTGAAATACCGATCCAATGACAGGCTCATGATCTTATACTCCTAGAATATTCCTTACGCTTTCACACCCACCGTTAGATCCTTATAGATTGGGACTCCTCTAATAAATGGACCCATGATAGATCCAGTCATCGACATGTGGACCAACCAAATTCAAGCATGTCAGTACACAAGGACCCACTAAAGGAAGCTCTGACACAAACCAAGACTAGTGGCTATCGTAAGATCGCGAGCCCTAACAAAAACTTATGAGAACACACACCAGCCATAGATCTTGCTAACTAGGACCCTCTGTTATTTGAGACCACTGAAAGATTCAATGATTGCACAACTAAAGGGAAGTTAATTTCTCACTAAGTCACTAGCTATCAAGGGCCTGACTGCCAGAATTATGAGATTACGTGAACCACTGCATTCGCATAATTGTCAAATAGGAAAAGTAACCACCGACTGAAGACAAAACCCTCATACTAAGTCTATGGCTAGTCTCATCTCCTCGTGACCTTGGAATATTCCTTTTGATCATAAGACAACCGTCCAATGTAGAAACTCACCATAGCCTATAGAACTAACCCCACTTTAACCTGGCAAATTAGTGAACAAGGCAATTGCATTTGTGAAATACTTTGATGAACTATGGTTAAGTTGAATAAATATGCAAACAAAGGGAGTTCACTAATTCATTGAATCATGCATGAACCCAAGGTTTCATCAAGAGAATGCCCAAGTGAGGGTAAATCACAGAGTCACTGAATAACTTAGGGCACCACCATTTAATTTCATGACCAAGAGAATAAGGAACTGCTAGTTCAGAGGAAGAAAAAGTGACCGCCATAAATAATAAGAGAATTGGTGAATAAGACAAAACTTAATACACACATGTCCCTTTAGTCACTTAAGTTTCTGATAAAGTAATGAGGAAATAGAATGAGGCTCTAGCGTTTTCAAGGGTTTTGGCCAATAACGGCTAGTTTATGAATTTTTAAACTTGCAGACCAGGGGCTTGAAATAATTGGAGACGCCAAGAAACAAAATGTGAGGCCATGAAAATTTTAGGGAGGCTTGGAAGGGGTAAAATAGAGACCAAGGAATAGGTTTTAGCCAAATTTGTAGAATAGGAAATTTAGGGCAACACTGACATCACCACTTTTTGGCCCCTCATGATCTTGCACATACCCATGTATGATTTCATAACTTGATGATATATGGTTATAGATTAAGCGGCTATGTAATGTTAACTTTTATAATCTAGTATAAATTAGTAAGAAGAAGAAAGTGAGAGGACTACCTAGATTAAAGAAACCTAAGAATGTAATGTGCAAACAATGTTAGTTGGGTAAGATGACAAAGTCTAGTTTCAAGAGCAAGACTTTTACTTCTGATAATGCTTTAGATTTGGTTCATACTAACCTTTGTGGACCTATGGGTGTACAAATATATTTTGGTGCTAGATATTTTATCCTGTTTGCTGATGATTACACCAGAATGATGACTATAATGTTCTTAAAAGAAAAATTTGGTGCTTTTCAAAAATTTAAGTGGTATTTGGCTAAGATTGAAAAGGAGACAGGTAGGAACCTGAAGTGTCTGAGATATGACCGAGGTGGAGAATTTATATCCAATGAGTTGAATCTATTTTTCAATGATAGATGGATCAAGAGACATATGTCTACACCTAGAACACCTCCACATAATGGTATAGCAGAGAGAAGGAATAGATCTATCATGGATTGTGCAAGAACACTGATGATCAAAAAGAATGTTGCACAAAAGTATTGGAGGGAAGATGTAAGTACAATTTTTTATATCCTTAACCAAGTATAGATTAAAAAAGGTATAAATATCATACCTTATGAGTTCTGGCATGGGTATGCACCTAATGTAATGTACTTTCAAAATTTTGGAAGAAAATGCTATATACTAAAAGACAATAGGAATGGAAAATTTGATGCTAAAAGTGATGAGGACATATTCTTAGGATATTCCACAAAAGGTAAAGCTTACAAGTGTTTGAACTCTAACACTAACAAAATTGTGGAAAGTGCAAATGTCAAAGTTGAGGAGTATGCAAAGAAAAATGAAGCTAAAAGAAAGAGAGAACCAAAAGATTATAGATCTTTTGTTTATATAGAATAAGGAGAGGCAAGTGACAAACCTACACCTAATGTAGAGTATCAAGTAAGAAATGTTGAGCATCAGGGAAACAATGCTGAGTGACAAGAAGAACATGTCGAGCAATAGGAGAATCCACTAAGTATCAGGAAGAGGTTGTCGAGCATTCAAAAGATGAATCTAACAATCTTGTTGGTGAACCTGATGAGAAAGAAGAAAGGAGAGAAGAACTTTTTTTGGCACAATATTTAAGGAGACATCACAAGCCTGAATAAATTATTGGAGACAAAGATATTGGAGTTCTAACCAAAAGAAAGTTAAGAGACCCTACATGTTTATTGTGTGACTTTGACCCTAAGACAACAAGGGAGGCATTATAAAATGAAGACTGGACACAAGAAATGAATGAGGAGATATACCAGATAGATAAGAATGATACTTGGACTCTGGTGCCAAAACCAAAAAACAAAAATGTCATTGGAACAAAGTGCATGTTCAGAAATAAGCTGAATGAGCAAGGACAAATCACAAGGAACAAAGAAAGGATGGTACGCAAAGGCTACGCACAATAAGAAGGAATAGATAATCGGGAGACATTTTCCCCTATAGAAAGATTGGAAGGAGTAAGAACTTTACTTTCATACGATGCCTACAAATATTTCAAGCCATACCAAATGGATCTCAAGTATAAATTTTTAAATGGTATATTAGAAGAAGAAGTGTAGATTGAACATCCAAAAGGATTTTTTGATCCAGACAAGAGACACATGGTTTGCAAACTGAATAAAGCACTATATGGATTAAAGCAAGCTCCTAGAGCATGGTATGAGAGGCTACACAAGTACATGATACAAATTGGATTCTCAAGTACAAATGACACAAGAAATCTATATATGAAATATGAAGGTAAAGGAATCTTGTTAGCCAAGATTTTGGTAGATGATATTATATTTGGTGGACAAGATGACCTGTGTAAGAAATTTTCACATGAAATGAAAATTGAATTTGAAATGAGTATGTTTGGGGAGATCAAATTCTTTGTTGGTTTACAAGTGTATCAGATGGAGAAAGATATTTTCATCACCTAGTCTAAATATATTCATGAGATATTGAAAACCTTTGGTATGGAGGATTCAAGGCCATTAAGTACTCCCATGGCTACTAGACAAAAATTTTCTAAGAATGATGATGTTGCTGAGGTAAACCAAACTTTGTATAGGTCCATGATTGGAAAACTACAGTATGTTGTTCACAATAGACTAGATATTTCTCTAGGAGTTGGGATTGTGGCAATATTCTCTGCCAATCCTAAGAAAACTCACATGATGGTTGTCAAAATGATAATGAGATATTTGAAAGGGACTGTTGATTATGGGTTGTACTATGAGAAGCATGAAAGATTTGAACTGAGAGTGTCTATTGATGTTGATTGGGCAGGAAATGTGGATGATAGAAAGAGTACTAGTGGTGGAGCTTTCTTTCTTGGACATAGATTAGTTTCCTAGACAAGCAAGAAATAAAATTGCATTTCCCAATCTACAACTAAAGTCGAGTATGTGGCTGCAGTAGTGAACTATTAAAACTTGGTATGGATAAAGAAATTATTGGTAGGAATGAAAGAAGAGATCACTGAACCAATTGTCATCTACCATGACAACACAAGTGCTATCAACATATCTAATCTAATCTAGTAATGCACACAAAGACCAAACACATAGCCATCAAGTATCATTACTTGAGGGAATTGGTACAAGATAAAGAGGTCAAAATGGAATATGTGAATACAAAGGAACAACTAGCAGACATATTCACTAAAGATTTACCTAAATAAGCTCATGACTATATAAGAGGATAGTTAGGGGTTCTTTCCCTAACTGAGGCTACCTAGTAAAGCTAGGAGCACTACATCAAATGTTCTCCAAAGAGTATCTAACAAATTGATGTAGAGAAAGGTCACACTTCAGGACTAGCCTAGAGTTGTGAAAATTACAACAAAGCTTGTTGCCCCACTTTTTTTCTTCACACTTTAAATCAAAAGTGAATACTGTTAGTCCATTTTTTGGTTCATGCAAAAATCTTGTGAAAATGGCCTATTCCCTACAATTGTTTGTCATGTTGTCCTGCCATGCTTGCAGTCATAGTTTTATCTTGTGAAGAAAATCCATAGTGTTTCATGGTTTGAGCTCTTAGCCCTATGTTCTTCATTGTGTCAGCAAGCTCTAGTCCAAATTGCATGTGCTGAATCGTGAAATCCAAAAAGTTATTCAAGTTCTAAGGTCTATAGGAAAATATTTTTAGAATCTGCCACAGTGTCAAAAACCCACAATGTTTTTGGAAATCCATGGTGTTTTTGGTCTATGTGAAAACCCTCATTATTTTTGACCTTGTGCCTTCCAGATTTTGTGCGCTTATCTTTTGGTGTCAGAAACCTTGTGTTTTTTTTATCTTTTTCATTGAAAACCCTGTGTGTTTTTTACCTCAAAGTTTCCTATTTGCTGGCATTCCCTAATTGCATAGGTACGATGGATGGTGGGACCTGGTTTCTAGATGAGTCAGAGGATCCTGACATGTTAGAGTATCAATGGTTGTTGCTAAAGCACAAAGGATTGTTAGGGCTATGTGAAATCATGTTGGTCATTGATTCTTCTTTACAGTGTAGTGTTTCAACCCTTGGGTCCAGGTCTGCAGGCTCTTCTTGATTGGTTGTCGAATGGCCACATGTCAAAATTTTATGACATGTGATCATGTGACCACTTGCCACCTATTTGTGTGGGTCCTAGTTCTTCATGATGTTTAGTTGACTGGTAGTTAGGTTTTTCATTCCATGATTTGGTGACTCACGGTTATCTCCTGGTCTCCTGATTCTGGCAGTTATGCCCTTAACATCTAGTGACTTGGCTGGTAGTTTACTTTGCCTTAGTCATGCAATCACTTAATGGTGGGCCTGGGTCTTCAAGATTTTAAAAGGTAAGTCTTTTCTCGGTGGTGGGTCTAGTGTTAGGTGTTGCAGAGATGGAAGCTTTTCATTGGTCGATAGGTTTGTAACAAGGCATGCGGCAAGGTAAAGGGGGTGAGGTGGTAGTCTTGTTACCTTGTTGCATGATTGCAAGGGCCATCTTTTGGCCATGTGATCATGCGACAAGGGTGTCATGTTGGCAATTAGCGGTGGTAGTTATGCTGGTGGTTAAGGTTCATGGGTTGTCACATGTTCACATAGCCTATCTTTGTGCTATACAATCACGTGACAACTATTGTACGTCACCATTGCAGAGTTAACCTGAGGTGTCTAAATGGGTTAAAAACATAAAGCCCATGAAGTATGAAGATCTAATAGTGGGGATATAAAGTTGATCCCGGTTTAAATTGTGACTGCGGATTCACTACTGGCACCGTAAGATTGATCGTTGCTTTTCAAATTCAAACTTCTTAGAGGGTTTTTAGTGATAGGAAGTAACAAAATTGAATGCTTGCATGGCTAGTTTGGTGGGAATGATCTCACTGACTATGCAGTGTGGTCCAAAGAAGCCATGTGGCTGATTTGTAGAGGTTGTTTTATACCTGGTGGAGTATGTTTTTGAGCTCGAGAAGCTTTTTGCAGGTGGTGATTTGACTATTTTTCATGGCAATTCCTAGTTTTCTATCCTGATCTCAATGATGCTCATGATTGCAGATCTACCTGAGATTTGTTTTCTCCAGGTTGCCTATGTTTCGTACCCCTACATTGAATTTTGATTAAATTTTGGTTGGTGTGGTGGGTGAAACCCTGGCCCTAGTTGTCCGTAGCTTGTTGCAACCTATTTTGGGTTTCCAAGGCAACTAGTGGTATAAATTATAGAAATTTTGACTTTGTAAGGGTTCTAGCTTTGAAGTTCTGAAGTGTTCCCAGTCTTGGATCCAAGATTGTAACACTTTTGCATTTGGTATTCTGTTGATGATAGAGAAAAAGTTACAGGTCTAAGCTGTAATTTGCAAGTTTGACTCCTCTAGATTGATTGTTTACACTTAAGGATTCTTCATACTTAATACAAGTACATGACTCTTATCTCTCCTTTGTGTCAACTTAGATAGATTCTAAACTTTCTAGTCCTCTACATATTATTTTATGTATATGTATCCATTCTTGAGTTCTAATCCAGGATTAGATGAAATGATGCTTTAGATGGGACATAGATCTATCTTATTTTCTATGTAAGGATATCTCATAATTAGTAAAGGGGATTGTAGGTGTTTTTATGGCTTGGAATCTTAGCTATTGTCTAGTGTGTGTAGCATTCATGTTATAGGAGATCTTGCCCAATGGATGAGGCACTGGCCTAAATGATTATGTCTTTATCAACAAATACTGATTGTTGTTGTTATGATCCCAAAAGCATAAGTTAAGAACCATCCTTTTAAGTTTTGAGTATTTGGTTGTATGTGGTTCTACCCATAGTAATGGAGAGTGAATGAGTGTGTGGTTAACACTTACTACTTTCTTACTATCCTATTATCTATTATTCAAACCTAGTTCTTGGTGTATGAAGTATATTTTATACTAGGTTAGGTGCACCTACCTTGGTTTTGTAGAGCTAGAAGTAGTAGAGGGTAGTCTTGTCCCTATAGTTGGTCCAGTTACCCTAAGACCTCATAACATTTTGGAGTTAACCATTGCTAAAATCCATCTGAGGGTATATTGGCAGCCTAAAGAGAATAAGCATCATTTTGGACACCAACAAATACCTTGTGCTATATTTACTCATGAGTTTTGAGAAAATAAAATGGAGTCTAAGTCTAGAATTCCCCTAGGATAGGTGGTCTTTATCGAATAATCCCTCCATGCCTTCTTTCTACTTTTTAAGCTGGGTTGGTTTTTATTTCCTTCCTAGGAATGGGTAAGTCATAGTTCCTAATTTGCTAAAGAATCTATTTCTTTAAATTATAATTAATGGTATCCATATGAATATGAATCTCAAAATAACATTTTTCCCCTTTGTCAAAAAATTGAAAATAGCCTTCTCCTCAATGGGTTTCGACCCATGAAGGTAATTTTTCATGGGAGGAGAACACTGGAATCATGAAGTGGGTTGACAATGCCTAGAGATCAAGATTTTCAGGTTAAGAGTGAATTGGGTCTAGAAAAGTAGCTTGGCTGAGAAGCTAGAATGAGCTTCCCCATTTGTGGAGTTTTTCCTACAGAAGTTGTTACACAGGGGCAGGACAGACACAAGCAGAATCAAGCAAAATTGAGTCCACTTGAATAAAAAACAAGCCCTACTTAGAGTTACAAAATGAAAGCAATATAGATACACATGACTACAATGAAATCACAATGGATATGAGACAATCAACTAGCAATAACAATAGAAAATTATATTATTTCTTTCAACATGCCCGGCTATGAGGCCTTCTGGGTTTCAGCCTTATACAATGATAATTATGAAATCAGAATTATAGCTCACATCCTATCTTTCTCCAATGATTTATCTCATCAATCCTCTTTATAATTACCCTCTTGATGCCCTACTACATCAATCTAGACCCCTTATATAGCCAGCTAAGTCACAAGTCGACCAGTCAGGCATTTAATTACAATATAGGTCCAGTCTCAAGATTTAAACCAAAACTAAAGGTAGAATGAATATAAATTGATGCACCTTTGGATTTACATCCTTACATGACCCAAGAACATTCCTTTAAGTATGAAAGGTCCCATTTTATCACATGGAACATCGCAAGAAGAAACATCACACGTTTCACCTAAAAACTGGTAGAAAATATGTCTCGAGGCAAAATGGGCATAAATTTTTACTCATAATGAATTGGGGATTGCACTCTTGGGAAATGATATACATTTAGGTCCTCTAAAACTAGTTGAGATAGAAAAGGCTGATTCCTTATGGATCAAGGTCTCCAACATGAACAATCAGCACCAAAACTGTAGTAATGACTCAGACCCAAAATTGGCAGAAAATAGGTCCCGTGCCAAAATGGCCATAACTTTGGACTCATAATGAATTAGGAGCTGAGACTTTTGGAAATTATATTAAATTAGGTTATCTTTAAGGCCCTAAGTGAGAAAATGATAATTCCTTATGGATCAAGAGTTCCAACATGAACAATCAGCACCAAAACTACAGGAAAATGTTGTTCTAACTGCAAGGAAAATAGTTGTAACTTTGAAATAGTCCATCCAAACTTTATGTGCTCATAGGAGAAGGTTAAAAAATAAGTCCTCAACATAATGTAAGCTTATCACACCATGAAACCATCAAATGCAAATATTATATAGAAAACAACAACAAACAGGTAGAGAAATCAGGAAATGTTTTTGGTTGATGCAAGATTGCTCAAAGACCCAAGATACTCCTGCATCAGACACCTAGGGTAAATAAAGAACTAATGTCCATATCAGGCACTACTCATATTCTAACCTAAACCATAAAGATCCAACTTATCTTGTGTAATCCATGAACTATCTTCAACTAGCTTGTCTTTCCACTAAACTAGATATTCCATGTAGTCTTTTCCTCTTGTACTCTTGCTCACTCTTTTGTTCAAGATCTTCTCAATGTTGTCTCTATTCTTCTTAGGATAATATATATCATCTCCTATCTCATCATTTGATTCAAAGTACTAAAATATATCAAAAATATTGAATATAGGTTATATATCCATGTCCTCTGCTAATTCTACTTCATAAGCATTTCCACTGTCAAACTTCTTCAGAATCTTACCAGGTCCAAACTTCTTCATTTTTAGCTTATTATAGGTACCAACTAGAAATATATTCTTCTTCAAATGAATCATAACCTCATCTCCAACTTCAAAATATTTATGTCTCCTTCTCTTGTCTGCTCTCTGTTTATATTTCAAATTACTATCCTCCAAATTTTTTTAACTTCATCATGTATTCTACAAAATGATCAACTTTAGCACTTCTTCTGGTCTCAGTAGGTAAATCTCTCAACTCTATGGTTCCCTTAGGATGAAATCTAGTAACAATCTCCATTGGTGTCCTCTTAGTACTTCTATTCACTGAATTATTATATGCAAACTCTACTTGTGCCAAAAGTAAATCCCAATTAGTAGGCTTATCTCCAACTAAGCATCTCAACAAGTTTCCCAAACTTTTGTTCACAACTTCAGTCTATCCATCTGTCTGAGGGTGAAATGTAGAACTAAACTTCAAATCAGTATTCATCTTCTTCCAAAGTGTTCTCCAAAAGTAACCAGTAAACTTAGTATCTCTATCTAAAACAATAGATTTAGGCAAACCATGCAATCTTACCACTTCCTTGAAGAATAATTCAGCTACATGCAATGCATCAGATGTCTTCTTACAAGGTATGAAATGAGCCATCTTTGAAAATCTATCAGCCACTACCAAAATGGAATCAGTACCTCTCTGAGTTCTAGGCAATCCAAGAACAAAGTCCATACTCACATCTTCCCAAGGTCTATCAGGTACAGGAAAAGGTGTATACAATCCCACATTCTACCTAGTTCCTTTTTCTACTTGGAAAATTCTACAACCTCTAACCATTCTTTGTATATCTCAGTAAATCTATGGCCAAAAGTATCTTTCTAAAATCAAATTCATAGTCTTATCAATCCCAAAATGTCCATCAAGTCCACCACTATGTTTCTCCTTTATTATGTTATCTCTCATAGATCCTCTAGGTATGCACAACTGAACTCCTTTAAACAACATGTCTTCTTGAATGAAATAATCAGACCACTTATCAATTACTATGTGTTCCTTACAAGCTTTCCAAGGCTCTGCAAAATCAATGTCAGTCTCATACAAATGTTTCAAATCATCAAAACAAAGTACCTCAACTCTCATCTCTGTCAGCAAACTTCTTCTTTGGCTCAAGGCATCAGCAACCTTATTTGACTGTCCACTCTTATGCTTCAATGAAAAGAAAATATCTTGTTCTTTCATTTCTCTTGTAAATGTTTTATCATCAAAAAAGCATACTCTGACTGTGGTACATTGAATTTCATCAAACTTCGCTATCAAAGGAAACAATACTTGTTTCTTTCCATCCATCCAAATAGTATATTAATTCAATCTACCATCATGCAAAGCTTTCCTATCATACTACCAAGGTCTACCCAAAAGAATATGACAACAATCCATAGGCATAATATCATACAAGACTTCATCATGATAATTCCCAATTTTGAATTTAACAAGGCATTGTTCACTTACAAGTAGTTTATGCTCCTTTTGGATCCAAGAAATATGGTATGGCTTAGGATGTTTCAATCTCTTCAAATGCAACTTGTTAACCAGCTCTTTAGATGCCAAATTATCAGAACTTCCACTATCAATGATTACCTTGCAACATTTGTAAGTGATCTTACTTCTAGTTCTGAACAAATGTTTCCTCAAAATAGGTTCCTCATCAGCTTCTTCATTCCACAAGATCCTTTTGAGCATCAAGTTCTCACCATGTTTAGGTTCATTAGACATTTCCTCAACTTCTTCACAAACCAAATTATTTCTACCATTACCTCTAGTCTTCTTTCTAGAGTTAGTACATTCAAAAGCTCTATGTCCTTCTTCACGACATTTGTAACAAGTACCTTTAAACCAAGATTTATCTTCTCTTTTCCCATTATTTTTATTCCTAGAGTAACAAATGTAGCTACCTCTAGAGTAATTACCTCTTTTACCAGTAGGGTCATCTTCCCATTCTTTATCTTGTACTAAATTTTTAGATCTGCTACTTTCTCCATCAGATTTGCCTCTACTTCTCTGAAATCTACCACCTCTTCCTCTTTGTCTTTGTTCATGTCTCTTTGTCAATCTTTCTTTAGCCTTCAAAGAAAATTGGTATGCTTCTTGCACACTATCAATATTCACATAACTGATCTCATCTTGAATTGATGTCCTTAGGCCATTCAGATATCTAGCCACTTTCTCAACTTAATCATTCACATGTCTAGATCTAATATCCAATTTGTAAAATTATTCAGTATATTCTTTCACACTCATGTCCTTTTGTATCAAATTTTGCATCTTCCTCATCAAAATAACTTGGTAGTTAGCTGGAAGAAACTTCTTCTTCATCTTTCCAAGCATCTTCATCCATGTCTTAATCTTTTTTTTTCCTCTCTTTTGTCTCTCAGTTTGTAAATGATCCCACCATAGAGATGCATGACCTTTCAAATTTGTGACTACTATATTAACCTTCTTATTATTAGGAGTACCTTCATACTCAAAGTATTTATCCATCTTAGAGATCCATTCCAAAAGTGCATCGGTCTCAAGTCTTCCATCATAGCAAGAAACTTCAACTACAGGTCTGGAGTTAGCATTAGACAAAACTCTCAAAAGTCTTTCCTCATCTTGTTCAACTTTAGGTTCAGCATTAGGTGTTGCTTCTTCTTCTTCATCACTAAAATCTTCAAGATGTGCTCCTCTTCTCTAGGTTGTCTCTACAGCTTCAAGCCTAGTTGCAATCTACCTCAACATATCCATGATAGCATTATCATTTCCTCTACCATGAACCATCTTGATAATCAGGTTCTAGTAAGATCATAACCTTCTACAATTTATAGGTTAGATCTCAAATCCACCACCCTACAACCAATCCAATAAGGTTCTCCATGATCCAATCCACAAGAAAGAACTCACTCTGATACCACTTGACACAGGGGCAGGGCAGATACAAGTAGAATAAGGTAGAATTGAGTCCACTTGAATCAACAACAAGCCCTGCTTAGAGTTACACAATGGAAGAAATATAGATACACATCAATGCAATGAAATCACAATGGATATGAGACAATCAACTAGCAGCCACAACAGAGAATTATATTATTTCTTTCAACATGCCCGACTGTGAGGCCTTCCGGGTTTCGGCCTTATATAATGAGAATTATGAAATCAGAATTATAGCTCACATCCTATCTTTCTCCAATGATTTATCTCATCAATACTCTTTCTAATTACCCTCTTAATTCCCTAATACATCAATCTAGACCCCTTATATAGCTAGCTAAGCCACAGGTCAGCCAGTTAGGCATTTAATTACAATATAGGTCCAGTCTCAAGATTTAAACCAAAACTAATGCTAGAATGAATATAAATTGATGAAACTTTGGATTTAGGTCCTTAAATGACCCAATAAAATTCCTTTAAGTTTTCAAGGTCCCATTTGATCACACGGAACATTGCAAGAAGAAACACCACATGTTTCAACTAAAAACTAGCAGAAAATAGGTCCCGGGGACAAATGGGCATAACTTTGTACTCATAATGAATTGGGGCTTGCACTATTGGGAAATGATATTAATTTAGGTCCTCTAAAACTCCTTAATAAAAAAAAATATTATTCCTTATGGATCAAGGTCATCAACATGAACAATCAGCACCAAAACTACAGTAACGGCTCAGACCCAAAACTGGTAGAAAATAGGTCCCGTGCCAAAATGGCCATAACTTTTGACTCATAATGAATTAGGAGCTACGCCTTTGGGAAATGATACTAAATTAAGTCCTATTTAATGACCTAATTGAGAAAATTATAATTCCTTATGGATCAATAGTTCCAACATGAACAATCAGCACCAAAACTGTAGGAAAACATTGTTCCGACGACAAGGAAAATAGCTGTAACTTTGAAATAGTCCATCCAAACTTTATGTGCTCATAGGAGAAGGTTCCCAAATAGGTCCTCAACATAATTTAAGATTAACACACCATTAAACCATCAAATGCAAATATTATAAGGGAAACAATAGCAAACAGGTAGAGAAATTAGGAAATGTTTTTGGTTGATCCAAGATTGCTCAAAGACCCAAGATGCTCCTGCATCAAGTTGTTTTCCAAAGGATAGTGGAAAGTGTATTAGAGATTCCTGAAAGTGAAGCATCTAGATTTAGAAGAAATGAGATTGAGACCCTGCACTAGATAAAATGTCTCAGAATATGAGAAAGTGAGCAAGAGTCCTTTTTTAGAGAATTGGTTTTCAGCTTCTCCCTTATCATAAAATCACCTGAGAATGTCATTTTTTGAGAAGTGACAAATTGTGAGGAAATAAGCACAAGAAGTCACAAGGATTGAATGATCTACTATGATGAAGATATCCTACTTTGATATCAAAATAAATTGCTGAAGAAATCGGTCAGTTGAAAATTCTCAAAAAATCACCCCGCAGCTTCTCCTGAGTCGAGTTTCTACCCTCAAAGTGAGTTTTATGACAAAGGTATTGAATGGAGAGAAGAGAAAAAGCTAAATTCTACTACGTTAATTAAGTTACCCTTAAAACTACTCCAAATGGGTAAAAGTGATTTATTAAGGTCGTTAATAAGGTGGATTTAATTCAAATCTTAACATTAGAACTTTAATGGATATTTTTGAAAATCTATCACTCGTGTGGTGTGAGATATGGAAAGTGACAGTAAGGAAGTTGGCTGTTTATAAAAGATTCAAACTATCAAGCAAAAATTACCATTTTTTCACATCTTTTTCATATGTCATTGATTTCCCACAATCTTATAGAGCATCTTATGACATTCTACAAAGCTTCTTAACGGTAAATCAAAAGTAGAAGCTATGGCCACTAGATTCACAGGTTTCTCTAGGTTGAATGGGATTACATATGAATGGAAAAATTTGATAGATAAATCCCTTAGATTCTACAATTTGGGAAATCTACATAGAAGATTGAATAAAGAAAATATCCACCCCATGACACAAAATCTCAAATGTAGGGGTTTGGTCAAAGCTGTTGGATTTCCTATTGTAGTGCAAGCTCCCGAACTAATCTAGGAATGTATAACCAGATTCAACCTAGATACAAAATAGGTTTTTCTACTAGATGATACATTAATCATCTCCATTGATAGAGAATTTGTGTAGAATAGTCTTTGTATCCCTGAGTGAGTGGAATTTTCAAATATGAACTTCTCGATCATAATTTCAGAATATAATGAGAAGAAGATGAGGTGGAGGAAAGAGATCATAAACTCTTGGTTTCAGAAGGCCGAAAGCATAAAGGGAAAGGTTCCAAAGATGCTTTTTGGGATAGACCTAAAGGCTGAGATTGTCGACATCCTGGTGCTCCTTCATAGGATAAAAGGTGAAAGTGACGCATTGAATTTCATAGAGGACTACTTCTTCTTGGTCCAAGTAATATGTGATGAGCATCATTATATAGATTGGGATCAAGTGGTAAGTGAAAGTCTATCCAATGCCTTGAGTCTCACCAAGTACCAAAACAAGTTTTATATGTCTTCCTATTTAATCTTTTATTTAGCTACATTGCAAGTATGGCCAGGACTCCCTAGGTTAGAAGAATATGAAGATGATGTGAAAATTTATGATTTCTTCCCTCATTTGAAGTTACAAAATAGCTATGTTGAGTTCATTAAAGTTAATGACTTGTTTACAATGAGGTTGTGGAGAGAATTACAAGGATTCCCAAAGCAAAGGTTCTCACCAAAGGCCATGGAATTCATCACCCAATTTGGGAGCTTCTTCATTCAATTTGCTAGTTTCTCATACCTTTGTCTTGCAGGTTTTGATGTTGTGACATGATTGTGCTCATAGAGGTGATCTGACAAATGTTGCAAGTGAACCTGGTTAGTGTGGGAATTGAGAAGAAAGGCTATGAATTCCCTGTTACCATTGGAGCTTACAGCTACACATCAAGATCGAATGATAAGAATGTTATGAAGGCATTTGAGAGCAGATATAAGCTAGAAGTATATGAAGTTTTGAGGCCTCAATTTGATCTAGTAGGTTATGCCAAGAATCACCTATTGATTGGCACTATAGTCAAGCACATCTCTAAACTTGAATATTATTAAGAAAACTACAAGGATGACTTAGAAAGTCGAGAGAGGTTTTACTTTATATTTACTATTGAAAAAATAAAGTTGTTCAATGTCAACATTAATGTGGAAGGAATTTTTGATGATGGAGAACATATGTATATTGACACATATCGAGATCAGATCAAGCCCTATCCAGTGAGATCTGAACCTATTCAAGGTCAAGCTATAGAAGATTTGGAGACTTTAATGACTAAATTCATCAAGAGAACTGATAAGTGGGTTCAATGGATGATGTGAAGGAGAAAGAGATCTGGGAAGCCTACTCCTCAAAAAGCTCCTATAGTCGAGCCGATGAGTGCTCTTACATCCTCTTCTTTTCCAACATCATCTGTGGCTAAAGGATAAGCTCAACTAGTAGGTGAAGATGATGAACCACCTGAAAAATAAATCCCATTTGAAAAGAATTGTGGAGTAGGTTCATCTCCTATCATTGGTTTGAATGAAGAAGTTGAAGTGGAGAAATCCAACAAGTGGGCGGAAGAAACTGTTGGGGCTGTGAAACCAGAGCAGCAAGCACAAGGAGGAACCTTTGAGGCACAAGGTGACACTCCTACTCAAGAGTCTCCAACCATTGTTGAGGTTGGTGATGATAGTTATAGTTTAGAAACTAATGAGATAGATGAACATTTGGGGTCTCCTAAAAAGGAAAAGAGCATTTCTTCAATGCAGGTTAATCCGTTCACTTCCATGCCTAAATCTTCCCCTCCTATTATCAAGAAATTATTTTTGGAAGATTTTATTTCTATAAAAAAAGTTCCAAGTGTAGAATCATGGATCGAGAATAGTCTAGAGTGAAAAATAAAAAGGGTTGAGAAAGGTGCTCCTAGTGGTGAAATGTTCTCACAAGTGATGCAATCAGGATTAGCTATGAGAAAAGCTAAGAAGACTAGGACTCTGACCACTCTTGGTCAAGATCTAGACATGGGGCACTTGATGATGGAAATAGCCAAGCCACTAAAGGATAGAAAAATTGAAGACCTTACTACCTTGGAATTTGCACTCTAGTCCTTAGACATGGGGCTCACCCGACATGATACCAAAGTAGACTTGTGGAATTCTAGCAATGTCTTGATCGAGGAGGAACTCAAAGAACTTAAAGTCACCAAGACTTGACTCAAGGCAGAGATTAAAGAAATGACTAACTTCATTAAATAGTTGGTCACTCCTATGGCAAGCCTACCCACTTCCCTAACAATATTTGATCCTATTGTAGCTGAGAACCAAGAAATACTTGCCAAATTGAAAGAAGATAGGCATTTTGGGAACATTGGTAGGAGGTGGATTGAATGACTTAAGTATAAAGGTCTGGTAGCCATTAAGCATATCAGGAATGTCTTTTTACAGTTAGAGGTAGAGAAGGATTCTCTCAAGGGACACATGCAGACACTTAGAGCAGAGAAGTTGAGATGTGAAGAGTTCATGGTGCTATTACATTGTTTGGTTGTGATGAAGACTAAAGATGCAATCAAGGCCAACATATTTCATAAAGGGGATGAACCTCTGATCAAATGGCTCCAAGGAGTTGAGTTCAAAATGGAGATGATAATCAAGGTAGAGGTGGGAATGAAAGTGACTGAAGAGGAAGTCACTAAAGAATAAAGTAAAATATTTGTATATTTGACAGGTCTTCACTTTGAGTCTCAAGCTAGCAGAGATGTTAAGAGCCTAATCAGTATAACCAACATGTAGAAGTCATTCTCTGACTAATTGGACCAGCTTGAAGGGTTATCTAGGTCTCACCTTGATAGAATACCTGATCTTCAGCAACTTAGTGGATGTATACACAAAGCCATGGAGAAGACACAACCCCGAAAGGATGTTGCAAAATACATAGAGAAATACCATGCCCGCTAGCTCATGAGATTGAAGAATGTGTACATCCCAGATTCTGAAAGGGTGATTCTGAACCTTGTAGCCACCAAAGCTCATAAGACTAAGTTGGAGAAGGAAAAGAAGCTAGCAAAGAGAAAATAGATTTCTCCTCTTCTTTTTGATATACATTATAAAATCAATAAATGGCCACTTGACATTTACTAACTTTGTAGAATATGAATTGATTTTGTTAATTTTGTAACAGCTTAACTCTTGAAGCCTATATGTAAAATTTTGAAAATCAATGAAAAGGTCAGCTAACTTTTGGTGTGAAATACATCTTGTTGCGGAGTCAATCTTGAATGTGTTTTGTGCCATTTATTTACTATTCCATGCATTTGTAAGTTTGCATGTTTGTTTTCCTTAAGCTAGATTGAAATTAGTAGAATAGACAGAGTTTTGTTTCTCTTCTTTAGTTAAACTAATCCACAGTAATCAGAGCATTACTTGGAGGTTGGGAGAATTCACATATGCCCTATTTAGATTAGATTCATCCATATTATTTTTCTGCATTTCATTAATTCAAGAAGAATTCATTGTTACATTCCCACTGGTGCAGATTTCATAAGTATTGTGAAATCTCGAAGTTGGTTAGAGTTTAGAATCAAATTCACTACCTGGATTAGTTTCTCATTGAGGGCTAATTTGGTTACATCTATTTTTCTCTCATCAAGAACATACCCCATTAGGATTTAGAAAAAACAAAATTCATTGCATATCTTCACATAAGGGAATTGTACCTGTTAAAATTTAGAGGGAAGTTAGTTGAACAATTAACAACTTTCCAATTGTTCGTATTCACATTGTTTCTTAAGGATATTTTGGGAAAATAAAGAGTTAAATTCAAAAGGAACAATTTGTTTACCAACAAAGCTAATAATCAGTCATAAGCAAACATGACAGAGGGAAAAATATTCTTACTACACTGAAAAGATGACATCTACATCTGAAGGATGTATGTTTTAGTTGCTTCTTTGGCATTATTGTTAAAGAGGGAGAGGAATAAGGTGAAAACACATGGTGAGATTTCATGGAAGATCAAGTAAGAGGGAGAGATTTAGAGGAAATAATATTACTCTATGGATGGTCATATAAGCAAGGCTAATTGATTCTACATCAGAATGAAGCTAAGGATAACATCAGTTAATTGTCGAGGAAGATAATATTAGCCAAGGAAATAGTTTTAATGGTGACCGAGCTTTCTAGTGAAGACCAAGGAGTTGAACATAGTATTGGCCGAGTGTCAGTAATTTACATTTGAGGAAGAATTCAGATTCCTAGCTGACATAGTTGAATTCTTGGATTATGTAAAACATGTTGACTTTATTTATTGATTGTATGGAAGCATTTAATGCACTATAAAACATTTTATTGTAAATCTATTAAGAGATTTGAGATGTTTCCAAAAGGATGACAAAGAACATAAAGATGGAAGGATTCAATGAATTTGACCTAACTCTAAGATCTACAGAGGATATTAAGAAACAAAAGTTGTATTGACCTAATTGAGGAAGTATTAAGGAAACCTAAGCATGAGGTTAAGAAGAGAGGATGCTAGAGTTGTTGTTGATGTTATTGAAGGAGAAGTGTTGTGATTTCTTGAAGGCATTTCCAAGAAGATCTATGATGGAGATAGAAATGAATCATAGTCGGTAAGCCGACATATGTGTATGAAATTGGATCTAATATTTTCAAAGTGAGTTGTATGTTTTCAGATCAATATTATTGTTACTTTCTAACCATTGTATCAGTCAAAACCCTTTTAACCAAGGTTGACCTAAGAGTCATTTGTATAAATCCTTTGAACAAGGTTAGATTCTAATGGAATGCATGTAAGTCTTATAACAAGCCACACTTTTAATAGAGTGGTTTAAATCCTTTAACTACATCACACCTGACAATGTGTTTTTAACCTTTGAGAGGGTTGGATTTTCACAAAGCTCACTTCAGAAGAGTGAAAATATCATAACATGTTCGAAAGTGGTTTTTCCTAAATTGGGTTTCCACTATAAATCTTGGTGTTAATACTTGTGTGAATGTTTTGGTTTGAACATTTTTATGTTTTGCAAGTTAGATACTATTGGATAGTGGACTGCACTATTATATGTTTATGTTCTATATTCAGTAATGACCAAGTAGCTGGTAGTTGTTAGATCAAATTTTTTGAAAAGTAATGAAAGTTGATTTATACATCTGGGCTCGAGAACAAATAATTCACTCCCCTTCTTTGTTTTTATAAATCATATTACTAGTCTAAAGGTGAAAACCACAAGGTGGCAGTATTAGACCAAAAAAGAGAAATAAATAAAAGAAATTTCCAAAGGTGAAAACCCAATTGTGGTACCAAAGGAAGGGAGGTTGGAGACTTTACCTGAACATTATTTAGAGAGATCACCTATTCTGATAGAATGAATAGAAAATATCAACATTGGGACTAAATCAAAGCCAAAGGTCATACATCTAGCAACATCATTATCAAAGGAATAAAAAGAGGAGGTCATAAAATTATTCAAAGAAATGAAAATGAATTTGATCATGCACCAGTTGAATATCAAACAAGGGGTAAAAATAGTCAAGAAAAAGTTTAGAAAAATACACCCACATATCACACTTCTTGTCAAAGTGAAATTAGAAAAATTACTAAAAGTGGGATTCATAAGAGAAATCAACTATGCCAAGTGGATATCAAATATTTTGTCTATTTAAAAATTAGAAAATTCCATCAATATTTGCATGGATTTCTAAGATCTCAATGTCGCGTGTCCAGAGGATGACTTTCCTTTACCAAGCATAGATTCCATAGTGGATTTGAAACTAGGTCATTAAATGTTCTCTCTCATGGATGGATTTAGCATCTACAACCAAATAAAAATTACAACCAAAGACCAAGATAAAATAACTTTTACATGTACATTGGGGACATTTTATTGGAATGTTATGCACATTGGTCTTAAAAATGTAGGAGCGACCTATCAACAAGCCATGACTACCATATTTCATGATATGATGCATAAATTCTTAAAATATTAAGTGGATGACATAATTTCAAACTTCCACTCAAGGGAGGAACATCTACCAATATTAGAGAAAATATTCACAATGTTATCTAAGAATTCAAGGTGTGACTCAATCTGAAGAATATGTCTTTGGAGTACAATCTGAAAAATTGCTAGGGTATATAGTCTCAACAAAAGGAATAGAGGTGGATCCTACAAAAGTCAAAACAATAATGGAAATGGGGGCACCTATAAATATGATTCAAATGAGATCACTCCAAGGGATAATTCAATCAATTAGAAGGTTCATATCATAATTAGCAGAAAAATGCCATTCTTTTACTCAACTCCTCCATCAGGACACAATATTTAGATGGGATGATAAGTGTGAAGAATATTTCATGTTAATCAAAAAGTACCTTATGAATCCAAAAAAAATTATGCCACTAGTAAGAGGAAAGCCCTTTATTTTATACATTTTAGTGACATAACATTCTTTAGGGGCACTCTTGGCTCAAGAAGATGAAAATGGAAAAGAGAAATCTAGTTACTACATAAGTAGAACCTTGGTGAAATATGAGTTGAATTACAGTTTCATGGAAAGAGCATGTTTGGTGGTACTTTTTTCTTCCCAAAAGCTATGTAACATTATATGTTATCTCATAAGATCAAACTCATAGAAAAAATTGATCCATTAAAGTATCTTCTAAGAAAAACAATCTTGACAGGAAGGTTGGCCAAATGGGTCATGGTGTTGAGAAAATTTGATATAGAGTATGTGGATAGAAATACAATAAGAGGCCAAGTTATAGTAGACCAACTAGCAAAGGAAACATTGAAAGATGAACATCCTATTCAAGTGGAGTTTCCAGATTTAGAAATAATCAATATTGAAGAAAAAATATGGAAATTATACTTTGATGGTTCTTATACTCAACAAGGCTCAAGAACGGGTATAATATTGATTAAACTTTAAGGATAAAAATTCCTAATTAATATAAGCTACTATATCCCTAAACAAAAAAATATATAGATGAATATGAGGCATTATTCATTGGCATCAAATTGGCCTTAGAATGGAAGGTGATAGATTCACAAGTATATGGAGATTCTCAATTAGTCATATATCAAATAAATGATGAATATCAAACAAAACATGGCACATTGATACCTTATAATAATATGATATAAGATCTCAATAAATACTTTACCTTGATCATATTTGAGAAATTTCTTAGAGAAAATAACAAAGTAGCAGTTGCCATGGCTACATTGGCTTCACTCCTCCAAATGTCAGACTAAAGTGCAAGATACAAATTCTTGGTAGAAGAAATGGGATTAACATTTATTTGACCCTTCCAATTCCCACATTATTTTCCTATTAGTGGGACATGACTCACCCTGGTATGGATTCATCTATACTTACTTGAAAAAGAAAACCCTACCCTTGGACCAAACTCAAAACCAAAAAAAGAACTTCATAAGATAAGCCTCTCGTTATACCCTTGTATCCAACACATTGTATCGCAAGATATTAGAGAGAATGCTTTTAAGATGTTTAGAGGATGAATCAAAATTAGCCTTAGGTGGCTTCAAAAAGTTGAGTCTCGCTTCTGGGAAAAAGGTGGAAGTGTTTTCCCTTTTTTTCAAATTTCTTGTCAATTGATGTCTAAATTTGAGGCACTTAGAGATTGAATCTAAAACAAAATTTTAATATAAAATGTAGTTCTTGAAGTCTACTTTTCAAATATGTAATTTATTTAAATACCCACATGGTTTAAATTACTTCTTACTATGAATATTTAAATACCATGTTTTCAAAATGCTTGTTTCAGGACCATACCATAGCCATGTACTACCACCATATTTTGACCTAAATAAATGAATTCTTGCAAATCCTTCTGGAGAAATATACCTAAGACGCCAAATTTTCATAAACATATTTTTTCTTTTTTTTTTATTGAATTTTTTTGAAAAAATTAATACTTTATAGACTATAAAACACATTTTCAAAACCTCTGCTATACGAACACCATAATTTGATGAAAATTTCATACTTTTTCAAAAATAAATAAAAATTATCTTCAAGAGAATTGTATGTAGATTGATGCCATATAATTTAGTTTCTAAAAAATATGAAAACAAAAAAGTTATGAAAGTTATAGTGAACCTCACTATTTTACATTAACATACCACTTTTAACTAATAAATGATGAAAAAATAGTAAAAATAATCACATCACTATGAAATTCACATTTTTGAAATCGGGACAGTGAGAAATCTAATGGGTTTTTATTTCGTAAAAAAATACGATCAAGAAGGCCCTAAAAAAGTTATGACAAGACATAAATACATATGGCATTCGAATGCCTTAACAAATTTTTTGGAGGTCAAGACATAAGATTGCTTCCACCAAGCATAAACCAAACCTATTTTGAAATGAAATCTAAGGTGGATGTGTTCTTCCCACTCATGTCTTAAGAAATGAGTACCCATTATTTAAAATTATAAAAACCGACACTTGTTTCTTACCAAAAAATCAAAGTGTTAAAATGAATTTTTAGTCATTATTAAAATTTAAAAAAAATTGAAACGGGCACCCATTTCAAAATGAGTACCTATTTTGAATAAAACGGGCAGCCATTTTTTGAATTTTGGATCAAGTGGTCGAACCTACAATGGGTGTTCATTTTTTGAAAATGAGTGCCATTTCAAGAGACATCTTTCAATTCTACAAGACTTCCATCAAATTGGCACCCAACTTCTTTCACTTACCCCCTTACAAGAAATCCATGGAAGAATTTTTGGGTTACATTTGAATGGGTTAACCTTAGAAAAGAAACTTTTAAGGATAGGATATTATTGGCCTTACATGGAAAAAGATGCATGCCATTTTGAAAAGACTTGTCAAAAATGTAAATATCATGGAAACCTAATTCATGTATGAGCTCAAGAACTATATCCAATGACTACACCTTGGCCCTTCTATCAATGGGGGTTGGATTTAATAGGGATGATTTACCCACCTTCATTCAATGGTCATAGTTTATTTATAACTGCAACTGAATACTTCACCAAATGGGTTGAAGTTGTGCCATTGTCTACTACAACGGGAAAACACATCTTCATGTTCATATTGAACCATATAATTTGTAGGTATGGCATCCCTTAAGCCATCATAAAAGATAACGCTAAACACTTCAAGAACAAGGAATTGAAAAAATTGTGTAGAAAATTCCATATGATACATCATTGCTCTTCAATATATTACCCACAAGGAAATAGACAAGAAGAAGCCACTAATAAAAACATCTTGAAAATATTGAAGAGCACAGTTGACAATTCAAGGAGAGATTGGCATATTCAAATAAATCCTACTTTATGGGCATATAGAACAAGTACAAGGACACCAATAGGTGCTATGACATTTTCATTACTGCATGGAGCTGAATAGGTACTACCATTAGAGGTTGAAATTCCATCTCTAAGAGTTTCATTACATGGGTTAATGACTGAGGAAGAATATAGGGTTGCTAGATTATTAGAATTGGAATTACTTGATGAGAGATAAAAACAAGCATTTGATCACATTAAAGTGTATCAGAATAGAATATCAAGAAATTACAATCAACACATCAAACCAAGAATATTTGAATTGGTGATTTAGTATTGAGAGAAAACCCTAAAAATTAGGCAGAAAGAGAGAAGAAAGGAAAATTAGAAGAAAATTGGTTAGGTCCTTTTGTTATTACTTCTTTTGGAATAGGTACATACAAGCTAGCTAATTGTCATGGAGAGGAACTACAAGAATCCATTAACAACATACACCTAAAAAGGTTTTACACCTAAAGTAGATGAAAGAGTACAAAGAGAAAGAGTATTAGAAAATCAGATGAGGAAGCATCCTATTTATTTTGTATAGTCAAAAGTGATCCTAGAAAAATTCCAAAACACTAGTAATAGAAAGGAAAAACACATCAAAAAAGCATTAAAAGTTCAAAAATAACAAAAAGTGATCCTGAAGAAATAAAAAAATAGTGGAAAATTGACCATGAATAAATCCAAAAACATTTGAAAAATGATCCTGAAACAAAAAATGTTGTCTTGGTGAAAACCTAGCAAATAGGTGCCTTGATGATAAAAACAAAAAAATTGAAAAAGAGAAAAAATAAAAAAATACAAAATAAAAGTACCTTGGTTGAAACCTAGAAAATAGGTGCCTTGGTAGAAAAAAGAGCATAAAAAGAGAAAAAGAGAAGTAAATTCAATCAGTTAAACATAGTAAATATAAAACATTGAAAGTCAAGTCAAGTCTCTTGTCTAGCCATCCTTGTAGATATTGCATTCAACAATATTTGTAAAAATTGTATAATAAAATCCAAGAGTTGCATTTACAAATACCTAAAGCTTTCATCATAGATCTGAAAAATGTCCAAGTTCAACAATGGAATGAAATAAAACTAGGGGAAAATATATCCTAAAAGAAAGAAGGATTCACCAAAAAATATCAATTGAAAGAAATCAATGCATCCAATCATAAGCATAATACTCAGATGATTGAACCAAATCCTAATCCAAATGATAATTCGACAATGAGAAACTTTTGATCCTTGATCTCACAAAGATGTTACCTTTATCAGGATTAAAACAAATAATCAAAGATGAAATGGATGAAACTATACTTAAAATATGGACTTGAAAAATAGTGCAAAATGTTTTTTCCTAAGTGTTTACATGATTGGTGAAATCGAGTCGTTTTACCAAATTGATGAAGTCTTGGACCAGATAAGCGATGATAAAAGCATGATATTTTATCAATTTTTGCATGATTTTATTAAGATCAAGGTCTTAAAATATGTATCATTCATATAGTGATATGATCATAAAAGAATCATCGAGGACATGTACATATAGTGAAACCAAGATCTTTGTTTGTTTATGTAATAGGATAACTTGGATATTTTTCTTTGTGATATCATAATGCCAAAATCCACTTGCAATATTGAATTTGACAAAATTTGTACTCAGACTCTCATCGTTGAATCAAACCAGTGATAGTTGTACCAGCTTTAGGAACATAATGTGGAAAGAAAAAGGTAGTCATATCATCATGGTTGAACCTGTGAGGATTGTACCAATTCCAGGTCTCAAAATGCTCGATGATGAAAATAAGCATCCTAATTCTAAATAGTGACAACTAGTTGCATTCATATTGGATTAAATACATTTTGTTTGCATGGATCCTTTTCTCAAAATTAGTTATGAAAGATAAAAAGGGGGTGGAGTTATGATAAAATAGAAAAATTTAATCATTACTTTATGTTATTGAATGTGTTGGAAATTTAAAAAAAAAATCATATTTACATCATAGATTAAAATGCATTAGGTTAAATTACATTATAAATTAAAAGCATTTTAGTTGCATTAGATTTCATTCATTTGAAGTCATCATTAGATCACATTAATTTTAATTCATCATTAAGTTCCATTCATTTTAAGTCATCATTAGATTGCATTCATTATAATTCATTGAATTAAGTTGCATTCATTTTAATTCATCATTCGACTACATTCATTATAGTTTTTGGCATTAAGATGCATTCATTACTATAGTTCATATCATTAAGTTGCATTAACCATCATTTTTAACCATAAGGTTGCATCCATTTAAAGCTCATTGAATTTAATCATTACATTGAATTGATTACAATAGGTGCATCACATTAATCATTAATCATTAAATATCACTAGGTTGCTTCATTATTCATTAAGTTAGTTTGCAAAATTACCTTTATTACATTAACTATCATTTATTATTCATTAAGTGCATTCATCATTAATTTATTTCATCCATTAATCATTAATCATTAATTCGTCAAAAATTTGCATTAAAATCCATCACTAAATATTATTTATTAATATTATGATATCATTGCATAACATTACATTTGATTATCCATAAACCATTAAAACATTAAATCCATACCATAATATCCATCTCATTATTAAAGCATTAAACCATTACATCCATCTATATCATTGCATATCCATAAAGCATTAAAATATTAAATATCCCATCAATCATTAAATCATGTAATAAATGCATACATCTAATCCATGTCATAAATAAGACATCCATCCATCTAAATTAAACTAAGCATAGCATATGCATTCATATCAAATTTTCATCTAAAAAGAATAAAAATAAAGTATATAAGAATAGGATCATGTAGCATTGCAAATCATAAATCATCAGAAATTAAATCCAACACATCATGACATCATGTAAAGAAAAGTCCATAATAGTCAATCAAAGTCCATGGAATAATCAAAATACATATAAATCAAGTTCCACATGATAAAATAATATTTGAAATGTACAAGTATCACTCAAGAATCATAAAATATATGTATATCCAATTAGAGAGGGGCATATCATGAGAATAAACCACCACCTGCACCTATGCCTGCACTACCTCCAGCACCATCTTTTCCTAGAACATAAGGACCTATGACAAGACCCTTCCTTGAACTAGCCTACAACCTATGTTGACTCATAGAAGCCATAAAATTCTACATCATGGTACTCAACTTTGTAACCTATTGTCTGATCTTAGTCACATCATCCTATAAAGACTAGATATCTGAAGCCAACCTGTCAAGTACCTCTGATGGTGCCTGAGATGGTGGTATGTGTGAGAATGGTGTCTATGATGGAAGTGCCTATGGAACCTATGGAATCCATGGCATCTATGGCCCAACCTATAGATCTACCTATACTATGGCTTGTGCACCAATCTGTGTAGCCAAATCAAGGGAAATCGATCAAAAAACATGAACTCTATGCTGATCCCATCAACCTAACCTCACTTGATAAAACTAATGAAGGGCTCATAATGGCCCACCTCTAACTCATGCTCAGTCACCACACATACACATGCCACCTCTAGCTAGAGATGAGGAAATGATTAAAGGAATCACAACTCTACCAATTTGTCTAGCTCTGCCAGTGCATCTACCTCATCAACCTCCTCTACCTCCACCACTGCCACCATTATCATCATCATTTGACATGTCATCTATGCCAGCTTTTGGCTTTATCAGATATATAAATATGGGAAATTGGTTCAAAATAGACCATGGGGCATAGTCATCAGTCATGTCGACATCTACAATATGCTCTCTTATATCCCAAGCCAAGTGTGGTAGGCCTAGGAGCTCATCCTTTGTTGTCTAGAAGTTTATCTGAGAACCCCAAAGGGATTTATCTACATGTACCCATGCATAAAGTGCCATAATACTAGAGGACTCTATATAAATAAAATATCTTGATGATTAGTAGAGTATGCTCTATTATCCAACTGGGTATGCACATGAAAGGAAGCTCAACAGAATCCTCACCCCGTGGCTCACACCTAAGATATAGTCTCCATGTGACCTAATCTAGATCATCAATGATATGCTGTAAATAATCTAACTTTCCCAAATGATCCTGGAGAACCATATCCTCATATAAAAAAGAGAATGACCAACTAGGGTGTCACCATCATACTGCTATAGGCCATGTAATAGGGAGATGCTCCCAGGTCCATAACTAATACATTAATGCATCAACAAAACGTGCAACATCGCACCTACAAACAACATCATGCAGATCATGGTACAACTGTGCTAGGACACAAGAAACCTAATCAAATCTATGAGGATGGCCTTCATGTCCTCTAGGATGTGACCATATCTAACTACAAAATCATGACCCCATGTGTCAAGAAGAAAGAAACCACAGACGAGTACTCCTAGTACTGTAGAAAGAACATGAATGATGTGAACTGTGCTAATAGAATACTCTCATCTTTGATAGTGTGATCACTGAATACACATATTCATACTATCCCATCATAGAATTGGTCATAATACACTATCTCTCTATTTGTAGGAATCTAGAGAAGGCTCTACACATCTTTGGTAGTGATAGTCATCTCTCCTAGTGGCAAGTGAAAGGTGTTATGATCAAAGTGCCATCTCTCATCAATAGTTTTAAATAATCCATGATTCACTTAGAATCAAGGTAGAGTGTGTAAGAAGGAAATACCTAGTACCATATCATTCAACGCTCTTGCCCAATTAGATCATCAATCATCTCCAACAACCATGGATATAACCCTCAGGTAACTAACTTCCAAAGGGGAGCCTGTGGAAGTAAGTTAACATTACATTAGTAATCAAATCATTACATGTTGAATTATCACAATTCAATCGATATCCTAAACCTATCAAACCATCAACAATTTTCCTAATTCTATTTAGAGAGGACAACAAATTTATCATCACAATCAAACCAACCAATCAGGATTGACAATCAAAATTCATCATCACATGATCAGAATTGATACCAAATAACTTGTTTCATTAGAGGACTCATCATTCGAGCCAATTGACAGATCAACATAATCAATCAAGTAGGATGACTAACTGAAAGTGATAAAAATTTAACATAAGGCTCTACATGCTACTAAAGAGCTTGTAGGCGCTAAAAGTAAAATGTGCTACTAAATTGTTTAAACACGCTATTAAAATGATCATACATGCTAAAACAAAGTGTATGTGCCACTATATTTTGAAAGAACTACATGAAATAGGCATATGTGCTACAAAAAGTTTCATTCATGTAGATAATATCATACATGCTATAGGATTGCTGAAAAGTGAAAATCTAACCTAGGGTTTGTGCTTATACGTGCTACTAAATTCTTAGTATGCGCTACTAAAAAGCGTGAATGTGCTAAAACACTATCATACATGCTATTAAAAAGCTTATGTGTGCTATCTGATTTAATTTGGGAAAATTATATTTTTACCTTAAAAAATCCAAATTTTTTAAAAATAAATGCATTAAATCGACAAAGGAGGTTTCAAGGGGTACTCACCGGAGGTTCGTAGTCTAATAAGCGGTGATATCAGTGGCCATACTAAAATATATGCTCTTTGTATGACACAACCATTATCGGATCTCAGAAAAGGCAAAGGGTAAAAAGTGAAAATGAGAGGTGAAAATGAATAGTAAAATTGACTTTTCACCCCTATATATAGCCATTTCACTTAAAAAGGGGACTTTTTAGAAAAAAAATGAGCCCAGGGTCAAATTTGAGCACCAAATTAGCCAAGTTAGGGGTATTTGTTATCAAATCAGCATTAAAACAATAAAATTAACACAAAATTGAAAATATTAAACAAAATTTTAAAAAATGCAAATTTTTTAACTAAAATAAAAATTTCATTTCATTTTTGAGTGAGCATACACTCTCACAATCGTTGATACAATCAAACTAGTGGGGTGATATTTTAACACAATTTTTTTTCAATTCATCAGCGGGGAATCTAAATCAACAAATCAGGTCAAAACAAGCATCATATCAAAATTTCATCATCATAACAAGCAACTTATACATCAATCGATCAGACTTTCATTAGGGAATCTGAATCAATCATCAAGGTCAAATCAAATTAGGTAATCAGGAATTTGCATTAGGACATCAGACATTATTTGAACCAATGCACTTTGCACATTGATTCAAAGAGAGACATTTGTAGACACCTAAAAATGGTCAAGATCAAATCAAGTGAGCAACTAAGGCAAAATCAAGACATTAATTGCAATCAAGCCAAACTAAAATATTAATTGAAAAATAAAATCCAATTAAGTCAAAGAAATCAATTAATTATGCAATTAATCTAATTAATTGTATAGTTCAATTAAAATCAAATCAACCTATTTGTTAGTCCATTTTCCTATCAATGGAAAATTCTTTGAAAATGGCTTGTTCCCTGCAAATGTTTTGTAATGCTATCCTGCCATGCCTGCATTCACAATTTTATTGTGCGAAGAAAATCCATAGTGTTTCATGGTGTTTGTTCTACCCTATGTTCTTCATTGTGTCACCAAGCTCTAGTCCAAATTGCACGTGCTAAATTGGAAAATCCATAAAGTTTTTCAAGTTCTAAGGTCTGTAGGAAATAGTTTCAGAATATGCCTAAGTGTCAAAAACCCATAATGTTTTTGAAAACCCATGATGTTTTCTATTTTCTGTATGAAAACCCTGGTTTTTTTCAACCTTGTGCTTCCTATTTTTGCACACTTGTCTTCTAGCATCAAAAACCCTGGATGTTTTTGATCCTTCACTATTGTAAAAACTTTGGATATTTTCGAACATGATTTTCTTCCCTTTTGCTGGTATTCCTTGTTCGTCAGTCTTAACTGTGCAAGTGTGATTGGTTGGTGGGACCTTTTGCTTCCCAAGGGGTTAAACTTCAGTAAGATCTCACGGTTGTCGTTATACCACTAGGGAAAGCTGCTCATTTTTTAAGATCGTGGTATAGTGACAACCGTCGATCTTCTTCGGTGATGCAATGGTCTGTGGGATCGCTATCAGAGGCTGTTGAGCTGGAGTTTTCTTATTGGATGCCTGATAATGACATGGAAATCTAGTGGGCTCAGGTCTTCAAAGGGTTTCAAAATGATTGGTTGTCACATGATTGCATGTCAGATTTTTTTGATATGTGACCATGCGACCGGTTACTTCTTGCCCATGGGGCCAGTTGGTGGAAAGGGTGTGGTCCTGCTGGCAGTCATGTGGCGGCCTTTGGTTGGCTATCGCATGATCGCATAGCCTAATTTTTGGCTATGCAATCATGTGACTAGTTGACACATGTCTACGGTGGTGAGGTGGTAGTTTGTCAGTGGGACCTGGTTCTTCATGCTTCTAGCACGGTTAAAGTTTGAATAGGATCAATGGTCAGCATAAGTTCGCATGGAAAAGTTGTGCAATGTTTATCCCTTGAGATTTTGTGACAGCCATAGATTTCATCTTAAGAAAGCCCATTTGTGGGGTCTAAGCATTTTGGCAGTCCTGATAAGTGTATGGCGGCCTGATAAATTTCCTTCTTGTCATTTGTTCCCGTAATGATTTGGTGATGGCATAAAGTATTTCATGAATTGGTGAAAGTTCTTCAGTCACCAGTTCACTAGATAAAGTGGGGCTAGTGTTTCAGTGATATGGAGGCTTGTCACATGTTTGCATAGCCCTTTTCTAGGCTATGTGATCATGCGACCACTATTTGGATGTCAAGGTTGTAGAGTTAAGGCAGGTCCACAGTGCCAGTGTTGTCGAGTTGTTAAGTTTTGATTGGTTGCTGACTAGTGATGGGGTTATTGACTTTTTGAGGGGCCCATGACTGTTGTGAATTAAATGTGACCACCTAATTTGACAAGAAAAGAAAGAGATCGACAGCCACATTTTAAATTTTTCTGATTAGCCATTGGATTTTTTAATTTCAAACTTACCGAGGGTTTCTTGTGACCAAAAGAACTAAAATTGAATGCTTTCCTAGCGGATTTTCTTGCTGGTTTGATGGTGATAGGTGTTGCGATCTAGCCCAAGGGTCTATGTGGTTGGCTGCATGATGATTTTGTACCTGGTGGAGTTTGTTTTTGAGCTTGAGAAGCTATTTGCAGGTGGCTGATTTGACTAGTTTTCATGGCTATCCCTGGTGTCCTGTACTAAGCTCATAGATTTTCATGATTGTAGATCTACTTGAGATTTATTTCCTCTAGGTTGCCTACATTTCCTACCCCTACATTAAATTTTTGGCTGTTTCTAGTTGGTTTAGCTATTGAAACACTAACCCTAGTCACCTTAAGCTTCATGCAATCTCTTTGAGATTCCTAAGGTGGCTAGTGGTATAAATTTTTTATTTTTTGACTGAGTAAGGGTTCTAAATTTTGTAGTTCTAGTGGTTCCAATTTCTAGTTCCATGAGCAGTTTCTTCATGTAAACATTTTCATCCTGGTTGTATCAACATTAGGGAAAAACCTCATGTATCTTTTGCATATTGTCTATGGTGTTTTCTGAATCAACTTGTAATACAGGGATTTGAATCCACATACTTAATACAGTTTCTCATTCTTAGATCTCTCCTTTAGTTTTTCTTAATGAATTCTAAGTTTTTTGGCTCATTACATTTGGTTTCTTATGTATATGTTTCATCTCTCAGCCTTGATTTAGAATCAAGTTAAAAGTCTCTAAGTGAAGCATAGATTCATTTGGTTCAATCAGTAAGGATACATGTAAGTAGTGTAAGAGATGTTTAACTATGTTTATGGCTTGGATTCTCAAATGAATCTAGTAGTTGTCCTTGTGTTCCATGTTCACTTTAGGTATGATGACCAATGGATAAGGCACTAATCTTAAGCTAGTATCCTTGTGCTGATGCAAAGTGTTGCATGGTTGTTTGTATCTTGCAAGAAACCCAATTATATTTAATATCTCCAATCCTGCAATCCCTCATAGTCTTGAGGTCACAAGGCCATTTTATACCCAATAGCAATTGAGATTCAATGAATGTCTGGTTAACATTTAGTAGTCTCTTGCTATCATCTTCTTTGTTTAATCTAGTCCAAAGTCCTAAAATTCCATAAGTTACTGGATTAGGTGCACCCGCCATGGTTTTGCAGAGCTAGAAGTGAAGAGGGCAGTCTTGTCCCTATAGTTGGTCCAGTTGTCTTGAAAAGCTTTCACACTTGGAGCTAACCACTCCTAACATTAGTCTCAAGGAATATTGGTATCCCTAAGTGGCATAAGCATTTTCAAACACCAAAAAGATGGTGACTCTACTAGGGAGAGTCTAGTATAGAGTCAGATATAAAAAATACATTTGTAAAATCTTCTCACTACGTGTTGAGTGGTGACTCTGAAGTCTGTGTTTGATCAATGCATTCCCTGATAAATAGTGTGGTTACTTGTGGAATTTTGTATTGGTTGGAAGAAGAAACAAAAAATCATTTTCCTCTTCAAGGAGGTGGCGACTCTACATTGCAAAACCTGATGGAGCTGCAAGGTGAGCTCTAGATCTACCCTACTTTCAGCCAAAGGTCTTCTACTGCAAGATTCCCAGGTATTTTTCAAGGATCTGAAATGTCTCCTTATTAAGTGATCAAGCACTAAGAAAAGGAGTAAGGTGTGAATAGAGGTTGAATACTTCAAGCTTTCAGTTTCATCTCTATAAAATTCTATAGAATTATTGCATTAAGTCAAATGAATAATCAAGGGAAAAGTCAGTCTAGGCTACTTGGTTTCCTCAAGTTAGATAGAGCTTTGAGATATGTTCTTCCAAAGTCCCCTCATTCTTTCCCTGCTGAGCTTTTGGGTCTGATTCCTATTTTTGATTGCCAGTCTGATTCAGCAGTGAAGCATGTCCTGGCATTCTATAGATTTATTATAGAATATCAGATTCTTGATGAGGATGTTAGCATGATTTTTTTTGGGAGATCCCTCAAAGGGGTTGCATCTAATTGGTATTTAAATCTACCCCCAAAATGCATCTCTTCTTTGACTAGATTCAAGTGGTTGTTCTTAGAAGAGTTTGTTGATGACGATGAATGGAATAAGTTGCAAAAGGATCATCAGCAAAAAGAGAATACAAGTTGAAGAGTTTACTGATGACGATGAATGGAATAAGTTGCAAAAGGATCATCAACAAAAAGGGAATACAAGTTGTATTTCAGAGCAACCTATATCTAATGCTGAGGGTACTTCTTCTGATGAAGTTTTGTCAGAGGAGTATTCAGATTATGGCAGTGAGTAGGAATCAGAACCAAGGTGTGCAGGATCCTCCATTCATTCAAAGATGTCTGAATGTGATTTCAGTGGTTATTCAGGTGAGGATGATGAAGGCAGTGGATGTATCCTCATATGAATCAGATACATAATGGGAAGAAGAAAGTAATGGTGAAAGTGAACACTCCTTCAGTGAGGAGAATGAAGATAAGGAAGTGATAATGGATTGTGATGTTAGTGAGTTTGAACATGAATATTTAAGTGATGGGTTATTAAATAACCCTAAAATGGGTAGTGATTTTAAAGTGTTCACTAACACTTTATATGATGAAGACTATGATGACTATCAGCCCATTTTTTTTCATGATGTTCAACATGGTGCATTGCATGGAGTTATCAATCCTTTCTTTGAAGAACATGTGGAGGTCTCAGACTTAGTTGAATTGGGATGCCCATTTTCTATCTGTGGGTATCAGTCTGATTATTCATTTAAGGTCAAGCTGGTTACACCTATGGAAATGCAAAGTCAAGGTATGAATGAGGCCTTTCTATAGGCAGAATATGAGACTTTTATATTTCCAATTGATAGCACTCATGAGTCAGTAAAGAAGGATAGGTTCTTATCTGATGATACTAATCATTGGCATGCTGAATCATACTTTCATAGTGAGCAAGATGGAGAGAGTGCCAATAAATTTTACATGCACTATGAAGATAGTTATTTTGTTTTACCTGATAAGCTAATTGAAAGTGTTGACATGCCTATTGAAACAAATGAAAATAGAATTCCTGGTGTGCCTCATGAAGAAATAAATGAGAATCAGGTTTTTTGACAGAGGCAAGAACTGACTCTTGTTTATTGCTGCAGGTTTTTTGTAAAAAATGTACATTTTGTGAATAGTTTCCCTTTCCTGTCTATTCCCTGTGTTTTTTGAGGTCTCTATGTTTTTCCAGTGGGTGGTCTACTTCTTCCTAGAGATCTGAGGTCCTCATTTTATTTTCATGAGATACATGTCCCCAACTAGAGCCACTATTGGTCCATTTTCCTGGCAATGCAATTTTTTTTGAAAATGGCCTGTTCCCTGCAAATGTTTTGTAATGCTGTCCTACCATGCCTGGAGTCATAATTTTATTATGCAAAGAAAATCCATAGTGTTTCATGGTGTGTGTCCTGCCCTGTGTTCTTCATTGTGTCACCAAGCTCTAGTCCAAATTGCACGTGCTGAATCACAAAATTTAGAAAGTTATTCAAGTTCTAAGGTCTGCAGGAAACAGTTTCAGAATATGCCTAAGTGTCAAAAACCCACAATATTTTTGAAAACCCATGATGTTTTCTATCATCTGTATGAAAACCTCGATTGTTTTCAACCTTGTGCTTCTTGTTTTTGCACGCTTGTCTTCTGGCATCAAAAACCCTGGATGTTTTCGATCCTTCACTATTGTAAAAACTTTGGATGTTTTCGACCTCACTTTTCTTCCTTTTTGCTGGCATTCCTTGTTCGTCAGTCTTAACTATGCAAGTGCGATCGGTTGGTGGGACCTTTTCCTTCCCAAGGGGTTAAACTTTAGTAAGATCTCACAGTTTTCATTATACCACTAGGGAAAGCTACTCATTTTTTAAGATCGTGGTATAGCGACAACCGTCGATCTTCTTCGGTGATGCAATGGACCATGGGATCGCTATTAGAGACTACTGAGCTTGAGTTTTCTTATTGGATGCCTGATAATGATATGGAAATCTGGTGGGCCTAGGTCTTCAAAGGGTTTCAAAATGATTGGTTGTCACATGATCAAATGTCAAATTTTTCTGATATGAAACCATGTGATCGGTTACTTCTTTCCCATGGGGCCGGTTGGTGGAAAGGGTGTGGTCCTGCTGGCAGTCATGTGGCGGCCTTTGGTTGGCTGTCGCATGATTGTATAGCCCAATTTTTGGCTATGCAATCATGTGACTAGTTGACATGTGTCTGTGGTGGTGAGGTGGTAGTTCATCAGTGGGACCTGGTTCTTCATGCTTCCAATATGGTTAAAGGTTGAACAGGATCAGTGGTTAGCGTAAGTTTGCATGGAAAGGTTGCGCAATGTTTATCCCTTGAGATTTTGTGACAGCCATAGATTTCATCTTAAGTAGGCCCATTTGTGGGGTCTGAGTAGTTTGGTAGTCCTAATAGGTGTATGGCAACCCAACAAATTTCCTTCTTGTCACTAGTTCGCGTAATGATTTGGTGATGGCATAAAGTATTTCACAAATTGGTGAATTTCTTCGATCACCAATTCACTAGATAAAGTGGGGCTGGTGTTTCAGTGATGTGGAGGCTTGTCACATGTTCTCATAGCCCTTTTCCAGGCTATGTGATCATGTGACCACTATTTGGATGTCACAGTTGCGGAGTTAAGGCAGGTCCATAGTGCCAGTGTTGCCGAGTTGTTCATTTTTAATTGGTTGCTGACTGGTGATGGGGCTGTTGACTTTTTGAGGGGTCCACGACTGTCATGAATTAAATCTGACTGCCTAATTTTCTGGGAAAAGAAAGAGATCAATAGTCACATTTTAAATTTTGCTGATTAGCCGTTGGATTTTTTAATTTCAAACTTGCCGAGGGTTTCCTGTGACCAAAAGGACTAAAATTGAATGCTTTCCTAGTGGATTTTCTTGCTAGTTTAATGGTGGTAGGTGTTACGATCTGGCTTGAGGGTCTATGTGGTTGGCTACATGATGATTTTGTACCTGGTGGAGTTTGATTTTGAGCTCGAGAAGCTATTTGTAGGTGGCTGATTTGACTAGTTTTCATGGCTATCCCTGGTGTCCTGTACTGAGCTCGCAGATTTTCATGATTGCAGATCTGCTTGAGATTTTTTTCCTCTAGGTTGCCTGCATTTCTTGCCCCTGCATTAAATTTTTGGCTTTTTCTAGCTGGTTTAGCTATTGAAACCCTAACCCTAGTCACCCTAAGCTTCATGCAATCTCTTTGAGATTCCCAAGGTGGCTAGTGGTATAACTTTTTTATTTTTTGACTGAGTAAGGGTTCTAAATTTTGTCAGCTCCAGTGGTTCCAATTTTTGGTTCCATGAGCGGTTTCTTCATGTAAACATTTTCATCCTAGTTGTATCAAAATTAGGGAAAAACCTCATGTATCTTTTGCATATTATCTATGGTGTTTTCTGAATCAACTTGTAATACAGGGATTTGAATCCACATACTCAATACAGTTTCTCATTCTTAGATCTCTCCTTTAGTTTTTCTTAATGAATTCTAAGTTTTCTAGCTCATTGCATTTGGTTTCTTATGTATATGTTTCATCTCTTAGCCTTGATTTAGAATCAAGTTAAAAGTCTCTGAGTGAAGCATAGATTCATTTGGTTCAATCAGTAAGGATACATGTAAGTAGTGTAAGAGATGTTTAACTATGTTTATGGCTTGGATTCTTAGATGAATCTAGTAGTTGTCCTTGTGTTCCATGTTCACTTCAGGTATGATGCCCAATGTATAAGGCATTGATCTTAATCTAGTATCCCTATGCTGATGCAAAGTGTTGCATGGTTGTTTGCATCCTGCAAGAAACCCAGTTATATTTAATATCTCCAATCCTGCAATCCCTCATAGTCTTGAGGTCACAAGGCCTTTTTATATTCAATAGCAATTGAGATTCAATGAATGTCTGGTTAACATTTAGTAGTCTCTTGCTATCATCTTCTTTGTTTAATCTAGTCCAAAGTCCTAAAATTCCATAAGTTATTGGATTAGGTGCACCCGCCATGGTTTTGCAGAGCCATAAGTGAAGAGGGTAGTCTTGTCCCTATAGTTGGTCCAGTTGTCTTGTAGAGCTTTCACACTTGGAGCTAACCACTCCTAACATTAGTCTCAAGGCATATTGGTAGTCCTAAGTGGTGTAAGAATTTTCAAACACCAACACTATTCAAGGGGAAGACATGGCTAAAGAAATAAATTCAATTCAATTAATAAATCCCTAATTTCCCTCACCCACAACATGGGAGGAAATTACCTCAACCAATAGAATTAAGAATTGCACTCACATGGATTAAGCCAAAATTGAATCTCAATCACTTATAAGGTGAGAGCATCTTGACCACTCATTTTCTCTCATTGTCCCAAGCTTTGTGGACAAAATATTTAAATTGTCCCCATCATTAAAACTATGAACTAAAGTTTAATTCAACTATGATTAAAGTAAATCCACCCCCTATGCTTTCTAAAATATATAAATAGAGGGCTAAAATTATTACAAAAGGATCCACACATCTAACAATTGCATCCAAGTTATATAAAATTTGAGCTAGAATCACATTTTTAGCATAGTTAAGCATATGTTTTTTTGAAATAGGCATAAATTATGCATTTAAATAGCTTTATTCTCATTATAGGGATGTCACTAATGGAAGCTTGCTAAGAAATTTTTCATTAGCATACCTAATTAGAAATCTATAGGATTCTTATTTTTCTTATTTTCATGAAATAGCTCAAAAATTGTTGTAATTTAGCTTAATTTGATTTAAATATTTGTAAACTAATCCTATAAAGGTAGTTCTAGTGTACACAATTATTGTGGCTTTGAATCTCTTTTTGGTCGCATAGAAGAATCTGACAACCACATGTACACTCTCAGCTTAAAGCTATTGAATGCAATGCTACCACCAAAAGAGGGAGAATTATTATTCGGGTTGTTGATCCACTCGTTGCACCATCCACATCTACTAGGATTTCTTCACACTATGACCTCTCGGAATAGCTAGGGAAGACTCATACACAAATATCCATACTTGAGCTACATGATACATCACCTATACATAAATAAGTCCTTGAAAAAGCCTTTACTGAATCATGAGTCCTTAAAAACATTAATACCTCCCAGTTTCAAGCTATGATCAGGAATCTTGTTGTATAATCACATCTCATTTTCAAAGACAAAGAATTTTGTGGCTCTAACCCTTATCATAATAAGCCTCTTCACATTAAAGTCATCATCCACTCCACCAAAATAAAATGATTCTTGATTGATAATGGATCATTGTTGAACCTTTGTACTATGAAGATGATAAGAAATATAGGACTTTCAGAAGATCTCATTAATGTAACAAAATACATTACTATAAAGGCTTATGATGACATAGAAAGAGAATCCAAAGGTCTGATTAGGCTTCCTTTATAGGTGGGCCCTACTTCAATTGAGACTTCCTATCATATTCTTGAACTAGATCTTCCTTAGAACATACTTTTGGAAAGACCTTGGATATACGCTATTGCAGGTGTACCATCTACATTCCATCAATGTTTGAAATTTCCACATCATGGATGTGAAATTACTATTCCTAGAGATCAAGAACCATTTCAATACTAGAAGATCTTAGAATCAAAGTAATATTAATATTTCTTTTGAATGAAGTAAAGGCTTCCTCTAAGCCTCCTCCTAAAAAATATTCCATTGAAGAAACAAACAAGGTATCTAATAAAGGAAAAGGTAAAGTCCTCAAGGAGAAGATTGTTGAATGAGAAAAGAAACTAAAATTTATAGATCAAGGAGTGGGAGAATATAAATTTGAGAGTTCACTTTGCATTAGACAAATTCCATTATAACCCAAGGTCCTTTGGTAAACCTAAACAACTTTTTTCCAAAGGCAATAAGGAAACTATGACATGCAAAAATACTACTTTTGAATGTTGGGGATCCCTTGCAGATGACAACATGGATAATGATGTATTATATTATCTTTTCAATTAATTTAAGAGAAACTAGTAAACATTCCTAAGTACCAATACCCGAAGGTCACTCCTATTCTTGAAAGCATGGGATATGATGGAGATAGTGTGGGGGAAAATGAAAATGGGAGAAAGACAATTATTAAAGCAACTAGTTATCCTTGCGGCTGAGGATTGGGCTCCCTAGAATCTAATGCATCCTTTACTAAGGAATTTTGTTCATCTAAGGCTGACTTAAACAATAAGGAAGAGTCCTATGAAGTCCCTTTCCAATAAATCAATGATGATCTCATCAAATCTAACGGTGTCCTATCCATCACTGTTGTAGACCTTTCATCCCCCACCCTTCCCTTTAGACACCCTCAACTCATCAATTTTGACCAACAAGATTCACCACTATCTTTAGACATATGTAATTCAGATTAAGCAGTGCTCACACTATTTGGACTTAAGAATCTCCAAGTTCATGAGAACAACATAGTCTACAATAGGAAATCCTACTTTGGTAGCCAAGTTAATTCTCTTAGTCACAAAAGTGAAAATAAAAATGAAAAAGTAAATAACACAACATATAGTGAAAACCTCTCTGAGGCATCTTTGGATGAAGAAAAAGAGAAAATAAAGGATGGATCTTGTAGTGAAATTTTTTTTGAGGAACTAGAGGAGGGAGAATTTGACTTTCCATTCATGTCAGGAAAATCATCCATCTCGATTGAAGATACAATAGAGGTCAATCTTGGTACTACAGATAATCCTAGGATCATATACATAGCAACATCACACAATGACAAAGAAAGGAAAGATATGACCAAATTTCTTTGCAAGGAACAATTAAATTTTTCATCCTATAAAGATATGCTAGGATTGATCCTAATCTAGTATTTTTTCATCTTACAATGGATCTTACAATCAAGCCTGTCAAACAAATATTAAGAAAGATGCATCCTCAAGCTGCCTTGATTATTAAAGAAAAATTATAGAAAATTTTTGATGTCAAATTTATACCACCTATAGAAAATCTAGAATGGGTCTCTAGCATTGTACTAGTGGGTAAGCCTTGTGTGGGCATAATAATTTGTACTCACTTTAGAGATCTTAACTCGGCATGTCCTAATGATGATTTTCCACTACCTAACATTGATATTATAGTATATTAGACTATTAGACATGAGATTATATCTCTTATGGATGGTTTCTATTGATATAATAAAATTACAATAGCAACTAAGGATCAACACAAGAAATATTTTACTTTGCCATAAGGTACATTTTTCTATCAAGTAATTCCTTTCGGTCTTAAGAATGCAAGAGCTACCTATCAGAGAGATATGAAAATAATGTTTCATGATCTCCTTCATGTCATTATGGAAGATTATGTAGATGATTTTATTGGGAAGTCCAAAACATGAGAATCACATATAGCGATCCTTGCCACAATCTTTGAAAGATTGGGGAAGTAAGAGGTATAGTTAATGTTAGGAATGGGAACACTGAGAGGAGGGGGGGGTGAATTAGTGTTCTATATAATTTCTTTTTTATACTTGAAAGTTAACTAAATAATTGAATTGTAAAACTAAATAATAAAGCATGTAAAGTAATCAATACATAACACAAGATATGATTACGGGGAAACCCAAATAGGTAAAAACCCCGGTGGGAATTGACACCCATTAATAACTGCACTAATGTATTATGATCCATGTTAGAAGATCTTGCAACCTTGTTAGGAGTTCTTCTTTACAATGTATTAAGTATAGTGACCTGGTCAAGGGTCAGACCCTATTAAGAGTCTTTTACAATAAACCCTATTAGGGATGAAGACACACTATCCTAGAGCTCACTGCTCAAGTGGTGAAGGCTACAACCTTCTAGATCTCAGACACACACTATATCTACAAGGAGAACTATTGTTGTGACACTTCTTTTCTAATCAATTTCTTTTGTGTGCTAATGATTTAGCCTCTTGTAAAGCTCTACCACATTATATCTAGTCTTCACATACTTTTTCTCTACATCTATCAACTCTATATGTCATGCCATACTAAATTACAAAGGCGCTTGTCTTATTTATATGCGCTAATAAAACTATTCACTAGATCAGCCTTCAACCTATTACATACAACACTTCCAAATGAATTGGCTCAAACATGTTTACATAAAATGATATTATCATGTCTTTAACCTAAATACTATAGGTTCATAGCCTTTACAAAATAATATTATAAGTGCTAACCAAATTACTGACAGTTGGCTCCATGCTCTGTTTTGTTTTGTCACCCACTATTTGTGTCACTTCATCTGGTTGTAACTTCTTCATACTAGCTCATATGATCATGCACTCTTAGAATTAGCATGATTACATACTCAGAAGCTTATCTTCAAGGGTGCATGCCATAACTTGGTCATACACATGTGCACTGATGCTCTATTCATCTGGTGCTTTGTTGATTGTCTAGTCTTCCATACTTAACTAGTTTATGATCTTATGAGTAAGTCCACTGACTCCAAAACTCCATATGACTTTATTTACATAATGAATAAACTTAATTATAGTCCTATAAAATAGTATAGTCAACTTGCCAACAATTAAATCCTAAGAAATGTTTCTTTGGTGTTCAATTAGGTAAATTTTTGGGGTATATCATGTCTTGATGATGGGTTCGACTAGATCCTAAGAAGGTTAAAACTATCTTAGATATGCCACCCACACAAAAATTGAAGCAACATTATAGTTTTCAAATCTGACTTCATTCTATTCTTATACTCATCTCTTAGCTGGTAGATAAGGTGCATCTTTTTTCACATCTCCTACGTAAAAGTAATAAGTTCTTATGGGATTTTCTGTATCATAAGGCATTTGAGTAGTTGAAACAATATCTAGCTAAGCCACTAGTGATGGTCCCACATGTTCTAGCTTGACCTCTAATTATTTACATATCTTTTATGTTAGTTGCACTTGGTGTCCTTCTTGCACAACTAGATGATAATGGAAAAGAGTGTGTTATTTATTACCTTAGCAGAACACTTATTGGTTATGAATTGAAATATACTCTTATTGAGAGAGCATGTTTGGATGTGGTATTTTGCATGCAAAAATAATGACATTACATGCTTAACAAAAAGACATAACTTATTACTAAGGTTGGTCCTCTTAAGTACCTTTTCTCAAAAGCTTCTCTCACTAGAGACATAACAAAATGGGTTATGATCTTGAGTGATGTTCACGTTATCTATGTGGATCAAAAATATATAAAAGGCAAAGTAATCACAAATTAGTTAGTAGAAGCTATTGTTCAAGGTGATCATCCTATTGTTATGGATTTTCCAGATGAATCAATCATGACTGTCACCTAAAGAATATAATGAAAAATTTATTTTGATGGATCTTACACATAAAAATGCTCAAGAGAAGGATTACTATTTGTGACACCACAAGGAGATATCCCTCATAAGTCTTATAATATTACATTTCCTTTAACAAATAATATTGTAGAAAATGAAGCTCTAGAAACCAAAATCTATGAGGCTATTCATTGAAAGATCTCTAACTTGCTTGTTTTCAGTGACTCTTGGTTGGTTATCAAACAAGTTAGCGATGATTTTCAAACAAAGGATGATAAGATACTTCTTTATCACTACATGGTTAAGGATCTAAAAGCACACTTCAGAGAAATCACATTTAAACACATCTCAAGATCTCATAACAAAGAAGTTGATGCAATCACTACCATTGCCTCTTTGATAGCTATGTTCAAAAATAGTCAAAGGTGTGAGTTATATCTTGAGAGTCTTATGGTAGCTACATATGACTAGAAAAATTTGAAGATGGTATGTGAAATTGTTAGCCCTGATCCCCTTGGTTCCAAGACATTTATTCCTTTCTTCATGATGATATTGTCTCACTTACCCTTTTCACTAATCAATGTAAAGCCTTGATTTTTTGAGCCTCCTATTACACTATCTTAGGTGACCCCCTTTTTTGAAATTTTTTTGATGGAACTCTTCTTGGATGTTTAAATTTAGAGGAAGAAAAAATGAACTTAAAATAAGTACATCAAGGAATCTATGAGGCTCATTCAGTGGACTCACTTTAGGTAAAATTTTGTTGTGTACTTGATACTATTGGAGAGCTATGAAACAAGATGCATACCACTTTGTGAAAAAATGAGTTATGTGTCAACAACATGACAATTTGATATACTCTCATGCTTAAGAGATCCATCCCACCATCACACCCTAACCCTTTTCACGATGGGCTTTAACCTTGTAGGATAAATATAACTTAATTCTTCCAATATCCACTAATATATCCTTTCCACTACCGAATAATTCACTAAATGGGTTGAAGCCATACCCCTCACTTATACTACAGGAAAGAAGATTTCAAAGTTCATCTTGAACAACATCATTTGTCGCTATGGCATCCCACAAGATATTGATATGGATAATGGAACCCCTTTCAAAAATTAGGATATCACTAAGATTTGCAGGAAATTTGGCATAACCCAATATTATTCCAGCAAGTATTTCCCACAAGGTAACAGTCAAGAAAATTCTACTAACAAAACTATCCTGAACATCCTCAAAAATATAGTCAATGATGTTGGTCATGATCAACACCTTCAACTAAATCCTTCTCTTTGTCTTATCATACCTCAATCCATACCCCTTCTGATGCCACCCCATCTTCCCTTTTTTTAGGTTCTGAGGCTATACTTCCCATATAAATTGAGCTCCCCTCCATTAGAATCTCCCTAAATAATCTGATAACTAACAAGGAATATTGAGTTTCCCTCTTACAAGAATTGAAACTTTTGGATGAATGATGCCTTAATGCTCTAAACCACCTTTGCATGTAACAAAATCACCTTCACTTGTAGTTGAATAAGAAGATCAAGCCCCAGGAATTTGATTTTGGTAATCTAGTCCTATAACATAACATAAGAAATCTCAATAATCATGATAAAAAAGGAAAATGAAGCCTAACTAGTTGGGGCCTTTTCTGGTTACAACTAAATTTAGCTAGCGAGTATATCAGATAGCTACACCAGAGGGAGATCCACTCCTTGATCCTATGAATATTCCACATTTGAAGAGGCTCTATACATGAGAATTAGGATTACTTGTGTCCATTAATTTATGATCTTGAAAAATCCTAAAAATCATGTATGATCCTAAAAAAGTCCTAAAAATCATAAAAAGTCCTAAAAAATGATCATCCTAGTGCAAATCTCAGAACAAGTACCTTGATATATTACAAAAAAAAATAGTGAAAAGAAAATGCAATAAAAATTCATCCAACAGTGAAAACCTAGAAAATAGGAACCTTGGATAAGTACCATGGTGAAAACATTTTCTCGACACCATGTGTAGTTCACCTAGATCCATCATCTATCAGGATACTTTCTCTTATCTATCCACTCATTCCCCTCCTATGTCTATGTGGGAAGTTCACCAAGCTCACCTTGTATCTCTCTCACATTGCACACACTCACCGATGGAACTGACCTAATTCTCTTGAGCTCCATTACAATTGATGACACTCTTCTAGACCCACTAACAACATGTGCCCTATTAAAAACATATCGAGAGCAATTATCGATCTTGTCATTTGATCTACTATTTCTACCTTGACATTTATAAATAACCTTCAATCAATTATCATTATCCCTTCATGATACATCTTTCCTAAGATGAGTCATCCAATCCTAAATCTAAGTATCAACTTTTTTTGGTAAAGAACAATTGACCAAATGGATGCTTGCTCATGGGGCCTTCTTTTTGTTTTATCTTTTTTGTTCAATCACACTCATTCTAGACAGCTCAGATCTTCATATCTTGGTTTGTCTAGATAGATTTTGGGGTTGATTCAGAGTTTTGTGTGGTATGATGTGTCTATCTATTTGAGCATTTGGTCCACATATCTGAATCATGTTATCCATATTTATCTACCATGTGGTACATGATTCCTATGCAATATCAAAATCATATATTCTCTCCCATGTTGACAAAATGGTAGTCTACATTTAGGTTCATTTGGCATTGGAGGCCTTCTTTTATTCACTTCTCCTATCCTCACCCTTCCTTCTCAAGAAAATTGTCAAGATTAATTTTTTACTCAATTTTTTCAAAGGGGAACATGCTCCTCCTCATCCTTTTCTTATCATATCTTAGGAACTATTGGTTCCTAAAAATTCCTAGGAATTTATGCTCTTAGAGCCACCAATACCTCAAAGTGATTTTAAGGAATAACTAGTTCCAAATATAAGGTAAATCTTAAGGTTACTAGAAAAACTATAGGGACAAGACTAACCTCTACACTTTTGGTTCTACAAAACCAAGGCAAGTATACCTAGTCCAAATTTACACACAACATAATACAATTCTTTTCTAGATTCTACAAAGAAGTTGATGATAAGAGAATACTAAATGATTACCAATCATTCATGGATCATCCATTATCATGTAGGATATACAACAACAACCATAACATGGTAAGAGTTCAATATGGTATTTATTTAAAGAAAAACAATGTAACCCTATTTCACCAAAAATACACTAGTATAGAAAATACTTTCTTATGATCAGTGTCTTATCCATTGGGCACTATCCTAATGCATAAGAAAAATACAAGAACCAACTACTGTGAAAGATTTAAAGCCATAAATATAACCACCCAAACCCTCACTACTTACAAATATCCTTGTGTAAACCTTAAGAGTCTATGCTCTATAAGAAGTCTACTAATTTGATCCTAGATCAAAGCTAAGGAATAATATCATATACATAGATATGATGTGCAATGAATTAGAAAATTAAAAAATTAGAAAATCAACACAATGGAGCGATAAGAATCTGGATACTTATATTAAGTATGAAGAATCATGTTCTGTATACACTTTTCTTCAAATATTTACCACTCCAATATGGATAAAACTTTAAAATTTTCTATTTCTATAACAATTAATGCCTAGTTATAGTTTACTATGATCCTAACTAAAAATAATATGAAATAAATTTCTCTTTCAATTGTTCACCATCCCTTCTAAATGATCTTGGAAATCCTTTTATAGAATAAGGATTGTAACAAGCTTCAGGTCATTTAGGAATATGACAAAAAGGTGTTACATCATATAAGAAAAAAGATCATCAATACAAAATTACTAAATTGTAGCAACTTTACAATGATATCCTTTGATTTTCTCCCCAAGCCCTTGCAACAATTCGAAAATCAGTTTAGCTCCCGCCAAGTGGTGTCTTTATCTTCATCATTCCTTTGTACAAAATTTGCCTTTTGCAATTTGTTCCTTTCAAGAAACTGGGGAACTTCCACCTATTGCAACATCAAAGGGGATTTCTTCTTTCTTTGTTTCTTTTGACACATACTTTCCTCCCAAGATTAGAATATTTCATCATTTAGCCAAGGAGAAGAAGCAACCTCATCCCTCTTTCTTTGCAAAATATCCTAGTCACTTTTAACTTGTTGAACCTCTTTTCATAGGAAACCAAAATGTGACCTAGCATTCTCAATAGACTCAATTTTTTGTACAAAAATAATATTTTTATTCATATTCAAAATATGACTCATCCTTAATGATAGCCCATCATCAATCTATTCGAGCCATTTTCTTTTGTCCCTTAACTTACCATTTTTTCTAAAAATGTTGGGAAATAATTCAAAACAAAACTTAGAATATTCCCTTTTTTGATACTAATGCTTTCCTCTAAATATTCTCTCTCCTAGATACAAACTCCAACAAGCCCTTGACCAACTTGTGAGTACTCTTTATTGTTACATCAACATCCTGTTCAACATTTGACAAAGAATAAAACAATTTCAATTTCTTTGGCCTCAAAATCCACTTGTCCAAAATTGGTTACACGGTGGCCTTTTCCCCCTCAAAAGAATTCAAAATTTATAGCAACTTCCCTCCACTCAAAAACATACTACTTGGCTCAATGCCCTCAATGAATTGAAAAATTTTATCCCTGAGCTTATCCTAATATTTCTTGTCAACTACTAGTTTTCATTCTCTAAATTATTGTCTTTCATCCTTCAATTCCTTTCCCCTCTCTATTAGTGTACCTCTTTGTTCCTCCAACATTTCCCTCTCAATAAATAATTCTTCTTGAGTGATAGGAGGAAAAGGGGAAGGTAGGAATTCAATAATGGGGCTTGAGGAGGTAGGCCTAGAAGGGGAAGAAGCAATTTATAATTGTATAGGTATTTCAGCTTGTAATTTCCCTTGTAATTGTCTTTTCAGTTTAATAATTATCTTGTATTTTTCACTCACCTCATTAATATTCTCATTTTAGGCCTTAAGAACTACCTCCAACTTGAGGTTGAGCTCCTTCTCTTGTTCTTCTTTTTCTACCACCCTCATACTGATTTTGGTAGTCTCTAATGCTAGTTTAGAGGCCTCAACATTTGAGGTCTCACTAACCCTTTTTAATAGTAGAATGTAGGAATGACCACTCTTGAAAATCTGCTTTCCCTTATTTCCCTTTTCAAATAAACCATCAGCCACTCTCAAATAAGGGATTCTAGGAACAAGTTTTTTAACTTTAGATGAATCATTAGTGGACTTATCTAATTATTCTAAGAAGTCATGACAAACGGCTGTCTCCTAGTAATCCACCTTTCCTTTGAACTCTTTTCATGGTGCCATTTTAAAAATAGGGTTTTATCCACAACTTAACCAAAATTATATAGAATGCCCTCTTCCCCAAACCCTAAAATAAAATTTGTAGATGAAAGATGGCAAAAACTCAATAGTTCTCATAATCACTCATCCATTTGGAAATGTGCCAGAAAATAACTAATAATTGTACCACATCTCCAAAAATTGCTCTGAAATCTATTGTTGCATTTAATTATAGAAATGGAGCATCGACTAATATACTACACAAGAAAAGGCTCTTGACAACCAAGCCACACATTCCTTCCATTATTTCTTTGAGAACTCAAAAAATTGCAGTTCAATGGCAAGGAACCATTTCACACCAAAGAATGAAGTTTAAAATAGGACCATTTATCTTGAATTAAAACACATCAGATGGTTGGTGCAATCCCATGATTGGTAACTTCCAATCAACTTCTCATCCATGCTTTATGCCCTTGGTCCAATTAGATTAGATCTAATTTCATTCGAACAACATCTTCTTTGGCCCTACTAACTCACCCAGGCCTCACAATCATCATTGGATCTAACTCAATCCAACAACTTATTTTATTCCATCTTATTCTGACCCCACTATCTAAATTTTCATTAATCTGAAGATCAGACAACAAGTGTGATCTTGTGATCACTAAGAAACCTGCATATTTCATTCAAGGCATTGCAATGATCATCTACTTAATAAATACCTAATAGAACATTACCTTAGTTATCAGACCCACTAAGTATGACATCATTGAGGATACATGACAAAAAGGCATGATCATGTGATTACTATTCACCTTGCAACTTTTGATCAACGCTTTGTGCTTACTGTTGGATCTAATTAGATCTGACCATTCTAAAAAAAATTGTACCCTCAGCCCCACTTACTTTAATCTACATCCATCTGAACATTGGATAGTAGGCGCAATCCCATGATCTATAAGTGTCGATTGACTTAGGTTTAAAGAATTATGCCAACTATAGGATTAAAATAGATTTATCAGTACCTTAATCACTTAACAATCGGGCCACTATTGGATGGAACATAATTAGACAACAAATTGAAGATTCAAATGGTTCATCCCACTGACAACAGGGATAGGTACTAAGTAGTCACAATGCTGCAATGGATAAAGAACTTACATCTTAAGGATAGTAGTATCGCACCTACCATCCAATCAAACTTGATCTAACGGACATGATATAAACTATTTAATCTCATTATTTTCTTTGCCGCTACAACCTTGTCATTAGATTGGAATAAATCTGATAGTCTCCAAGGTATCAGTTAAGACTTAATGCAAAAGTAAATTCAAATGCGACAAGGAAAACCAAACTTTGCAATTTTTGGACCCTTCAAATGATAACTTATTGCACATGTCTAATTCCCAACTTAAGTGACCCAAAAAGGTAATGAAAAATTAGACCTTTCAACAAAGACTTAGGGTTTTAAGACACAATGAACATTTAGGGCTAGAATCAAGACCTCGCCAAGGGCTTAAGAAATAAAAAGAACCAACTTCTTTGAATAATAAGGACATGGACACAAATTTCAATTGGGTAGTTAAAATTAGATACAAAATACCCCTTTTTTGAACCATGGAGAAATAAAAATATAAATCCTATAACCTGAGAAACTATCAATACTAACAGCAACAACTCCTGGGGCATCATGTTTTCATTTTCTTTGATCAAAATGTAGACACCTAAAATTGTCCTTTCACATTAATGTTAATTTTTATTAATATTTTCCCCTAACATTATGGTTAATTTTATTAATTGACTACAACTTTTATGGGTATGTGAAGGATCATGGTATGCCAAACTAGGCCCTTAAGTGGCAATAAAAATTTAGAAAATTAGGTTTAAGCAAGTTGACATAAATATTTGAACAAGTTATAAATATTATATCAAAAATATGTAAGAAGAGAATCTATAGAAAAATGAATTTAGTTTCTTACATACTAGGCCTTTTTTGAAAATTAATTATTCTATATGTTGAAAATTCCAAATTTCAATGTAGTAGTACAAACATTTCTCAAAAAAAAAAAATAAGTAGGTGTATGTCTGACCACCTTAAACACAATCAAATGATAATTTATTTTAACAAGATTATAGATATAAGTAGTAGACTCATGGCCGGATGTGACACATATTTTTTGTAATTTTTTTTAAAGTAAATAATTAATTATTATTTTTCTTCTACAACTTCCCCAGAATACAAAAAACTCTCATGTCTGACCACGTTAACTTAGTCTAAACTTTATCAAATTAAAATTTATTTTTATTTTTATTGTAGTAGAAAAATCATAGAATGTGACACATGTTTTGGATTTGAAAAATGTTATATGGTTTGAAAGTTATAGCTATTTTTCAATAAGTCTATCAATCAGGACTAGAAAGATAACAAGTAGGTGTATGTCTCATTAAACAAAATCAAATGATAATTATGTTTTATAAGATTCTAGATAAAAGTAGTAAACTCATGTCCAGATGTGATGTATATTTTTTGTATTTTTTTTACAAGTAAATAATTAATTATGATTTTTATGCTACAAATTTTTCCAAATATAAAAACACTCGCGTTTGACCACCTTAATTAACTTAGTCTAAAATTCATCAAATTGAAAGAATTTTTTTATTATTATTGTATTAGGTGAAGCATAGAATGTGATGTATATTTGAGATTTCAAAAATGTTAGACTATTTGAATGTTATAGTATTTTTTCGAAGAGTCTATCAATCAAGACTTATTTTTCACATCGCCACTTTTTGGAATACCATGATCTTGCACATACCCTTATATTCCTCTATTTATTTAATTAAATTTACTCTAATTAAATAAATTCCTTTTCCCTTTGTATTTAAATTTTATTTAAATACTTTAATATATTGAATTAAATTTAATATATTATCCCTCCATTTCCTTTCATAAAATAAATCTTATTTATTTTATTCCTTCATTATCAAAAATTCTTCTAAACTATGTTTAAATTCAAATTATTTTAGTTTAACCCCTTTCCCATTTTCCTAAACTTACTCTTTTACTAAATATTCCTATAATCTTGATTTAATGGTGGATTACCTTTAATCATGTGCATAATCACTTTTTCCAAGGTGTCCACCTCTCCATATTTTTTCTTGACAAATCATTTTCAAATCCCTTTCTCCCTCTCAAATGAAGTTTGACTTTTCCAAATCCTACATAACATCCTCTTAAACCCTACCTAACCTTTAATCCTAGCCACTCATCTTTTGCCTCTAAATCTCCACTATCCAATCCTTTTGTAATTTCTATAAAACAAGGCCTCTCTCTCACTTGTAGGAAAATAATGATAATATGGATGATATAAATAAGTAATAGAGAATAGTAATAACATTCTAATCATTCTATCATTCTAGCCATCTATCATTGTAGCATTTCAATTTCTTAGCATAGCTTATTTGCATCTTCATTCCTAGTTTAGATTTCAATTCTTGCATGACATAGTAAGTTTGATTTCATAGCATAGTTTGAACCTTACATTCTCATTCATAGTTAGTTTTCATTTTATTTATTATTCAAACAATAAAAATATCTTACATCATTTTTCTTGTGCACTATCTTCTTCATAGATCTTGCACTTGCATATCATTATGAGATTTGGGAAAAGTTTATCATACTTGTCTCCAAAACTGTCATATTGCATATCATAGTTTTGCATTAGATTGCATTTCATTTATGTTCGGAGAGAATACCCACAATAATCTTGAAGAACAAATCAAACAAGGTTATTGTGTGCCCCTATTTTAGCTCATTGAGTTTGTAGTATAAGTTACTTATTTTGTTGCATTTGAAATTACTAACGTATCTAATGTGATTGTTTGGTGTTTTGGTGTTTTTTATTTGCAAAAAATAGGTCCATATTTTCATTTCATAGACAAGCATCAAAATCCAAAAAACTTGAGATCGAGGACTCTAAAAATGCTTAATGCTTATGATATGAGGAAACACAAAGTAATTCCTGAGATGCAAAATCGTACAAGTATTCACATTGTGCAGTATGAGTAAACACCTATTATATATTTATAGTATAAGAATTCTTATAGAGTAGTACGAGTATTCTCATTGTGTAGTATGAGTATTCTAACTATGCAGTACAAGTATTCTCACTGTATGGTACAAGTACTATCATAGTTTCAGAAAATAAGCCAAAATATCTATAAATAAAGGGAAAAATTTTGGATTCTTTCCCCATGGTGGGTGCCAAATAAGTGTGGTCAACTATTGGTATCAAATTTAAATACAACCAACAGTCAATAAATAATTAACTCAAGGATTTAGCTATGGGAGGCCATATCAAATGAACCAACTAAATTCTTGAAAGAGGCTTATTGCTCCATAGTTGAAGTGAGTTTAATGCTTCTTATGATGCTCATCAAATTGGCATAAACAATTACTAACTTGACTACTCCAAAATAGAAGATTCAAATGCAATGCAAAACTAGAAATGAACTAGAATGCGGGATTAAAAAAACTAGAATGATAGATTTAAGCTATAATGGATGCAAACAACTAGTATTTTAGAATGAGAATGCAAGAACTATGCTATGATTAATGATGGAAGAAATAAAACTAGATCTAACAATACAATATTGAGCTAATAAATGAAGTAAACTAAGAATTCAAGAGAACTATGAGCATATAATGAAAGAAACTAAGAGATAGGAATTCAAATAAAAAGATTACTCTAAGAATGCAAAATGATCAAGATTTGGACCGTTGAGCCAAGGAAGAGCTTCTTTTTAAAGGAATTGCCTCAAGAATGGAGGGTGGTGATTAAGAGACAAAATAATGTGTGATTGAGATTAAAAGGAAAAAGAATGTGTGGTTAAGATTAAGAGGCAAAAGGAGAGTGAAGGAGATGCAAGGTGAGGTAGAGATGAGTGGTGAGGATTAAGAGGCAAAAGAGATGTTAGGTAGAATAAGAAAAATGAGAATTTTGAAAGCATAAATCCCCTTTAATTGCTAATTAATTAGGATTAAGTGTGTGAACTCATGTGAATGTGTTATTTTAATAAAAAGTGTAGAAACTTTATATTAAAAGTAATTTTATAGAAATTTAATAAATATGCAAGCTCTAGAAATTAGACCATACTATAAGCTTGATATAATATTTTTTTATTTTAATTATGCAAAGGGACTTTTTACTTTACTCTACACAATTATGTCTAGTAGATATGCCTTTGAGATTTATAATTTTATTTGAGGTAGTTTGATAAAAATTAGGGGCTTAACTTCTACTATACAAATTTTAGGTGATTACACAACTGACTATACCTGGGTACTAGATATTCTTTGATTGCCAAGACACTTAGGAAAATTACCAATCTAACACTTTAACTCCATCAATATAATTGATTTAATAACTTGAACTTAACATGTTTCTAGTAATGAAAACACAATAATACAACCATGAGATTTTAAGTACATATCATCTGCATTAAATTCCAACAATATTTACCTTTGGAATTGATGGAAACATAGAAAATTTGGCTAAGTGTCTAGTTACCTAGCTACATTCATGTACTACTAACCTTAACCATTATAGAACATCAAAGAAAATTTTACATACATTACGTTATTCCTCCTTTAACATAAATAAAAAGGGGTAAAATTAAAGTATGCCAAACATTTATTAATAAATGAGTAGAAAGATTCATTACATAACAATACATTCTACTTAAAATAACTTTGAAGTCCTCCTTGAAAATATTCAAATCAATGTCCCATGTCTTGAGTATATTCTCCATGGGTGCAATCTTCCCATTGAGTAGAAATGCAAGGCCCTCAAATTCTTCAAGTATAGACAACTGTGGGACTGCCAAAGCTTTCTCTGCTTCTTTCAAGCCATGTTGTGAGCTCTCCATTTTGGGAATCAATACATTCTAGAACATCTGAAGGGTGGTGATCTCTTTGGATTCCTCAATCCTATAGTGTGCAAACATTTTATTTAAGGTAGTGACCTTGGTGACAAAGTCATTAGCCAATTCTTGCAAAGGATCAAAGTTAGTAATTGAAAGTCTAATTTCTTGTTGCACTTCACCTTTAACCTTTACTAGATCCTTAGTAAACTAGGAATAATTTTAAATGGTTTTTTGTATCTTACCACTTTCCCTAATTTTGGCCTTTGTTCGATTGGTAGCCAAAATGAGTGAATTATAGTCTATAGCAATTGATTGTGTGATCTTGACTATTATCTTCTTCTGATATTGATTTTTTTCCCAACCACTATTGCAAATTCCAAGGTCTTCATTCTATCATTGGCGAAAGTAACTAAATGAGCTAGTTTATCTATCAGTATAGTAGTTGTTAGAAATAGGGAATATTGAGAGGCGGGGGTGAATTAGTATTCTAAAAACTTTATCTTTTGCCCAAATATGGATATAATAGATTATCTTCACACATGCATAACATAAGAAACTAAATAACATGCATAGCAATAACATCAAAGAACTAATAACACATTGTTTGTTCTTGAGGAAACCCTAGCCAAGGGAAAACCCCGATGGGGATGGTACCCACAAAGATTCACTAATTAAAAGTATCTTGTTAAGGATATTGACCTTGTTAGGAGTCTATTACAAGCATATAGTGTATCATTCCTAATTAAGGGACTATAGGCCTTGTTAGAAGCCTCAACCTCGCTAGGAGTTGTCAATACAAAATCTGATTACTAGATGAGCTCACTGCCCAAACAAGTAATATACAGTGTATACAAAATAGGTCAAGGTACATAACCTTTTTCTTCTTGTATCAATATTCCTTTTCTTCTCTTATCTTTGCATTATCACTATTACATTTGCTTCACAATTACATTTATCACATCACTTTTTCTTCACTTCATGTCTACTTCTTTTCAAATTACAATTCATATATATACAAATTATTAAGGCTCATAAATTTACATGGTCGGCTTCAATATATCATTATATAAGAGTTAAAATCTAGGATGTCATCCCTTTATATTGTTAAGTCATTATTTTGACAAAAAAAATAATCCCTTAACTCTTTACCAATTCTACCTTCATATTTTGTCCTGTCGGCTTCACACTGTCTTCGGTAAAACTATCATAACTAATTTTGTACATGCCATACTGACTTTGACTCTAATATGGGTCATCAGTAGGCATCATAGAGTCTATTTTCAAGTGCATAAGAATTGAACTCACTCGAGTCAATGTCGTAAAAAAAAACTGTGTCCTGGTACACTATGAAAATACTATCTCACACTTAGACAAATTTGTGATGCGCTTTTCTATACTTGCTCTCTGACTTGTGTGATCTTCATGAGGATCATATGTTTCCATAATGACAACACCTATGTACTCACTTCAGCCAAATTGCCAACAATCTCCCCATTTGTCATTAGTGGCAACATATGAGAAAATTGGCTAAGTGTACAATAGCAAAATTTCAAAATTGTCTCAAAATTGGCCATAGTATAAGATATATACTATCCTTATATCTCCTCAAAAATAATTCTTATATACTGCAATACTCCCCCTAAGAGTATACATAATACTATCAATCTTCTGCTCTGTATAATTCACAATTTTCTGTATATCTCTCCCCCTTTGACAATAATGACAAAATAAAGTAGGGAGGCTAACAAAATTGTAACAAAAAATATTATACCTTAAATGTCTTATTGCAAAGCCAGTAGGCTTGCAACACAATCTGCAAAATCAACTTTTATAGCTTCTAACTCTTTTTCCCATGACTTCTTGATGGAATCTGCCACATTAAGTAGTGTGCTCAGTCCATAAGTTGCAATCTGACATGCTTGGAGGGTCTCAAAGTTGAATTTATGAAATGATATCCTAGCTGTAAGACATTCTTCCAGTTGCTCTTCAATAACACTTATCTTCATGGAAGTATGTTCTCTCAGAAGAGTAAGTCTCCTCATTTTTATGTTCCTCTCATCTTGCAAAATTCTTATTTCATCATACAGCTTCCAAACTTTCTTCTCAACATGACTAATCTTCACATTAGGATTAGAAAGAAGGTTTGATTCATTCTAAATCTCTACTTCCTTTAGCTTGATCTTCTTGACTTCTTCTGCCACCAAAATTTATGGTGTTGTACACTATATGTACAAAGACTTTCGTATTCCCAAATGTCTCCTCAAATCCTTGATATAGATATCAAGACTATTGACATCATCTCTGATATTTTGACTAATATTCAAAAGCATTCCAGCCTAATAGTCTTCTTGTGCCTTTACATTTACAATCTCAGATAAATTTGTAAACTCGTCATCAAAGGTTCTCATCAGTTTCTTTTCTTTCTCTAGAGGGTTTGCATCTGCAATCTATGTGGTTACAACTCCTTGTAACTTTTAAGTTAAGTCCTTCAAACAACCTTCAAGATTCTTTACCTTCTTGTTTTCACCAATAATTTTATTTAGGGAAGTGATCAATTCTAACTGATCATCATTGTCAACTTCCTTTCCTAAATCTTCAAATAAAGATCCAATTTCTTTCTTCTTTTTAGTCTTAGGAGTAAGATTGATGTCTAATTTTGTAGGAAGGGGTATTAAAACCTTAGTTTCTTTAGGTTCTTCAGTCATATATTGGGTTAGTTATGCTTGTTCAGTTCTATCTAGTTCATCAAGAGCCAAATTGTCAACAATGTTCTCTAAGTTCTAAAATACATTTTCTTCAGTGTCCAAAGTAGTCTTTGTACCTTCAACATTCATAGATTCTTCTTCAATATTTATAGCAAGTGGAGAGGGAATATCCTCCTATTCTACTTATTTCTCTTGCTCTACTGCAACTATAGTCTCTCCAACAATTTCTGCCATAACTTTAATTATTGCCTTTTTTTTTTAGTTCTCACTTGCTCATACTATCCTACCATGATCTGAATGGTTCTCCTCTTAGTCCTCAAATGAGTGCCAAGGGGATTCAAAATCTATTCAAGATGCTCATTATCTTTCACAACACATATTTTCTTCACCATATTTTCTCTTATAGTTTTATCTTCTTCTTGTGCTCTCATTTTCCTGTTAACAAGCTTCATGAATAGGTCATCAGGAATATTGCCCTGAATAGTATCAAACTTCTTGTTAGCCAGAATCATGTTCTTAACAATAGAATTTTCAAGATTTAATCTCTTAGAATAGTCATAAAGGTCATAGTACTTATTCATCTCAGTAAAGTCTCCATCTTGTATGATTTCTTCATTCACTCTCTCAATTCTGGATTTCCATACTTTCTTCTTCACAGTAGTGTCATCATCTTTAATTACTACAATTTTCCTAGGGGCTAGTGGCACCAAATTTTTTTGCATCTTACCAGGTCTTGTAGCACTTTCCTTCACTCTCTTGCTCAGTGTGGAAGAAGAGGATCTAGTGGATTTCCTTGTTTCTTGCTCTTCCTCAAGTTCCTCAACTTTCACCTTTACTTGTGTAGGTTCTTGTTGTGCTACACTAGATGATAAGGATGGTACAATCAAGGCTTCTTTCTATCCAATATCCCTGATTGCTTCTATTGTCTATTTTTCTATTAAGAATTCTTGTTCTGAGATTCCTGTATCTTTTAGTATTCTCCTGATAGTGCTATCAACTGTCTTCTTTGATTTCTTCTCTTCAATTATAGCTTTTGCCGAGTTGAAGTTCACTTCAAAAGTTCCAAATCTCTTCCACTAGGTGTCCAACTTACTCTTAAGTAACCTACCAACATATCCTTCTATCTCTGCCTTAGATATCTCATAGCCAAGAGGGTCTATGAACTCAATTCTAGGTTCCACTACTTCAATATAGGTAAAGTCAGTGTCAACCATGAAACATATATCATTTTTATATTTCTCCACAATAGATTGTGGAATCCTTGATCTGCTAGATACCAATCTCTGAAATGTCTTCAATACCAACATAGCACTTTCATTCACATTATCAATAACATGTTTCAAATATAATTTATGGATTCTTTCCATAGTGTTTTGTCCGTTATTCCAATCATCTGTAACTGAGTAAGGAAATCTTCTTAATAGGTGGAAAAACATATAAGTGATCAAAGAAGAAAATCTAAATTGTGCATACTTGGTCTTCTTAATCTTCTCCAAGTTTTCAAACAATTCAATTCTCAGGATTTCACACATATCTATTGGTACCTTGTCAACACACATCAAATATGCTATATGTACCATACCAGCTGCCATATCATCTTCTCTAGAATTTGCACAAAACTTAGTGGTTAGGATTTTGCACAAATATCTTACATCATCTTACTTGATTTTACTGATTACAATTCCTCTACCATTATAGGATGAACCTATGTTATCAATAAATGTTTTTCTCATATTCTTCTCATTTAAGGGAATAGCACCAGATTTAGATAATCCAGTTACATCATGAATCAAATCAGTAGTAATGTCTATTACTCTATCCTCTAGCCAAAATTTCCCATTATGAATCCTGCTCAAAATGATCTTAGTGCATTCTTCATTGTCAAACTCATATTTCAATGAATACCTAACAATCTCATTGTCTTTCAAATGTTCATATCCTTTCTTCAAAGACATATCATGATTGTAAATCTTTTGATACTCACTGGTAAAGTCACTGTCACTTAGGGTTTCAATCTTACATCCAAGATAACTTCTTACATTTTCCAATTGCAAAACTTTGTTTGGCACGGATGATAGTGCTAACCTAGGATCATCTTCCAAGGGTTCTACTAGTTCTTTCTTCAATCTAGGTCTATTCTTATCTTTGACATTGTGAATTAAGGATACATCCATGATTGCTTCTAATCTCTTATACCAATTCAAATATTTATCAAGATAAATACCTCAAATTCATGATTTTAGGGCTTCCACATATTTGGTGCTTCAATCCTTCACCAAATCACTGCAAAATGCTTCCAATCATTGCTTTCTACTCTTCCAAACACTTCAATTCACTTTGATAGATAAATAACTTCAATCATAACCTTTTATCACTTGAATCTCACTTAGGTCTAACATCGCATTCAATTCTTTTTTTGTTTCATTCCAAAAAGCTATTTCTGTTAACTTGCAAAACTTAAAACTTCTTGCGATCTCGCAAAACATAACATTTTCTTTTTGCGCTCTTAACCATAGCATTAGTACATCATAAAATACCTTACATTAACTATGCAAGACTTAATACATCATAAATCTACTTCTACACTAATTCTAAATTCCTAAACTATTGCAATTTACATAATTTAAGTACTTAAAGATAGGTCAGGTAAGGATTCACTCTTACCACTTGATACTTCACCTTTCTAATTACCTTCAATTTTGAGCATGTCTCCTTGATCTGTGCCTTTAACAAACTTTACTTCATCTTCATTACTATAGAAACCTTTCTGACTATTTCCTCTACTTTCATTTCTTCTTGCATGATTCCTAGGGTTAGGGTTAGGATGATAAGTTCCTTTGTTCATTCTACAAAATATTGTTGTATGTCCAATCTTGTGACATATCTGACCAACAATTCCATTGTTCCCATATCTCGATCCTTGCTGATTGATCTGTGACCTGCAATTTCTAGCAATGTGTCCAACCCTGTTGCATCTATAACATACTACTCCATTTCTTTTGTTCATAGCTTTAGTAGGTCTCTTATCTGCATTGTTAGTATTCCTAAACATTCTACTACCATAACTATTCTTAATAACTTCATATTTTCTAGATTCAATAGCTCTATGTCCAAAACCATGACACTTATAACAATAACCATTAAGAGGTTTAAATTGTTTACCTGTGCAATCTCTCTTCATGTGACCAATAGTATTTTAACCAAAACATCTACCTTTGAATTCTCTTTTCATACCTTTGGGTGATTCTTCTTGCTTCAGTGATTCTTCTTCTTTAGGTGCATCTTCAAATTTGTTGATCTCATTTAACTTCTTTTCATCAATGCTTTTACATACTTTTAGATCTGGTTCTTTTATTTCATCATTTGTTCTGAATATATTAAATCCAAGTCTAGTCTTATCATAGGATGGTTTCCCAAAAGATACTTGTTCATTGATCTTATCACTATTTGAATATAGCCTTTCAAGTTGTTGTTTGGATTGAGTCAATTCACCTTTCACAATCTTATTGTATTTCTCAAGTTTTGTATGCTGTAAATTTACTTTCTCAAATTCAAATGTTACTTTGCTAAGCTTAGATCTTAATTCTTCATTTTCAATCTTCAATCTTTCATTCTTAGATCTTAGATTTTCTTCATTTTTGTCATTTCCATCTTTCAAACTTAGTTTTAGTTTTGCTATCTTCAGTTCATGCTTAAGGATCACGTTTTCTTTTTCTAAATTATCATCACAATCTTCAATAAGAACTTCAGATTCCTTTTCAGATTTTAGATCTTCTATCTTGTTTTTCAATTTCTCAATAAGGTTCTTTGCATCATCATATTTCCTTTTCAAAGTGTTTCTTTCATCAGTAAGCATATCAATCTACTCAAGAGCTTCATCAAGATTCTTCTGTAGCTGATCCATATCCATAGAGATCTTACTCAAGCTACTAGACTTTCCTTGAATGATTCTTCTCTGAGTAACTAAGCTCTGATACCAATTTTTAGAAATAGGGAATACTGAGAGGAGGGGGTGAATCAGTATTCTACAAACTTTATCTTTTTCCCAAATATGGATATAACAGATTATCTTCACACATGCATAACATAAGAAACTAAATAACATGCATAGCAATAACATCAAAGAACTCATAACACATTGTTTGTTCTTGAGGAAACCCTGGCTAAGGGAAAAACTTAGTGGGGATGGTACCCACAAAGATTCACTAATCAAAAGTATCTTGTTAAGGATATTGACCCTATTAGGAGTCTATTACAAGCATATAGTGTATTAGTCTTGATTAAGGGACTATAGGCCTTGTTAGAAGCCTCAACCCTGTTAGGAGTTGTCAAAACAAAATCTGATTACTAGATGAGCCCACTGCCCAAACAAGTAATATATAGTGTATACAAAATAGGTCAAGGTACATAACCTTTTTCTTCTTGTATCAATATTCATTTTCTTCTATTATTTTCGCATTATCACTATTACATTTGCTTCACAATTACATTTATCACATCACTTTTTCTTCGCTTCATGTCTACTTCTTTTCAAATTACAATTCATATATATATACAAGTTATTAAGGATAATAACTTTACATGGTCATCTTCCATATATCATTATCTAAGATTTAACATCTAGGATGCTGTCCCTTTATATTGTTAAGTCATTATTTTGATAAACAAAATAATTCCTTAACTCTTTACCGATTTTGCCTTCATATTTTGTCTTGTTAGCTTCACATTGTCTTCAGTAAAACTATCATAACTAATTCTATACATGGTATACCAACTTTTTCTCTAAGATGGGCCATCATGAGCCATCTTAGAGTCTATGTTCAACTGTGCAAGCACTGAACTCACTCTAGTCAATGTTGCAAACAAAAACTATGTCTTGGTACACTGTGAAAACACTGTCTCACACTTAGACAAATTTGTGATGCGCTCTGCTATACTTGCTCTCTAAATTGTGTGATCTCCATGAGGATCATATTTTTCCATAATGACAACATTTATTTACTCACTTCAGCTAAATTTCCAATAGTAGTCTCATCACACTCTACTTTTCTCATCAAGATCGATAAAATATCTCTATCATTGATAATCACTTAAGCTTCTTCCTTCATTTGCTCCTTCTTGGCCTTAAACTTGATGGCCATATCATAATTTATCATCTTCCTAGGATCATACCACTCAAGCCTAATTATCCCTTAGTAAAAATAACATCTTCATCAATGTTCATGTTAGACTAAGATGAAGAAATTTCCATCATCTTTTCTAATTCCTTACCTTGTCTTCTTGGTTTTTCCCTATTGTTCTTACATATCCATCTTAATCACTTCCATTTATTTTTTTTCTTCTTTGTACTTATATCCTATAGACACTATATCTTGTGTATCATTGGTCATAGCTGGAGTGGTACTAATATATTGTATCTCTTTATGTTGATCCTTGTTCACCAATCTATCTAGTTATGAAATGTGTAAAGAAAATTAACAATTTAACATATCCAACACACATAACACATATTTTTAACATGGAAACATTGTTAGAGGAAAAACCACCTAGGACTAGTAACCCAAAATAATTCAGTCTTTTGAAGTGAGGTCCATTAGGAGCCAACCCTATTAAAGGTTATAATACACACTGTGAGGTGTGACTTGGTTAGAGGATTTATCACTAACAGTTCTCCTTTGACCATGCAATCACTATGGGGTCAAGAAGAAAACAAACAACATTCATTGAATGACATATTGAAATATAAAACACTGATATGTCTCACTTGGGTAAGAGATTTATCTGTAACAATGGTTAAATTCATATAGTAATGATCTAATTCAAATAAAAAATTTATTTGTATATTTTTAGATCTATGCTAACCTCAAAATACCTCCTCCAATCAATAATCAATTCAATCATTCATATACTCCAACTTTGTTCCACTTGGTATATGCTTCTCTGATGCTCTGTGTTGTCTGCAGTTCAACTTGATTCTACCTTCAACTATTTTGACAAGTGGTGCATGAAAATAATCCTTTTCACAAGAATTCTCCTCCAACATAAAAAATCCCAGACTCAATAATGAATCCAATGTCTCCTTATATAGATATCAGAAAATGTTTTCTTTTCATTTGTGGATTTTGCCTCTTAATCTTCATCGTTCAATTTTCCACTTTAACCTTCCTCGGCAATTGTGTTATGAACACTTTTTTGTTGGAAAGTGATGTTTTGAGAGCACTATGGATAACTTGAGGGTTGTCATTTATGACAATACTTATGTTATAGTAATCGCATCAAGTAAGTATGAGTTTTGGAGACACAGTCATGAAAATGACTAATTACATAATTGGATTTATAGAGTACTATAATATCATTTTGGTCAGCAAAGAGAGTATATGGTACTGGATGGCTTTTGATCTTACAGGAATAAATTTTGGGATATGTATGATCTTTAGTTAAGGTCGAATGTGTTTTGGTATTGAGATTAGAAAGTTATAGTGATATGAAGTAATGCGAAGATAGAGGAACACTGAAATAGGTAATATGAATAGTCGTGATGATTAAGGTAATGCTAGATGGAATGGAAACATACTAAGTCAGATAAAGATTGTATATTGCCAAAAATTTGGTAATACAAGATTTTCCACTTAGTATTTATTATTTTCATGAGTAATTATTATGTTTTGTATTGTATTTGAGAGAAGGCTGGATGACAGAATATATATAAATAAAGAGATGTGGATGTGAATTTGGGATATCAATAACTATTGATAGAGGATGCAAGATCAGAGATTGAAAAAGGCTATCAAGAAGTATAATGGGAACTATCAAAGCATAGAAGATGCTTGTATTGTTCACTCTTGAGAACATTGTTTGTAATTGAATTATTTATCGTAAGATCTATAAGCTCAGTGTACCTTTAACAAGGTTAATATTCCTCTAACATGGAAATGTACTATGTAATACTCAACTCCTAATAGGGATAGATCTCCTAACAAGGATATTATATTTTAGTGCATAGTTGTGGGTATCATCCTTGACAGGGTTTTCCCTTGGCTAGGGTTTCCTTTAAAAAAAAAATGGTCTTATGAGTTATGTGTTTATGTTCTTTTCATTTCAGCATTCATATGGTTTATTTGGAATTGGTTTAAGTTTAATTTATAGTTTTGTAATATTGATTCACCCCCCCTCTTAGTATTACTCAATCCTAACAATTGGTATTAGAGCCATTGGTCCTTGGAGAGAAAGTCTAACAGCTTAAGGGAGATCATAATGGATTTAGATCATTTGCAAGAGAACTTTGAAGTAGCACTTGATGACCTAGACAAAGAAAAGTTTGAGAATGGTGATTTGAAATTAAAATTAAGAAGATCAGAAGGTTTATCAAGAAACTAAAGGAATACATTGAACTCTCAAGAAGTTAGAGACAAGACCTTATGGAAAAGATCAAGGAGGATTTAGACAATGATACATTAGTGGTATAGGGGCACCTAAACAACATAGGGCCTTCACATTATCAATTTTTTTGTGGCATTCTCTTAGTGACCTTTGTAAATGTAATAAGGGTATGAGGACCAGTTTGTGTGTTTGGCAATGTTAGTTAGAGGTTTAGAGGTTTTAGGAGTCCTTTGGATAGGCCTCAAGGCTAGTTGGGTACTCCATGACATAAAGCCATACTATAATGCCAGGGGTCAAATTAGGACTTTTTAAAGTTATTTGGAGTTGCAATCAAGCATTCAATACCTAGGAGTCTCATAGGAAGAGTACTTAGCCTTAGGAAGCTAAGAAATAACCTATTTGGAAAAAGTTTTAAAAGATGTAAAAAGTTGCAAAGTGTACTTTACATTTTTGTAAATGTTGGTCAACAACATTCTGCAACCACCTCCTAAAATGGTGGATTTGACCTATGGTCTTATATCAAACCTAACTATGAAGCCCATAGACCTAGGAGATCATATATAAGCCTAAAAAACCCTAATATTGGCATAAGTGTGTGTCTTTTGTATGGACAATGTGCTAGAGAAGGAAATTTGTATGTGTAAAGTTGGACAGAGAGCTAATGAAAGCCTCATTGTGTTAATTTTGTTACTGTAATCATTTGGCATTGTCTTTTTGCTTTTGTAGAGTAGATTGGACTCACTAGTTTAGGTGTTTGTGAGTTTTCATTTCATAGTTTGTAAATACTTTTGTTTTGCCAGTTCTCTTTCCTGAATCAGGTAGTTGGCTTTGTGTATCATGTAGCTCACTATCCCACTGTAGAAATAATAAGGAATTTTGGGGATAGAGAGTGTACATAATGTACTTGTCTCATGTAGGAGGAAGGGCCCTAAAAATCACTGGAGCTATTTCTTACCTCTTGCATTAGGCGAGTCAGTGGTTTCCCAGTTAGGGAAGAGTGAAGTTGAAGAGCTTCAAGACTATAGGGTTGTGAAGATGAGGATGAGTGAAGACATGGAGTGGGTAGGGGGATGAGTTAGGGTCCCTTGGTAACAAGGATGAGTTCATGCCAATCCTTGAAGGCATCAAACTAAGCTAAGAACCAAATAGACCTAGGAAAGGCCTAGAAACCCTTGAAAACCCTCATTTTGAGTTAGGGTACTATACGACTGTTTGGAGGCCTAAGAATTCAAAAAAATTTGAGACCTAGATAAATGGATAGGAGTCTCTACAGAAAGTTTGGAGTGGTTAATGGAGGGATTTTGAGTTATTCCCTGATTTCTCGAAGCAGAAGGGCTAATTTGGGAACTTTCCTTGCAACCCTATTTTGGTGCCAAATCTTGAAATTGGTAAGGAAGATCAATGCATAGGGTTTTCTTAACCATTAAAAATAGTTTATTGGAAGGTTTTACAACATCTCCATGACCCTACAAGAATCTTGGAGATATTTGAGTAGTTAGACCTTAGAGAAAGCTAAGGAGCCTAGTGAGTTCCTCACCAAGGATGAGGACCTAGAAGTTGGAGAAGCTTGGAGTTTTCTCAAGATAGAAGAGTGGGGTTTGGATTAGGGGATCAAAAGAAGAGTGATGATCCTATAGTTCTATTAGGTGATCTTGGAAGACACCTTAGGTCTCATTGGAAGACTAGTAGCATGAACTAGTGATTAGTTCATCCCCTCTCCCTATCAAGTGGTATCAGAGCTAGGTTAAAGGTTTGGGAATAGAAAGGTGAATGCTTTCACCAAATGAATCTAGTAGATCAAGAAAAATGGTGACCAATGAATAATTGGCTGGAGAAGGTTGAAGAGAAAGAGGAGGACAACAAATTATTGAGGGAAAGATTAGCAAAACTAGAGTAGATGTTGAATGATGTCCAAGACAAAGTAGATAAAGTCAAGGACAAGATGGAACAAAAAGAAGAACAAGAAGCCAAAGGAAAGGAGATTGAGTTGGAGGAAGAAGCTCCAACACCAGACCCTGTCATATTGGAGGAACCTTTCTTGAAGGAACTTAAGGCAATCAATAGCAAGGCTTTGGAAGGGATTCATCTATTCAATGGAAAAATGGATCCAGATCTCATCATGGATTGGATAGAAGGTATGGAGAACCATTTTGAATGTGATGGTGTCTCTGATGCTCAAAAAGTGAAGGTAGAAAAGTCAAGGTTAAGGGGCTGAGCCTTAACTTGTGGAATTTTATCCAAACTAAAAAAGAGAAGGAAGGAAGAAGCCCCATAGTTACTTGGAAAGGGACAGTGGCTAAAATCAAGCAAGCTTATGTTCTTGATGACTATGAAATATAGTTGCATAGGATAAGGTAGAATCTCTAGTAGAAGGAGATGGATGTATACTCCTACACTAAATAATTTCAAAAACTATGCCTAAGGTCCAAGGAAGTAGAGGATGAAAGCATCAGTTTGGCAAGATATTTGAATGGTCTTAAGTGGTCCATCCAAGAAGACATGAGTCTGGTCACTCCTAAAAAGTCCATGAATTCTACCAAATAGCTCTAAAGGTAGAATAGAAAGGAAAGAGGAAGCAGGACCACACCTCAAAGAATAGAAGAAGAGGTAGAGATGGAAGAGGACATAGGGGAAACTATGGAGGTAGAAGTAATGATAGAAGACCCCAAGTTGAGTCCAAACTGACTGAAAAAAGTGGAGAAACCAGACAAAGAGGTGGTTCAAGTAGAGGTAGAGGATTTGGAGGAAGAGGTAGATCACCAGGAGGAAGGGGACCTTCCTACTTCGCGACTATGAAGTCTTATCACTCTCAGGAATTTGGGCATCCATCCTATAGATATCCTGAGAAAGGATCAACTTCACAAGGAGAAATGAAGGTGGCATATGTGCATAAAGATACTTCAAGTTTGAAGTCTCCTGATAGCCAATTGGATTTAGAGAGTTGTGAGAATTTTATTGTGAAGAGGATACTGATTAGATAACCAGTCAAGGAGGAGCCCAAGGAGCAACTCTACCTCCTAAACCCAAACTACAAGAAGAGAAGATACAAGACTCCTAGGTTCAAGAAAAGACCAGGCATGGTACTTATAAAGAACACCTAATCAAGTGGAAATAAAAACTAGAATTAGAGGCCACTTACATCCCTGAGAATCAGTTCAAGCTCAAGGGAGTGGATCTCCACCTCTTGTCTACAGAGATGACATACATTTTCAGGTGGGCAGTATGGTGTAGGGGCACCTAAATAGCATAGGGCCCTCACCATTATCAATTTTTTTGTGGAATTCTCTTAGTGATATTTTTAAATGTAATAAGGGTCTGAGGACTAGTTTGTGTGTTTGGCAATGTTAGTTATAGGTTTAGAGGTTTGAGGAGTCCTTTGGATAGGCCTCAAGGCTAGTTGGGTACTCCATGACATAAAGTCATACTATAATGCCAAGGGTCAAATTAGGAGTTTTTAAAGTTATTTGGAGTTGGAATAAAGCATTCAATACCTAGGAGTCACCTATGAAGAGTCTTTAGCCTTAGGAAGCTAAGAAATATCCTATTTGGAAAAAGTTGTAAAAGATGTAAAAAGTTGCAAAGTGCAACTTTACATTTTTTTAAATGTTGCTCGACAAAATTATGCAACCACCTCCTAAAATGGTGGATTTTACCTATGGTCTAATATCAAACCTAATTATGAATCCCACAGACCTAGGAGATCGTATATAAGCCTAACAAACCCTAATATTTGCATAAGTGTGTGTCTTTTCTATGGACAGTGTGCTAGAGAAGGAAATCTGTATGTGTAAAGTTTGACAGGGAGCTAATGAAAGTCTCATTGTGTTAATTTTGTTACTATAATAATTTGGAATTTTATTTTGGCTTTTTTAGAGTAGATTGGATTCACTAGTTTATGTGTGTGTAATTTTTCATTTCATAGTTTGTAAATACTTTTGTTTTTCCAGTTCTTTGTCCTGAATCAGGCAGTTGGCTTTGTGTATCATGTAGCTCACTATCCTACTATAGAAACAATACATCCTTTTGGGGATAGTGAGTTTATATAATGTACTTGTCTCATGTAGGAGGAAGGGCCCTCAAAAGAACCAGAGCTATTTCTAACCTCGTGCCCTAGGTGAGCTAGTGGTTTCCTAGTTAGGGAAGAGTGAAGTTGCAGAGCTTCAAGACTGCAGGGTTGTGAAGATGAGGATGAATGAAAACATAGAGTAGGTAGAGGGATGAGTTAGGGTCCCTTGGTAAGGAGGAGTTCATGCCAATCCTAGAAGGCATAAAACTAAGCTAAGAACCAGACAGACTTAGGGAAGGCTTAGAAACCCTTGAAAAACCAAATTTTGAGCTAGGGTACTGTACGACCATTTGGTGGCCTAAGACCTCAAAAAATTTTGAGACCTAGCTAAATGGATAGGAGTCTCTAAAGAAATTTTGGAGTGGTTAATGGAGGTATTTTGAGTTATTCCCTAATTTCTTGGAGGAGGAGGGCTAATTGGGGCACTTTCCTTGTAGCCCTATTTTGGTGCCAAATCTTGAAATCAGTAAGGAAGATCAATGCATAGGGTTTTCCTAGGCATTAGAAATAGTGTATTGGAAGGTTTTACAACATATACATGACCCTACAAGAAGCTTGTTGAGATTTGAGTAGTTAGACCTTAGAGAAAGCTAAGGAGCCTAGTGAGTTCCTCACGAAGGATGAGGACCTAGAAGTTGGAGAAGCTTGGACTTTACTCGAGATAGATGAGTGGGGTTTGGATTAGGGGATCAAAAAAAGAGTGATAATCCTATTAGTCCAGTAGGTGATCTTGGAAGACACCTTAGATCCCAATGGAAGACTAGTAGCATGAAATAGTGATTAGTTCATCCCCTCTCCCTATCAATCAGATCAAGTAAAGAAGCTAGAGCAAGAAAAAGAATAAATTAATCTTCTAATCATTAAAGAGATTCAAAATGAAAAAGATGTAAGATAGAAAGTTGAAGAGAATCTAAAAGGAGAAAACACATAGATAGGAGAAATTCATATTGAGCTTGATCACTATAAGGATAAATGCCTGGAATTAGAGAAATACAATCAGATCATTAAAGGTGAACTCACTCAAGCCAAATTACAAATTGAAAATTTACATATGAGTAGTGATAAGATTGATGAACAAAGATAGAGAGAGAAACCTAAAAGAGATATGACTAGAGTTGTATACAATGAAGGAGAATGTTCTAAAACTTTTGAAGAGACACATGAAGCGAAGATTGAAGAAAGACCTACTATTGAGAGACCTAATGATAAGAGTAGACCTTTCAAAGGTAGACTCTTTGGATGCAAAAAAATTGGACATATGACAAGAGATTATAGAGGTAAAGGTCTTTTCAAACCCTTTACTGGTTATGGTTATAATTGTTATGCATATGGACAGAAGAAATAAAAATTTAGAAAACCTGATCAGTCAAGAAATAGACAAGATTACATCATAGAAGAATCAATAGCGAAGATCACGTGTTACAAATGTAATAACCTTGGGCATACTACCATGTATTCTAAAATATAGATTAATTAGGAAAAAAGACCACACATATGTTACAAATGCAACAAGTTATGACATATAGAAAAGTTTTGCAAGTACAATGGAATGGACAAAAGAAGAGGACAAACCTCTTGTGGTTATAAAGAAGAATATTGGTGATAGTGGTAGAAGTCTTGGTGAATACATGGATGAATTTAAGAATCATTTAAGGAAACCAATAGATGAAGATGATGAAAAGATATGGAAGGTAAAATATTTCAATAAGGCATTGGTTCAGGGAGAGACAGTAGATGCTACTATGTCTTCGCTTGATGTCAACATTGCTACATGGACCTAAAAGGCCAAGCATGGCCTTAGGGGGAGCATTGGATAAAGATAGTAGATTATATCCAACCCCTAATTATGTGGAATAAGAACATGTGAGCTTATATATGGTGCATATAGACACTATGGACTATATATCTATGATCGTGACACTTGGAGATTCATATCCTATGAGCATGGGCTTTGTGTTTGATTGGGCTGCATGAAAAATTGGGCTAACTATGATAAATACACTTACTCACCTAGAAATAGATAAAAGACCTCAAGGCATATCATTTATTCACTATTTGATAAGAAACAACCAAGGAGAGTAGAGTTAAGAAGCACATCAGCCACCTAGCAGCCACATTGCATGATTGATTAAAGTAGAAGTTCCACAATCTAGTGTATTTAAGGTATTTAGATGACTTAATCTATCAAGAAGATATGGATGTGTTAGGAATGAATGCAAAGTATTTTGGAAGTCATTCTGTAGTAGTTCTTGTTGCATTCATGACATGGATTGTCATTGATGTCAACATAGTGATATTCTGGATATTAGCAGGAAAGCAGGTATAGTTTTGTTTTGCACACATGTTATATTATAGATTGGATTTTGCATAGTTGATGGTATGTTATTTGGTGTGTTATTAACCTATGGTTAATAGTGCAAAAGAAATTCATTCATTTGTAAGAGTTATGAGCATTTTGGTGAAAGCAGTGTTTAAACAGTGTTTCTATGTAGCAATGTTTGGAAATCGGAGGATATCTCTTAGCTGGGATGGAATCTGATTTTGTGTAGTTAAATGAATGTTGGAGACTTATTAATGATGATGTGGTTCATAGTGCAAACTTTGAGGATATGTTTGGAGAAAGTTATAGTAACTGGAAGCCGATAGTTTTATGTGAATTTTGTGTGTAGCATGTAGAATTTATTATTTTGTAATTGAGGACTGACTCATTTGTAATTATTTGAGTTTGGTATATAAGAAGGAATTTTTTCCTTATTTTAGTGTGTACTATGAAGAGTGAGATGAGAATATATGCATGAAGTGAAGAAAAGAGCTAATTCAGTGATGAAGGAAGATTTGTGAGTACATAGATCTAGAATTGTGATCTTCTGTAGGAGTGAGTGTAGTTTTGGCATAGTGTGAAGGAGGTAATATATATTTCATATTATTTTGTTGAATAATTCTAAGATCTTTTGGACAGTGGGTTCAGAAATCTTTCCTTGAAGTTGTTTGGGTAGTGGATCCTTCTGTCTTCCATAAACTCTTAGCCGGGTTAGAATCTTTTAACAGGGATTCAAAATCTCCTAACAGGGATTTATATGTACTGAATGTATTTCATAAGACTCCTAACAGGGTCCATCCTCTAACAAGGAACTTTCATATTAGTGCATCATTTTTTGGGCATCATTCCCACCGGGGTTTACTCTTTTCAAGAGGTTCCCTTGTTAACATATCTTGTGTTATTGTGCAATTGTGTATGATTATCTTTATATGGTTGATGAGTACATTGATTATATTGTTTAAAGCTATTGAATGGATAAATTATCTAATAACTGATTCACCCCCCCCTCTCAGTTATCTTGGGGATCTTTACTTTCTAACAATTGGTATCAGAGTAGCAGGTCCTTGAAAGAAAAGTTTAACAACTTAAGGAGATCCATGGTGAATTTCAGAAAAGAAAGCCCTAAGTTTGATGGAGTAAATTTTGATAGCTGGAAAGAAAAGATGAAGACACATCTATTGTGTTTAGGACCAATTTATTGGTTGATTACAAAGAATGAGAAGACTATCATTGAGGAAGACAATCTAGAGGTGGGAACTAATTATGAACTAGATCTATTCATGTGTAACATACTTGCAAGAGAAGCACTTTTATTAGCACTACCAGGGAATGAATATAGTTAGGTAAGATGTTTGAAAACATCTCATGTAATTTGGAAAGCTTTACATTCTAATTTTGAAGGTGATGAACATGCAAAGAAGGCTAGATTACATAATTGGATTTGTGCATTTGAAGATATCAGAATGATGGAAGATGAATCTATTAGAAGTTGTATTGGTAGGATGTCTGAGATTGTGATAGGAATAAAGTCTTCTCGAGGTGATAAGACAGAGAATGAAGTGATATGGAAAATTCTGAGAACTTTGACACTGGTATTCAAGTAGACAACATAGATGATTGAACAAATGATACCTTATACATCGAACTTTTCAAGAGAGACTCTTCTTGGAAGATTAGAAACAATAGAGATGAACTTGAGATTATCAGGAGAGCTACCTAGAATGGAAATAGCATTCAGTGCTCTTAGCATTAGACCTACAAGAAGTACTAGTGTGAATGGAGATTATGCCAGCAGTAGCAGATCTGAGGAAGATAAGAAGATTGAAGAAGGTATTGTAGTACTTGTAAAAAGAGAACCAGATGGTAAGAAAATCTTTAAATGTTGGACTTGTCAAGAATATGGTCATTTTGCATCTAAATGTCCTAAAAGAGTTAAGAAGTATAGAAGCAACTTTAAACCTAGAAGATCTAAAGAATGTTATTATGCAAATGATGAAGATTTTGAAGCAGGAATTGAAAAACATTTAAGTGATAGTGATAATGATAACTTTGAGGAAATAGGATTTGTAGCAATTAAAGAAGAAAGTTCTGAATCTGATAAAAGGGAAGAAAAAGTATTAGTTTCACAAGTTGAAAAAAAATCTGATTGGATTATAGATAGTGGTTGTTCACATCATATGACTGGAGATAACAGAAAGTTTGTTAAGTTAGATAATTATGATGGAGGAATTGTTAGGGTTGGTAACAATGCACCTTGTTTGATTAAGGGTATAGGATCTATTACTCTTGATGGAAAGACTAACACTGATGATGTTTACTTTGTTGATGGGCTAAAACATAATCTACTAAGTGTTGGACAATTGGCTGATAAGGGTTATCAAGTTTGGTTTTCTGAGAAAACTTGTGTGATAAAAGATAAAGATGGAAATCTGATTGGAAAAGGATCTAGAACCAGAGGTAATGTATTTCAATTGAATCCTATTGAGATGACATGTTTGATAACTAGGATTGATGACAGTTGGTTATGGCATAAAAGGTTTTGTCATATAAACTTTGATAATATTGTCAAGGTGAGCACTACACATGCGGTAAGAGATTTAGCTAGAATTATGAAACCTACTAACATGATTTGCAAAGAATGTATGATGGCAAAGTAGAAAAGGAGTTCATTTCCCAATAAGAAGTACACATTGGTAGAGAAGTTGGAGATTGTTCATATAGACTTGAGTGGTCCTACTAGGACTAGAGGATTCTATGGTGAAAGGTATTTTATGATTCTTGTTGATGATTTTACAAGAATGATGTGGATTGCATTTTTGAAAGCAAAATCTGAAGCATTTGATAAATTTAAGATCATGAAAAGAAAAATTGAGAATGAATCTAGAATGAAGATTAAGTGTCTAAGATCTGATAGAAGTGGTGAATTTACATCTAGAGAGTTTACCACTTTTTGTGAAATGAATAGCATTAAGAGACAACTTTCATCCCCTAGAGCACCAGAACAAAATGGTATTGTAGAAAGAAGGAATAGGTCAATAACTGAAGCAACAAGAGCTATGTTGTTTGAAAATGATTTGGCTAAAACTTTTTGGAGAGAAGCAGTGAACACAGCAGTGTACACTATGAATAGAGTACAAATCAGAAGAGATACAAACAAGACACCTTATGAATTATGGTTTGGACATACACCCTCAATTAAGTATTTTAGAATTTTTGGAAGTAAATGTTATATAAAGAGAGATGATGATATAGGAAAGTTTGATCCTAGAAGTGATGAAGGAATATTTCTTGGATATTCTTTAAAAAGCAAAGCATATAGATTTTATAACAAAAGAACTAAGACCATTGTTGAAAGTGCAAATGTAAAAGTTGATGAGAAGTTTAAAATTCAGGAAAGAATGCTTGATTATGAATCTGTTGGAGAAGCACAACCTCAGCCTAACATTGAAAATGCAAAATTATTTTTTGAAGCTAACAGTGATTTGCTAAATGAAAGTCATGCTGAAGAAGATAGAGAAGAAAACAAAGAAGAAAATAGAGAAGAAAGCAGAGAAGAATCTACAGTTAGAACAAGATCAGTAACTATGACACCTAACAGGTATACTTCAAGACATCACCCTGTTGAGCAAGTTATTGGAAGTTTAGATAGAGTTTTGACTTGAAATAAGGTACATTTATGTTTGATTTCTCAAATTGAACCTAAGACTACAAATGAAGCTTGTGAAGATGAACATTGGATCAATGCTATGAAAGAAGAACTAGAGCAGATTGAAAAAAATAAGACATGGGAATTGGTCCCTAGACCTGAAGACAAGAATATGATTGGAACAAAGTGGGTATTCAGAAACAAGATGAATGAACAAGGAGAAGTGATAAGAAACAAAGAAAGATTGGTATGTAAAGGATATTCACAACAAGAAGGAATTGACTATGAAGAAACTTTTGCACCTGTGGCCAGACTTGAAGTAGTGAGAATGTTTCTAGCATATGCAACTTACAAGAAATTCAGAGTGTATCAGATGGATGTGAAGTCAGCATTTTTGAATGGTGAATTGGAAGAAGTCTACATTGAGAAGCCTGAAGGTTTTCCTTTGACACAAGAAGAAGATATGGTATGTAAGTTAAAGAAAGCTTTATATGGATTAAAACAAGCACCTAGAACCTGGTATGCAAGATTGGATAAGTATTTATTGAAATTGGGATTTATAAAAGGAACAATAGATAGTAACTTATACACAAAAGAAATTGAGAATGGTTTGTTAGTTATAGTTATATTTGTTGCTGATGAGAAGATGAAGCTAGTGACAAATTTGTAGATGAAATGAAGATTGAATTTGAGATTAGCATGATTGGAGAAATGAAATATTTTTTGGGATTACAAATAACACAAAGCAAGGAAGGTATATTTGTAATTCAGACCAAGTATTTAAATGAATTATTGAAAAGATTTGGAATGGAAGATTCTAAACCTGTTGGAACACCTATGGTAACTAGACATAAGTTATCTAGCAAAGATGAGACACCAACAGTTAAGTAGAAAAAGTACAGATCTATGATTGGAGGATTGCAGTACTTGACACATACAAGACCTGATATAGCACATTTAATGGGGATTGTAGCAAGATTTCAAGTAGAACTTAGAGAATTACATTATGCAGCAGTAAAGAGGATACTGAGATATCTAAAAGGAACAATGGATTATGGATTATGGTATGAGAATTCTGATGATTTTACCTTATGTGCCTATACTAATGCAAATTGGGGAGGCAACATTGATGACAAGAAAAGAACCAATGGTGGAGCCTTTTTTCTTAGAGGTAAATTGGTCTCTTGGCTAAGTAAGAAGCAGAATTGTACTTCACAAAGCACAGTAGAAGCAGAATATGTTGCAGTAGAAAATAATTATAATCAGATTATTTGGATGAAGCAGATGTTGAAAGATATTGGAATAAAGTTTGATGAGCCTATTGTTATACATTGTGATAACACCAGTACAGTGAGTATGTCAAAAAATCCTATTTTACATTCTAAGACAAAACATATTGAGATCAAGTATCATGTTATAAGAGAGAAATTTGTAGAAAAAGAAGTAAGATTGGAGTACATAAGTACAAAGGAGCAGATAGCAGATATATTTACAAATCCTTTACCTAAGGATACATTTGTGTATCTGAGAGGTATGCTTGGGGTTATGCCCCAACCTATTTTTGAGAATTGATGCAGATGATTACATCTATCCAGTGGTATATGAGCCCTATCTTTCTTCTGGATTGGATGTTGGAACTTCCTCTATGGGGGAGTTTATGAGCTGAGTCATGAGGACTCTTGTTATTGTATTTTTCTAAAAAGTGTCTTTTGACATTAAGTTATTATTGACTTAGTGATAGAATTTCTATCATTGATGTCAATGGGGGAGAGATATACATGAAAAACATTGTGGATTGTATGAGAGAGATGAATAGGAAAATGAAGCAAGATTTGATTTGATATTTTGCAGTGATGTTGCAGTATTGGATTTTTGGAACATTGGATGTTTTTCATCTATGTTGCCATCAATGCCAATGGGGGAGATTGTTAGGAATGAATGAAAAGTGTTTTGGTAGTCATTTTGTAGCAGTTGTTGCTGCATTCATGACTTGGATTCTCATTGATGTCAACACAGTGATATTCTAGATATTAGCAGGAAAGCAAGTATAGTTTTGTTTTGCGCACATGTTATATTGTAGATTGGATTTTCTATAGTTGATGGTATGTTCTTTGGTGTGTTATTAACCTATGTTTAATAGCGCAAAAAGAAATTCATTCATTTGTAAGAGTTATGAGCATTTTGGTGAAAGTATTGTTTAGACAGTGTTTCTATGTAGCGATGTTTGAAAATCAAAGAATATCTCTTAGCTAGGATGGAATCTGATTTTGCACAGTCAAAGGGATGTTGGAGACTCATTAATGATGACACAGTTCATAGTGAAAAATTTGAGGATATGTTTGGAGAAAGTTATAGTAACTAGAAGCCGATAGTTTTATGTGAATTCTGTGTGTAGCATGTAGAATTTATTATTTTGTAATTGAGGACTGACTCATTTGTAATTATTTGAGTTTGGTATATAAGAAGGAATTTTTTCCTTATTGTAGTGTGTACTATGAAGAGTGAGATGCAAATATATGTATGAAGTGAAGAAAAGAGCTAATTCAGTGATGAAGGAAGACTTGTGAGTACAGAGATCTAGAATTGTGATCTTGTGTAGTAGAGAGTGTAGTTTTGGCATAGTGTGAAGTAGGTAATATATATTTCATATTATTTTGTTGAATAATTCTAAGATCTTTTGGACAGTGGGTTCAGAAATCTTTCCTTGAAGTTGTTTGGGCAGTGGATCCTTCTGTCTTCTATAAACTCTTAACCGGGTTAGAATCTTTTGACAGGGATTCAAAATCTCCTAATAGGGATTTATATGTACTAAATGTATTTCATAAGACTCCTAACAGGGTCCATCCTCTAACAAGGAACTTTCATATTAGTGCATCATTTTGTGGGCATCATTCCCACCGGGGTTTACTCTTTTCAAGAGGTTCCCTAGTTAACATATCTTGTGTTATTGTGCAATTTTCTATGATTATCTTTCTATGGTTGATCAATACATTAATTATATTATTTAAAGCTGTTGAATGGATAAATTATTTGATAATTGATTCACCCCACCGCCCCCCCCCCCCCCCCCCCCCCCTCTTAGTTATCTTGGGGATCTTTACTTTCTAACAGGATGCACCTATGATCTATGATTTTATTGATAGGAAAAGGTATAAGTTTAAAAGAAACCATTTAAAGTATTGTGAGGATGATCCTAAAGGAGCATTTTTGCAAATACCATACAACATCCTTCACGTAGAAGACATTAGGGCTTACATTCATTGTAAGTATGATACTATAGGGGATGTGGAAATACACATGGAGATAGATGAAATGATATAATCAGATAGAAAGATGAAATATGAGTTAAAGCACCTAAATGATCAATTAATTATTAATCTAACCACCTTGAATGAATTTAGTGAGACTAGATGGTTTAAGATTATCCTAAGAATAGTACATGATCAATTTATTTGGATAGGAGAGTAGCATGTGAAGATATGTAGTTAGCTAATTCATGATATAACTAGACTGGACAACACTAGAGCTATCCCTGTGGTAGAGAAAAATATTAAAAAGAAAGTAGAAACCCTAACACATTCCAAATCAGACAAGCAAGTGATGATTATCAATGATATATTTCAATAAGATGTGAGACTAGTAGCAATACTACTATGATACAAGTTATAATACAGTAGCAAACCTAATTCTGTATCAGCAAGAGTAATAATGAAGGCTTATAGAATGGTGAAAGAGAACACCAATTATAACCTATGCAAAATTATGGAACAATAGTTCTTAGAGAATGTAAATATTATTAATAACAACAAATCAAATGCATTCAGATTTGGTTCAATTTTGATTCATATGTACATTCAAATTCAGCACAAGTTTCCCATAATTCACGCTAGAGCATGGAAGGACAACATACCTATTGGTATAAAAATATCAGAGAGCTACTAGAGATAGAACAAAAAATGGGTAGATGGTGAGCTATTTTCTATGATCAAGATTATGTAAAGGAAAATGAAGGAGAGATATAGGATTCCAGAAGAGTTGGTTGAAAGATATAAGGATATAATTTATTTCATGGTTGAAATTGATTGTGTGTGCTTTGAAGTAGTAGAACCTAGGAAGAAATGGTTCTATCCTATGGGATATGAGGTTAGTTACAAAGTACTTATAATACAGATAGAGCATGTGCTAGCATAAAAAATTGACACATCTTAAGAGAGATGGGGAACATATGAAGAAAATTTAGCAAAGGTTATAGAGGAACAAGGAAGAGGAAGAAATAAAATATGGTTGATGAAATAGAAGCGAAGGATAGAATCACAAAAGAGGAACTAAAGGAGGGAATGACTAAGATGACAAAAGGATCTTCTAGCATGAGGATTGAATCCCCTCCTCCTTATGAAGTAGAAAAGATAGAAGTCCTACCTCTGACATAATTGATTTATCAATCACCCATGAGAAGAAATAACAAGGGGATGTACCTACAAAAATTCCTAGGAGATCTACAAGATCAAACATACCTAGCAACCCTAAGAAGAAAAAGGTTGAAGTGGAAGAAAAGAAGAAATAAGATAATGTGACAAAGAAGAAAGAATAAAAAGTAGAACAAAAGAAAGAAAAGAACCTATAGAAAATGGATATCAAAATATTACAAAAAAATAAAATAAAATGAAAATTTGAAGACATTGAATAGATACTATGAAAGGTATGATTCTACTAATCAATTAGTGATTGAAGATATAGTGATTGAGCACTTACTAGTTTACAAAAAGAACTTAATGGATATTGAAGCTAGTATTCCTAAAAATTTGTATGGGAAGCTATAAATTAGAAAACAATTAGAAAAATCAAAGGATGAAAGAATAAGGAATAAAGCCATTTAAGATATGTTTCTTGTAGTTTCTATATAGGAAAGGGAGAAAACAATTAAGGAACTCAAACCCCTACTAAGGACTAAGGCCATACTTGTAAAAATAATGGAGAGGAAATATGATGAGGTAATTGAGGACACACAAAAGGCATTGGATCAAATAATGATGAGAGAAATGCCTTGGAAGACTTCACCTTCCAAAGTTACCAATCCTACACCACTAGGAATGGGATAAATCTCTAAGACAAATGAGGAGAGTATGAAATAAAGTGAAGTTGACAAGAAACCAAACATCTTTTTTTCTGGTGTTCCTATTACACTTAACACCACACTTGATGAAAATGATCCTTTTCAAGGAAATTTGGATAGCATGGTGACAAAAGAAGAGGGATAGAACAAAGAAGAGTAGAAAGAAGAAGATAAAAGGAAAGAAGGACAGGAAAAGGAAGGATAGAAAGAGGAATAACTGAGAAAATAAATAGGAAAATAAAAATAAGAAGAGGTAAGAGTTGAGATCAAACAAGAACCTAATACTTCCTCCACCTTATTGTTGGCAAGTATGGCCAAGCCTATGAGCACTACTGTGGAGAGTATGGATGAGGATGAATTAATAAAATTATCATTCATGTAATTTGCTAAGGAAAAAGAGAGGTCATAACACAAAGGAGATAAGAAGGTTAAGGTGATCTCTAGGGTAGTAGATAATGTGAATAAAATAATCCCTATGCCTCTTATATTTCAAGGAAAAGATGATGGATAGAATCTAAACATGGCACTAGACAACTTCAATAGCCATTATGAGTCACTTGTGAAGATCACAGAGGACAAGGTAGAGAAGAGGTACCTAGAGAAGAAGTTGAAGGAAGTTTTCCAATCCATCTCATGGGAATTGGGTATTCCAAAAAAACTACAAGGCCAAAAGTTGTGTATCACAAGGAAGAAAGTTGTATAGTTGTTGCATCAATCCTATTCGACACATCAAAAACATTGAGGACATAATAGCTAAGGACATGGCTACATTGGATAGTATGATGGAAAGTTGTGAGACCTCCTCACAAACTATATTAGAAATGGATAAAAATATTAGGAATAGTCCCAAGGGGTAACTAAGAGGGGGGGGGGGGGGTGAATCAATTATCTACAAGTTTCCATTCTTTATCTAATTAAGTATACTTAAAAATAAAGTATAAAAACAATGAAAGAACACATGAACACAACACCAATATTTTGGTTATGGGGAAACCCAAATAGGTAAAAACCCCAGTGGGACTTGATACCCACTAATATTTTGTACTAGTGTATAATGATCCTTGTTAGAAGATCCTTTACCCTATTAGGAGTAGCTTGACAATATATGAAATATAGTAGACCTGGTTAAGGGTTAGACCCTGTTAGGAGTCTTTTACAATTGTCCCTATTAGGGGAAAGGATGCACTATCTGAGAGCTCAATACTCAAAGGGGTGAAGGCTACAACCTTCTGAATAAATGATACACACTATATCTGGATCTTAGTAAATTATGCTTTGACCTACTATCTGGATCAGTTCCAATGAATAGCACACATATGCTACTTGGTCACATTAACCTTCTTCTAATGGCTAAACACTTTGCACATGTTTCTCTATTGTGCTTAATCAACTATGAACCACACTCAAGCAATCACAAATGACTACCTATAAATATCTTTCATCCAAATGATATAATCAAGTCATCCTATTAGAACCACCTTAAAATAATATTAGAGAAATCAAAATAAACTCCAACAAACATTCTTTCAGCTCTATTATGCACGCAACTCATTCTAGGACCTATCTAATAAAATAATTCTAGACGCACACCACACACTATCGGCTCTACCAAAACAACTGGAGCTTTCTCTGTAAGTTGAATTAACTTATGCACTCTTAACCAAACATTGATAACACTTCTCCAAGCTTAACTCCAAGGGCACATATCCTCAAGATAGGTGCAACTCAAGAAATAATAAACTCTCTATCGGCTCTTCTAAACAAACATAGGAAACTGCTACTAGTGAATAGTGACTACATAACTTCACTTGCATTCATCATTAGACTATGTGTTCATAACTAAAGAATCAATAACATGTCTTCAACATATATCCTAGGGTGCATTCCCATAAGACAACTGTACAGATAACCATACACAGAACACTGCCTGTAACTCTATTAGGAATATTGCTGACACAAGCTGCTATATAACTATCTGTACTCACATTCAAGCTCTGCACTCATGATATCATGTTGATATCATGTCCATGCAACATATACAAAATGCTTACTACATAAGACTTTTATGCATACTACTTTCCATATCTTATCATCAATGACAAACATACAGTCAGTATTGGCCTGTAGGCAAATCTCCAACAATCTCCCCCTTTGGCATTGATGGAAACATGTGGAATGAAAAACCACCATCAACCCAAATGAATAATTCTTTCATAACTTCTCCATTTTCTCTTCAAAACTTGCCCAAAGATGAAACCTCCATCTGCTGCAATATATTCCAACATTCTCCATTTCCTCAACTGAACTGCTATCATAATTGAATATTGCTCCCCCTAAGTACATTACTCCTTTTTTTCATGACTTTATATACTACTCCTCCTTTGACATCAATGGCAAAGGGTGCCATTCATTTTAAGCACCAGTACTACTCCATAAGTAGAGTAGTCAACCTTCCATCAGTCCTAGAGGACTGATGCCATTCCTGCTTCCTTCTAAGCAAAATCAGGGAAGGGAATTACTCCCAACTTCCCCCTGAGATACTCAAAATTATCCTTAGGCAAGGGCTTTGTGAATATATCTACCAACTATTCTTTAGTACTCACATAGTCCAACTTGACTTCTTTCTCTACCACTTTCTCTCTTAGGAAGTGATACTTGATCTCAATGTGCTTTGTCTTTGTATGCATCACATGGTTCTTTGACATATTGATAGTGCTAGTGTTATCATAGTGAATAACAATAGGATAATCAATCTGAATTCCAAAATCTTTTATCATCTACTTGATCCAAACAATTGTAGAACAATTCAAGGATGCTACAACATACTCTGCTTTTGCTATTGACTAAGAAATACAATTTTGTTTCTTGCTTGTCCAAGTGACAAGTTTATCACCAAGAAACACTACTCCTCCTGATGTACTCTTTCTATCATCAACACATCCTTCCCAATCTGCATCTCTGTACACATGAAGCTCAACATTTCCTGAATTAGGATACCATAGACCATAATCTATAGTGCCTTGCAAGTATCTAAATATTCTCTTTACTTCCATGAGGTGACTTTGTTTAGGCTCTGCTACAAATCTTCCAACTATACCAACTACATTGGAAATATCAGGTCTAGTCTGAGTAAGATAAATGAGTTTACCAATAATACACTTATACAATGTTATATCAACTACTAGTGAGCCATCTTCCTTTGTAAGCTTGCATCCAGTAATCATAGAGGCTCCTACTAGCTTGCAATCATCCATCTTGAATTTCTTTAGTATCTCTTTCACATACTTTGATTGATTAATGAAAATACCTTTTTCTGTCTGTTGCACATTTAATCTCAAAAAGTACTTGATAGGACCAATCATACTCATTTGAAACTCATTATGCATTTCTTTGGAAAATTCAACACTAAGTTTTTCATTACCTCCAAAGATAATGTCATTAAAAAATATAGCTATAAGTAGCAAACCTTCAGATGTCTCTCTAATGAATAGATTACTGTAGACACCGAAAAATCCTTCAGAAAATAAATTATTTTTGTTTTCTGAAAATCCTTGATGACATCATCATTTATTAATTAATTAATTTATTTTTATGGCATTAAAGCCCTCTCTCTTAATTATTAATCTTTAATTAAGGAATCTAGCCTAAAAATGTCATTTGGACATTATCCCTAATTTATTAATTATTTAATTAATAAATTGACCAAAAAACTTCAAAAATAAATTAATTTATTTTTAATTTATTTTTTATCCCAAAGTTGGCCAAAATTCTAAAGAGCACTAAACTCTTCTAGAAAGTCCTAAACCTTCCTCTAAATGGGTCAAATCCCTAATCTAGTCCCTTCAAACCCTAAGCCTAGATATTTAATATTTATTAAATTTACCTTTAATAAATATCTAAATCTCACCAAAAGCCACTTGCCCATCCCTTTCTCCTAATCCTAATCCTAATCCCCTTTCTAATCTTGTCACATTCCATTAGCAAAAGGTTTACCAAAACTTATGCTAACCTCCTCCTTAGTCAACAAAGATGGCCACCTCTTGGCCACCTCTTGCAAATGCATTTAAGAATGCATTTAAGCCTTCCTTATCTTTCTTACATGCATTCATTATGAATTTAAGACCTTCTTATCCCTTCCTTGCCACCTCTTGGCCTTGGGCACATTTACCAAATTGTGCACATGCCCTCAATCTTTCAACTCAATCCTCCCTTGACACTTGTCAGGACACTTGTCCTTGACTCAACCCTAACCTTAGCCCTAACTCTGACTCATCCCTTTAACCCAAGACCTTCCCTTTTCCTATAAATAGCCTCACTTCTTTGAGCAAACAATCCTCTCTCATCTTTCAACTCTCAAACTCAATAGCAAAGTTATAATGTCATTTTCATTTTAGCATAAGCATAAACTCATCATTTTAGATCATTTTCAAGCTTAAATCATATCTAAATTAGCTTAATGGGATTAACATAGATTCATTTCTTATTTAATCTATCTTAGTTCATCTTTTAGCTTTGCATATTTGTGTGTTCTTGAGGCTTTTGAGGCAAAATAGGTTCCTCATACCTATTTTGTGTCATTTTGGGTCTTCTTGATCCTCAAATCATCCTATTTTGCATGCTCCAAGTGCTTGAGTTTGCACACCCACATCCATCTATATCCCAGCATATCAAACGGTGCATGGGCGCATCCGTTTTAGGCTTAAACTGAGGTGGCTTTGATTTTAGTTTGTTTACCATTAAGTTTGATTTGATTATATGCTATGACGTTTGTTTGTCTTTGGCCTTCAAAATAGGTTTAGGTGCACTCTCAAATCCTAGTCTACATTCTGGCACGCCCGGTGGGACTCAAACCACAATCATTTTGATGAAATTATACTTTATATGCTTGTATTTTGCAGGAAATAAAGAAATGTCACCTTCATGAAAAGAAATGACGCCTACAGTAATTAAATGTCACCTTCAAGCAAAGAAATGTCGCCTTCATCAAAAGAAATGTCGCCTACAAACAATTCAGTCACGCCTTCATGTAATTAAATCACGCCTTTGAGGAAAGAAATGATGCCTATGAGCTCTATTTTCACGCCTGCATAACTGAGATTTTCCTGTGATTGACAATTTCTGTTCCGTCCTGGAATTCTTCTTCTGTCACCTGCATGTAAAGAAATCACGCCTGTAACAAAAGAAATCACGCCTCTAGTTTTTTATCTGTCACCTTTTTAGGTACAGAATGTCACCTGTAAGAATTAAATGTCGCCTCTGCACTTTCCAGTGTCGCCTATAAGCTGGACAGTGTCGCTTTTAGTTTTTGTCTTGAGTTGCTTAGGACTAGTTTTTTCATTTCTTTTATTACAACAAAGGTCAAACTCAATCTTGAATGAAACTTAAGGAAATGAACTTAGGTCCTAGAGTGTCATTGTCAATTTGAAAAGAAAACCAAATCTCGAATGCACTAAAGGAACAAACAACTCTATTCCCTATCTCGTTTCAAATTCCAAAGCAAGCAAACAAATTCAATCTTGAGTGATCTAAGGGACAAAACAAAGCTTTTTCAAAGTTCTTAAATCAACTCGCTAATCAAATCTTGAATGCACAAAAGGAAAGAACTTGCAAACGTTCAATTCATTTACATTTTGAGGAAAAGAACAAATCAAAATCTAATCACGAGTGTCTTCATTTCAAAGTTCAAAACATCACTTAATCAAATTTGGGAAAATGAACAAAATCTGCTTGATGTGCATGTAGGAGTTTTTCAATTCTTGCATAATCCTTGTTAGAGTAAGCAACGTGGAACATTTGAACTTGGACAAGTTCACCTATTCTGCTTTTAGCGAGGCCTGTCCAAGGAGAAGCACTTCCTCCTCAGAGAACGACCTCAAACTGGTATCCCCTCCGGCTGGTATATAAATAAGCGAATACCAAAAGAATCACTTACATCTCCTAATTGCCAGGCGTTCATGCCAAACACGTGTCTGGGGATGGTAAACATTCCTCTCCCCCAGCATAATTGGCAAGGCTCTTAAGTGAGTCACGGATGATCAGCAAAACCGGGTATGGAGACACCACGAAACTATTAAAAACTTGATAAAATAGAGGCTACCCTATCTACATCCGAAAGTATCAAAATCCTTGTGCAAGGACCGATTCCAAGGGGTTTACCAGGTCGCCTCAAGATTACTCACCATTTGTATTCCCTTCTGGGGGATACCAAGCTATGGGCAAGCGATTTTGATACTCACCTTCCTTAGGTAGATCTGTTTGAAGTGCTTGACAGTCAAAGACTCCGTGAAAACACTTGTTGGAACATACACTTTCAAAGCTTTGTCATAGTCAGTTGTCTTTGTTTGTATCCTGTAGGGTTGCTTTGTCCCTTGCAGAGATTGCTTTGACTTTAACTTTTGCCATTGGAAACCTTTGCCTCAAAATCAGAAGCCTCTTTTCCAAGTGATGCCCAGCAAGAACAAACATCCTAAAGCAAAGTTGCCCAAATCCCAAGCCTATCAAGAGCAAAAAGTTATCAAGAAGAACACCAAGACCTATCAATCCATTATCCAAGCAACCCAAGTAGAGGAGAAGTCCCAAGCCAGACTTGAGAACATTGCCCATAACGCCCGCATCAAACAATTCGCCTTCCATTTCTGAGTTAACCATCACTTTGTCAACCTTGAGCCAGAAGATTAGCCAATCCTTGTTCATGTCTTGTTCCATCTTTAGATCTTGAAATCTTGTCTCAAATAGCCTTGCATCTTAGTTTCATCCTAGTTTCATCCTTTTCATCAGCATCAAAACCTTAGTTGCATTTCAAAAACATCATAAAAGTTGCATTTGCATTCATCTTCCTACCAGCATTCTAGAATCAATCCTTGTCATTTGCATTATCCGTTTAAATAGAGTGTTGTCCCTTCACCCTTTAATACCTTTTCCACCAGCATCCCTCCATCAGCTTTCCATATCTTTTCGGCAGATCCACCATCTTTTGTTCCAAATCCAGAGTTCCACCAACACTTAGTGTTCTACCTTTTGAGTTGTTCTTATCCTATATCCAAGATCAGAGACCATCATCCTCTTTTTGACACAACGTGTTGTCATAAAGAAATAAAACCTTGTCCTTGCATAGCCATCATCTTGAGCAAGAGATTGGAGTGCATTGATAAGAAACTTATTGACCGAAGATCATCAGTCTATCCTAGGTTGACCCCATCATATCTTTGATCCTCCATTTGGGAAAAATAGCAGCTCATTTGTTGACCACTCAGTAATCTTTCACCAGCTTTCCATCAGCAACCTATCTTTCCTCCACCGTCTTGATCCATATCTGTTCCATCCAGCTTCCATCATCACCATCTTGATCCCTGTCTTTGCATTTGCATCTTAGAAGTCATCATCTTTAGAAGTTCATCAACTTTGCATCCATCAACATCTTTTAGCCAAACATCTTGCATCTATTTAGCACTTGCATCTCCATGCCTGTTGAGACCAGATATCAGAAAAGAAGAAGCATGAATCCTTATCCACCAACAACCTCATCCGATCCCAACCTTTTCACTAATGCCATGATGACCTACAATCCCCAGATCCAAGCCAGTAACCCATGTGAAGATCCAAACATCCCTTCATCCCCCTTGGCAAACCAAGCATCTGCAAATCCTCCAAAAAGCCCACCAGCGACCAATGCCCTTCTACCGCAACATCAGCAAAGCACATTTGCCCACTACCTGCCAGAAAGTACCTCCATCCCACCATCTCTCTATCCACGCATCCCCATCAAAACAATCCAAGTTCCAGCACAAGCATATTCTTCGTTTGTCCAATCATTCCCCGATCCTATCATGCAAACACCCCAAGAGCTTTCCACCATTCCCCTTTTCTTACAAGGAAGCCTCACCAGTCCCGCAACACAAGCTGCAGTACCATCCGTTCCATCTCATACCCCTTTTTCTTCATCATCTTCTATGGTCGCCCAAGCCCAAATCCAACACTTAACCTAAAGTCAGCTTCCACCTCTCCTGCAAGCTTTTACACCAAAAGCTTCACCACCATCCGCAAGTCAAGCAACACCTTTCACCATCAAAGGAGCACCGTCACCCTTCACCCCCCAAGCACCCGTACCTTCTTCTTTGGGGTTAGCGCAATTTCTCCCCATTCCAACCTCATCCTTCTCTTGGGTGTTTCCTTCATTTTCCTCCTCACAAGCATCCACTCAACCACAACCTCAACAAACTCCTTTCTCTCAACCATCATTTGTGTCCCAAGCTCCCGTTGCTCCTACCATTCCATCATCCACTGTAGTGTACCCTAACACAAGCTCTCAGTGGGGCCTTACACAAGAAGAAATGTAGGCATGGGGGATCCCATCTCAGTCCCCTACATCTATGGTTGCAAGTCAACAAACCACCTTCATCCAAGAAACATAGCAGCAACTACCCCAAACACCGCCAGCTTCAAGCTATTCATCCCAAATCCCAAATACCTTCCAGCAAGTTCCACCACCTCAACAGCCAACTTTCCCCAACTATCTTACCCCATCACCCTTTGTTTCTAGCTTCCCCACATCTGTTCCACCTCTAAGTAACGCAGGCATGCACCCAGCTTATATCAGCCAAACCCAAAGCCAACCTCAGCAACTACCACCATCATACCCACAAGCAGCATCATTCCAACAGCCTCCCCCACAGCAACCACATGTCCCCTTTCAGCAAACACCCATCATTCCTCAACAATAGCAAGTCCCTTGCTATTAGCCTCAGCAACAAAACCCTATCATCCCCCAGCAACAACAAGTTCCCACCCATCAGTTACAACAGCAAGTTCCAAATGTCTAATATCAGCAAGCAGTCCCACAACAACCACCAGTTCAACAACAGCAAGCAGCCCAACAACATCAAGTGGTTCCATATCATTTACCACAATATCCCCCTATGCCACACCAGCAATATCCCCAGCAACCATTGCCCCAAAATTAGTTCCAACCCATTTATCCACAGCAAGCGCCATATCCAGTTCCACAGCTTCCATCACAAGCAGAAGTCCCAGTTCCCTCGCCACTCAATGCTGAGTGGGAAGCAATGAAAAATGCTCTAAAGGAGCTACAAAGCAGAACAGAGAATAAAAAATACAAGTTCGAAGAGGTGTGCTCATATCCCTTCGATCGGTCCATAGCAACTATCCCTTTCCCCAAGCATTTTGAGATGCCCAAGTTCGACAAGTATCAGAGGAAAGGAGATCTAGTAAACCATATCAAAGAGTTTTACATGGCGTGCCAAGAAGTGGGTTACAGTGATAACTATCTCCTGCACCTGTTTCCCAAGAGCTTGGGAGGAACTGCTGTTGAGTGGTTTTACAAAATACCACATGGGACAATAAAAACCTTTGCTGAACTCTCTGAGAAGTTCATCACACACTATGCCCATAATGTGGAGAATGAGTTGTCCTTGCTAGACCTATGCAACTCAAAGCAGAAAGACAGAGAAAGCCTTGCAGAATACTTGCAAAGATGGCAGAGTCTTACAACCAGGTTATCATATCAGCTGCCAGAGAAGCATCTAAGAAAGATCTTTATTGATAACCTGCATCCAAAGCTATCCCATCACATGCGAATGAACTATCTCCAGACATACCAAGACATCAAGAGCAAAGGCATAAGCATCGAGAAAGCTCTCCTAGATGAAGGCACTATTCATCACTTCAAGGATGATTCCAAAAACAAACCCAACAATGATAAATCCCGTTACTAGAATCGTAACAAGAATGTTGTTATAGATGGAGCCACTGACACTAAGAATGTACAATTCATTGTGGCTAGTCCTACACTAGCTCAAACATACCAACCACCACAAGCACCCATCTATCAGCAACCACCAGCTCCCGCATATCAAGCACCTATTTATCAGCAGCTTCCTCAAGCTCATCAGCCACCTGTGCAATAGTATCAGCAGCAATACCAACAGCAATAGCCAGCACGTCAAGGCAATCCTATTAACACAGTTAACATTTCCCCGAGGCAGAACAAGCCCAACAATCAGAACAATCCAAAGAGGACTTTCACACCTTTGGGTGAGCCTCTGGATCAAATCTTTTATCGGCTAGCCAAAGCAAATATGATCACATATCTGCCCATCCCATAGAAGGATGACAACGCACCAAAGTCTGATTGGTATAAAGAACATGAATACTGTGATTACCATCGTGTGAAGGGGCACACAACATTGAAGTGCATGTGGCTTAAGAACTACATCCAGGATCTCATTGATCGCAAGGAGATCCAGGTCAATGCACTAGCTCAAGCTTCACCCAACACCAATTTGCAAATATATAAAAATGTGTTCCCTCAACATGATGCTAGGAAGAATCAAGCCAGTGCCAATCAGCCCCAAAATCATGGCAAAGGCAAGCAAGAAGATCACACAGTGGCCTACATCAACTATGACAAGTATGTCAGATGCATAACTCAAGTTGAGCCCATCCAAGATGAGCCCACCATCAATACCATCCACGTCAGAGGGCCGGATCGACAATGTGCGGCAACTACCCGCAGTGGTAGGATAACTGTTGCCGGTGCTCCTCTGAGATCAGCTGCTCCTCTAAGGCCAACATCTACTACATCCACAGTATAGTCTAACACCAGGCCAGCATCAAATGCACGCGCAACATAGCATAATGCACCAAGAGCACAATACAATATCATAGAGCATCTTGGGAACATGCCAGCCCAAATATCTATCTTAGATTTGCTCCGCACATCACCCATCCATCAGGAGATCCTGGAAAAAGCTCTAAAAGAAGGCCATGTCCCCACAAACATTAACACAATTCAATTTGAAACTCTTGTGGGACACCTATCAGCAGCATGTGCCTTATCCTTCAAAGAATCTGATATACCAGATGTTGCTCTTGACCATACTCTCCCTCTCCGCATTGCTGTTATGGTCAGAGATTTTGCCATCAAATGAGTTCTAGTGGATAATGGCTCAGCCCTCAACTTGTGTACATTAAAATTCATCAAGAAGATCAAGTTCACGGAGGCCGACATACAACATGAGCAAATCACTATCAAAGCATATGATAACTTGGAGCGTACCTCTGAAGGTACTATGACTTTGCCTATCCAGCTAGGCCCAGCAATGCAAGATACTCTCTCCCACGTTGTTGATCTTGACCTACCGTTCAATATCCTCCTCGATCATCCATGGATCCATTCCATTAAGGCCGTACCATCAACTTACCATCAATGCATCAAGTTTCCACATCAAGGCACTGAGGTTACCATCCATGTTGACCCTAACCCCTTCGCATACTGCCTTGCGATGGAAGCATCTTTCCCTCATTCTACTCATTGTCCTGGAACTGATATTGGTACTTCTATTGCTAGCTCATCCCGATCCCATCGCGATCCCGAGACCATCCTTTCTTCCACCTTATCATCCATCAAGATCAACAACCAGGGTTGTGGCGAATACAGCCTCAGTGATGCATTTGTTGTAGGGGCTCTTCCACGTGATCCACATACTCAAGGGCACCCAAGTTGTCAAAACAAGCCTATTGAAGAACATTATAAGCTCAAGCAAATCAGAAACATGACTTTTGAGTCTCATGGTACCATCAACAGCAAAGAAATGGATCCAGATATTAACAAATGGTTATACAAAGATCCCCCATCACGTGACACACAACTTCTTGAGTACTTCAAAGAGAAATACCCAATCCCCTACAAAAATGTCACAGAACACTATAACTATCAAGGTGGTGGTCTAGGACCACAAGAGGACAGAAATTTGTTTCCTATCATACCATCCCAAAATCTAGAACAGTAAGGACTTGGCTTTAATACCCCTCACCTGCTTGAACAAGAGCCCAATACCACAACTGCGGGCACTAACATGACCAACGTGAACTTTTCAAACAGCTAGGATGACCTTGTGGAAATTGAAGACATCCCCGAAGAGAAAGACATCCGATCCTACGATGATATCATTGCTGACGACACCCTCCTGGGGACTTCTGTCCTCCAACAACTCTCCATTAACCTCATAGATCTTCCCCTCATAAACCCCGACCTCATAGATTGGGACCAACCAAGCATCACACACATCGACGAGTTCCAAAGTGCACAAGCACTCCTAGAATTCATGGGGGCATCAGGTCCAGCAAGCAATCAAGATCCAACATCAACCTCTGTCTATCAGCTTCACCCAGAAGGATATTTTGGGGAAGAGGCAAGCTTTAGTCACAAAAATGAAATAGCAAAAGAACATCATGATTCTTTATGTGAAAACCCCCTTGGGGCACATTCTAATTCCAAAATAGTAAAAACAAAGGGCGTATCTTCTAGCGAAAACTTGGCAATTCAGGTGCTAGAAGATGAAGCCTTGCCTCTTCCCCCTATCCAAGATTATAGACCAGAGCAGTCGCTGATCATCATAGAGGAAACCAAGCCAATCAACTTGGGAACAGAAGAATATCCAAAGATCACCTACATTGCAGTCAACCTAATAGAAGGAGAAGAAATGGCTCTCAGTGCCTTGCTCAAGGAATCCATCATCAACTTTGCATGGTCATACGCCCACATGCCTGGGCTTGATCTAAACCTTGTTGTTAATCATCTATCAGTAGATCCAAACATCAAGCCAGTGAAGCAGAAGCTAAGGAAAATGCATCCAAAGGTAGCATTGCTTGTTAAAGTAGAGCTTGAGAAGCTCCTCCAAGCTAAGATCATCAGAGCAATAGATTATTCAGAGTGGATCTCTAACATGGTGCCAGTCACAAAGCTTTCTAGTGACATCAGAATTTGTACTAATTTTAGGGACTTGAACAAGGCATGTCCTAAGGATGACTTCCCATTACCAAACATAGACATGCTTGTAGACCTCACAGTGGGTCATGAGATGTTATCATTAATGGATGGCTTTTCAGGCTACAACCAAATTCATATAGCGGAAGCAGATCAACATAAAACAACATTCACAACCCCATGGGGTACCTTCTGCTACAACATGATGCCATTTGGGCTAAAGAATGCAGGAGCAACATATCAGTGAGCAATGACAGTGATCTTCCATGACATGATCCACAAGATCCTTGAAGACTATGTGGATGATATCCTTGTAAAATCCAAAACAAGAGATGAACACCTCAACATCCTAGAACGTGTGTTTGATCATCTAAATCATTATGGCTTAAAGCTTAATCCTAAGAAATGTGTCTTTGGTGTTACATCTGGCAAGCTTCTAGGCTTCATCGTCTCTAGACGAGGCATAGAGATCGATCCTAAAAAGGTAAAAGCAATAACGGAGATGCCTCCACCAAGAAATCTCAAACAGCTCAGAAGCCTACAGGGCAAGCTTCAATCAGTTCGGCGGTTCATCTCGCAACTAGCAGACAAGTGCCAACCATTCTCACATCTCTCATGCAAAGACACCAACTTCAAGTGGGATCCCATATGTCAAAAAAGCTTTGATAAGCTCAAGGAGTATCTAGCTAACGCTCCAATCCTAGTACCACCGGTTCCAGGATGCCCACTCATCCTTTACATCTCAACAACAGCTACAGCACTAGGGGCACTCCTAGCACAGCATGATGATGAAAATAGAGAATGAGCTATCTACTACATCAGTCGCACTCTTGTGGGCTATGAGCTTAACTATTCACCCATGGAGAAAGCATGCTTAGCAGTGGTCTTTGCCACTCAAAAACTTAGACATTACATGCTTAGCCACACAATCAAGCTCATATCAAAGGTGGACCCTCTTAAGTATCTATTATCAAGGACAACCCTCACAGGCCATATGGCAAAATGGGTCATGTTACTCAGCGAATTTGACATTCACTATGTAGATCACAAAGCAATCAAAGGGCAAGTCATTGCCGATCAACTAGCAGAAGCACCACTGGTGGATGCCTATCCACTAATCATGGAATTCCCCGATGAACATTTATGCATGATTGAAGAGCAGCCCATGTGGAAACTATACTTTGATGGTTCCAACACATCCCATAGCTCTAGGGCAAGAATCCTATTCGTCACACCTCAAGGTGACTATATTCCAAAATCATTCAAGTTGGGATTCCCCTGTACCAACAACATTGCAGAATATGAGGCACTCATCTTAGGTCTCAAAATAGCTATCCAATGGAACATCACAGAATTACAAGTATTTGGAGATTCACAGCTGATTATCAAACAAGTCCTAGATGAATATCAGACAAAGGATGACAAATTGCTACCCTACAAGCAACTGGTGGATAAACTGAAAGAGCATTTCCTACATCTACAATTCAATCAGATCCCAAGGCTTCAGAACAAAGTAGCAGATGCAATGGCAACTATCGGATCCTTATTGGAAATCCCACGTGACGCGACACAGTATAAATTTCTAGTTGAGCAGCTACATTCACCAGCTTATGAGAATGCTGATGCAGACATGGTGTGTGTCTTGGTTGGTCCTCAATCCCCATGGTACCACGACATCCATGCATATCTAAAAAATGGTATCATATCTCCCCATCTCACCAATAACCAATGCCAAAACCTTATTCGCAGAGCTTCCCGCTACACTCTTGTAGCCAACACCCTATATCGTCGCGGGTATCATAATGTCCTATCTAGATGTTTAGACTCAAACGAGGCCGTCCTGGCCTTACAAGAAGTTCACACTGGAATTTGTGGTGCCCACACGAGTGGCATGGTTCTAGCAAAGCAGCTGCTTAGAGTTGGATATTATTGGCCAACAATGGAACATGATGCATGTGAATTTGTCAAGAAATGTCTCCCATGTCAATAGCATGCCAATTTGATACATGCACTAGCACAGGATCTACAGCCTATTGCACCACCGTGGCCTTTTTCATGTTGGGGCCTCGACCTCGTTGGCTTGATCACCCCCCTCTCTTCAGATGGACACAAGTATATCATAACAGCCACAGAGTACTTTACCAAATGGGTTGAAGCGATTCTGCTCACCCTAACTACTGGCATCCAAATATCCAAGTTCATCCTCTATCATATCATTTTTCGCTTCGGCATACCATCTACCATCTTCACAGACCATGGCACACCTTTTGAAAACTAGCATGTGGATGATCTATGTGTCAGACTCCACATCCATCACCATTTCTCCAGTCCATATTTCCCTCAAGGAAATGGCCAAGTTGAGGCAACTAACAAAACTATCTTGAAAATCCTCAAGAAGGTTGTCAATGATTCTGGTCGTGACTGGCACCTCCAAATCAATCCTGCCCTTTGGGCCTACTGCACTTCTTATTGCACTCCCACAGGCACCACCCCATACTCCCTTGTATATGGTGCTGAAGTCGTTCTGCCGATCGAGGTCGAGCTTCCATCCTTGCACGTCTCCATGAAGAACTATACAACTGATGAAGACTATCGTGTGGCCCGGCTCACACAGCTAGATCTGCTAGATGAAAAGAGACAACAAGCCTATGATCACCTGGTTGCATACCAGAATCAACTCAAAAGGAGTTATAACAAGAAGGTCCATCCTAGATAGTTCCAGGTCGGTGACATGGTCCTTAAAGAAAATCAGAAGGTCCTAGCAAATAGAGAAAAGAAAGGCAAGTTTGAGCCTACTTGGTTGGGCCCCTATGTTGTCACTGCATCCTTTGGCTCGGGAGCCTATGAACTATCAACACCAGAAGGTGAGCCCTTGAATGATCCTATCAACATCATCCATCTAAAGAGGTTCTATGCTTGAACCTGATCCTGCATATATCAGAAAATCCAAAAACATTCAAAAAAGCAAAAAAAGCAAAAAAAAAAAGCAAAAAAGCAAAAAAGAAAAGAGAAAGAGAAAATAATCATCCAAACGGTGAAAACTTGGCAATTCAAGCACCTTGGACAAGTATGTTGGTGAAAACCTGGTAAACAGGTGCCAACATAGTAAACTAGGCTATTTATCTATTCAGTTGTCCTTTCAGCTACCATCCTCTTCCTCCATCCATAACAGATCTCCCAGTAGTTCCATCTCCCCTATCCTCCAAGCATTCAGCTTCCATCTTCCTCCAACCCATCTACAATCCATATCCTATTCCAAAGCTTTGTACCATATCTTGTACCATATCCCTTTCCCTTTCCTGTACAGCGCTTTCCTCCCTGTATTTATCCTTCTTGTCTCCGTCCTACTGAGAGTCCCGCCGAGTGTGATCTTCCTATCCCCAATCCTGAGCTTCTGTACATATCCCTTGTGCATATCATTCCTCCTTGTTGTACATAACCTTTGTCCATCCTGCAGTAGCATTTGATCAAATATCTTGTCCCATCCCTAGCTTCAAAAAATTTGTAGTCCCACTCGGGCCTTGTGCTTCAGCAACATCAATTGTCGACTTATCCTTGCTCATCCTGATTATTCCTTGAACCTCAGCTTTTGCTAGCGAACAACTACACTTATTCTCTCACCAACCCATGGGTCCTTGAGGATATATCATTCCTCTTGTCTGACCTAATCTTCCATCTTGGTCCTTGAGGATATATCGTTCCTCCTGTCCGACCAATCTTCCCACCATCAATCAAACCTAATCTCTCTCCTTGGCAAAGGATGTCTTTTTGGAGTTATCATTTTGATCTTGGGTTTTGTCCTTTTGATCTTGTTAATCTTTTTGGCTTCTCTTTATCCCACCAGGGTCACCATGATTCATTATATCACGGTGTGCTGCGTGTGCAGATAATCTGGGGCAAGGTCTTTTGATCTTTCGCTTCTACCTGTGAGTCAGTTGTGTGTTTGTGGTTCCTTCAACATCGGTTCCACCATGTCACCTCTGTGCTTCATGTGTGATGTTGGGGCAACCCTGTGTGTTTGTTCAGCGTCAGTCCTCGTCAGTCCTATGCAACACTGGTGACAAGGCCTCGTGATCCCAGTATCCTTGGCAGGTCTCTAGCATTGCTATATTAAATCTAGGTTGTGCACTCCCGTTTACACTTGGAGCTATCTGGTCCCTTGCATTTATCATATAGATTAATCTTGCATCTTGCATTTCCATCTCATCTTGCATATCATCCATATTTATTCTTAGAAGTGAGGTTATTTATCTCCCCTTTCTTCCTAGGCCCTTCCTTCCTCGTCCTGTTGGGCACACTCTGTCCCAGGGTGTAATCCCTCTTTTTCCTTGTCCCACTGGGTGCATCTTCCATGAGTTTGTCCCACCGGGGCATGTATCCTCTTTCTCCTAGTCCACCCGGGCATTACCCTCTTCTTCTGATTCTAGCCTCAGCATCTTGTTTTCTTGTCTTTGACGCCATGCCACTTGCGGCATCGCATCAAAGAGGGGCAAAATGTAGACAACGAAAAATCCTTCAAAAAATAAATTATTTTTGTTTTCTGAAAATCCTTGATGACATCATCATTTATTAATTAATTAATTATTTAATTAATTAATTTATTTTTATGGCATTAAATCCCTCTCTCTTAATTATTAATCTTTAATTAAGGAATCTAGCCTAAAAATGTCATTTGGACATTATCCCTAATTTATTAATTATTTAATTAATAAATTGACCAAAAAACTTCAAAAATAAATTAATTTATTTTTAATTTATTTTTTATCCCAAAGTTGGCCAAAATTCTAAAGAGCACTAAACTCTTCTAGAAAGTCCTAAACCTTCCTCTAAATGGGTCAAATCCCTAATCTAGTCCCTTCAAACCCTAAGCCTAGATATTTAATATTTATTAAATTTACCTTTAATAAATATCTAAATCTCACCAAAAGCCACTTGCCCATCCCTTTCTCCTCATCCTAATCCTAATCCCCTTTCTAATCTTGTCACATTCCATTAGCAAAAGGTTTACCAAAACTTATGCTAACCTCCTCCTTAGTCAACAAAGATGGCCACCTCTTGGCCACCTCTTGCAAATGCATTTAAGAATGCATTTAAGCCTTCCTTATCTTTCTTACATGCATTCATTATGCATTTAAGACCTCCTTATCCCTTCTTTGCCACCTCTTGGCCTTGGGCACATTTACCAAATTGTGCACATGCCCTCAATCTTTCAACTCAATCCTCCCTTGACACTTGTCAGGACACTTGTCCTTGACTCAACCCTAACCTTAGCCCTAACTCTGACTCATCCCTTTAACCCAAGACCTTCCCTTTTCCTATAAATAGTCTCACTTCTTTGAGCAAACAATCCTCTCTCATCTTTCAACTCTCAAACTCAATAGCAAAGTTATAATGTCATTTTCATTTTAGCATAAGCATAAACTCATCATTTTAGATCATTTTCAAGCTTAAATCACATCTAAATTAGCTTAATGGGATTAACATAGATTCATTTCTTGTTTAATCTATCTTAGTTCATCTTTTAGCTTTGCATATTTGTGTGTTCTTGAGGCTTTTGAGGTAAAATAGGTTCCTCATACCTATTTTGTGTCATTTTGGGTCTTCTTGATCCTCAAATCATCCTATTTTTCATGCTCCAAGTGCTTGAGTTTGCACACCCACATCCATCTATATCCAAGCATATCAAACGGTGCATGGGCACATCCGTTTTAGGCTTAAACTAAGGTGGCTTTGATTTTAGTTTTTTTACCATTAAGTTTGATTTGATTATATGCTATGATGTTTGTTTGTCTTTGGCCTTCAAAACAGGTTTAGGTGCACTCTCAAATCCTAGTCTACAATTACAATTTGTTGCTCCTTTCTTGAATCTGATCTTTGTTAAGTATTCATCTAGTCTCTCATACCATGCTCTAGGGGCTTGCTTAAGTCCATAGAGGGCCTTCTTCAATATGCATACCATATCAGGTCTGACTGATAAGGTGAATCCTTCAGGCTGCTCAATGTATACTTCTTCTTTTAAGTCTCCATTCAAGAATGCTGATTTGACATCCATCTAATAAACTTTGAAGTTTTTAACTATAGCATAAGCTAAAAATAACTTAATAGCTTCTAATCTACTCACAAGTGAAAATGTGTTTGAATAATCAATGCCTTCTCTTTGTGCATATCCCTTACATACTAATCTTGCTTTATTTCTTACTACTATACCATCTTCATTCATCTTGTTTTTTAATATCAATTTTGTTCCAATCACATTCTTATCACTAGGTCTTGGGACCAGTTCCCAAGTGTCATTCTTAATGATCTAATCAAGTTCTTCTTTCATAGTATCATGCAAATCTGAATCCTTACAAGCATCTTCAACACTTAAAGGTTCAATCTAAGATAGTAAACATACCGCATCACTGCTAGTTGAGTTCTTTTCTTTTGATCTTGTCAAGACTTTTCCACTCTGATCTCCAATGATGTCTTTCTTTAAATGGTTTCAAGATGTAAACTTTGGAGCTTTAGTTGTTGCTAACTCATTGGCCTTAGGATTTTCTTCCTCACTTGTCTCAAGGTCATTGAATAACACATCAATGCTATCAAACATTTCTTCAATTACTATCTCACTAGTAGAGGGTTGAGGTTGTTCCTAAATCATGGGTGAGTAATCATGATATCTTTCTTGAATCATAAAATTTTCATCAATCTTCACATGAACACTTTCAATGATATTTTTCAATCTTAAATTGAAACATCTATAAGCCTTACTTTTAGTAGAGTAACCAAGGAAAATACCTTCATCACTTCTTACATCAAACTTGCCTATTTTTTCATCCCTCTTGATGTAGCACTTGCTTCTAGATATTCTAAAGTATTTTATAGTGGGAACATTACCAAACCATAACTCATAAGGTGTTTTGTCAGCGCCTAGCCTTAGCTGAATTCTATTGATTGTCTAGATTGTTGTATTGACTGCATCTCTACAATAGGTGTGGGCAAATTTTCCTTCTATCATAATGGTGTGTCTTGTATCCAGAATGATCCTATTCCTTCTTTCTGCAATACCATTTTGCTGAGGTGTTCTAGGTGCACTTAACTATCTCTTTATGCCATATTCTTTGCAAAACTCATAAAATCTGTCAGAGGTGAATTCTCCCCCTCTATCCGATCTCAAACATTTTATCTTTAATCCAGATTCATTCTCAACTTTAGCTTTGAATATTTTGAACTTATCAAATGCTTCTGACTTATCTTTCAAGAATGCAACCCACATCATCCTAGTATAATCATCAAAAAATAAAATGAAATACCTTTCACCATAGTATGATCTTGTTTGAGTTGGTCCACATAGGTTTGTATGGATCAGATCCAACTTTTTTTCTATTGATTTGTGCTTGCTCCTAAATGAATTTCTCACATGCTTTCCCATCACACATTCCCTGTATATAGTATCAACCGGCTTTGCTATGCTAGGTAGATCTCTTACTACTTTAACATTTCTTATCTTTACTATGTTATCAAAATTGATATGACATAGTATTTTATGCCACAACCAACTATCATCAACTTTAGTAACAAAACAACTTGCTTCTAAATTGAGTTGAAAAACATTACCTCTTGTCTTTGAGCCTGATGCAATCATAACATCATCCTTGTTGTTAATGATGCATTTTTCATCTTTGAACTCCAACTGATATCCTTTTCCAAGTAAATATTCAACACTTAGAAGGTTATGTTTCAAACCATCAACATATAGAACATCATCGATACTATTCTTTCCATCCAGAGTGATGGCTCCTCTACCAACTATTGGCTTAGGAGTGTTGTCTCCAAATCTAACAATACCACTACTATATTTGTCTAGTTGAACAAATTTTCCTTTATCACCTGTCATTTGATGTGAACAAAAACTATCTATAATCTAGTCTGTCCTTATGTCTGCTTGGGAAATCAATGCTAGCTCTTGATTTACTTTCTCATCTTTAGGAACTAACTTACTATTCATTTTGTCTACAATAGAAATGAATCCAATTTCTTCTTCTCCTGATTCATCATTTGAAACTCCATTTCCAGCAAAGTAACATTCCTTTGAGTACTTAGGCTTGTAATCCTTTTTGAACTTTCTAACTCTAGTAGGACACTTAGATGCAAAGTGACCTATCTTATTACATGAAAAGCACTTAAATGGTAATTGACCTTCATATTTTCCTTTTCCTTCCTTTTCTCTTTTAGTAACTATAGCAATAAAATCATCTAAAGTTCTTTCTTCTTCATCATCATCATCATCAAAATTACTAGAAGTGTTTGCAAATTTCTTACCATGAACTATTGCTTTGAAGGTTGTCTCACTTTTAGGTTCTATCTTCAATCTTGAAATCTAAAAAGCTAAGATTTTGCTGATCAAGGTCTCTCTCTTGAAATTAGATGTAAGCTACATGGTCTCATCAAGGATGTTGATCTTGCTCTCATATTCTAGAGTAAGAGTAGTCATCAACTTGTCCATAATATCTTCTTCTGAGATCTCTCCACCATTGTTCCTGATTCCAGCAACTACTTCATTGACCCTTTGATTATAAGCTCTAATGTTTTCTTCAGGAAACATCTCTAATGCATTGAATCTTTTCTTCCATTTCTTTTTGCACACATCCTTTTCTTGCTTGTCTCCTTCAAATATGTCTACAAGGTACTTCCATATCTTGTGGCTGGTGTCTAACTTTTTTATCTCTAAAAACTCACTATCAGATAGTGCGCTAATTGTAAGGAAACTCAGGTGCAGAAATAGCTTCCTACACTAATCCCTAAAGGAAAGTATTGTGCAAATTCTTTTAAATCCTTACAATTTTAGATTCATTAACTACTTTAACAATGATATTGCAGCCATATACTATGCATATAGAAAATAGAGAATGAAACAATGATCTACCCTAGGGAAACCTTTCGGTAAAAACCCCAGCACTCCAAAACCTGCATAGTGTATTAATCAAAACTATTACAGTTTACAATACACTTGCAATGCAAGTTCTTTCAGAAGATTTTTCCCAACTCTTGAAGACAAATCGTGCAACATAAAACATTTCAACAATACACTTCCTTCTCCTATCTTCACAACCCTAAAAATGCTTATATCATGCACTTCCCTTTTTAGGGCAACTTCCAAAGATAGTCGTATTAGGGTTTTACCATTCTCTAAGAAAATAGGAACCCAAACCCCATGATTAGGGAAGAGTGTACAGTACTCAATTTTATCAGTTGCCACATGTCTTCACTTGTCATTGAATCTTCCAAACATAGCTCTTACATGTCATAGAAATATGTCATAACCATTTCAACCATGATATCCTTACACACAATTCAAGATGCTAACACATCAGGTGGAGTGACACATCAACATGCCAACTAGACATGTACAATCACACTTAATTACATTATTTGAAAGAAATACATTTTACAAAAGAAATAATAAGAATAGGAATTATCCAAGGTTGAGACACCTTATTCCTAACACTAATAAGGGCTTCTTTAGCTATAGCATTATGATGAAACTATTCCTTTTGAGTGTCAGTAGCATCATCCTATTCAAGGTCTTCTAAAGTAGGAATCTTGGCTGCTTTGAAAGTTACATTGAAAACTTCATAAGCAATACACTGCAAATGAGTCATCATCTTGTTCTTCCAATCAAGATAATTTTCTCTATAAAACTTAGGACTATCTTTCCTAAAGTATGCCATCTGATCAACCTCAAGCTATTAAACTTCTATTTGAGGAACTTGCCTCTGATACCAATTGTTAGGAATAGTCCCAAGAGATAACTAAGAGGGGGGGGTGAATCAATTATCTATAATTTTCAATTTTTTAAACAATTAAGTATACTTAAACATAAAGCATAAATACAATGAAAGAACACATGAACACAACACCAATATTTTGGTTATGGGGAAACCCAAATAGGTCAAAACTCCGATGGGACTTGATACCCACTAATATTTTGTACTAGTGTATAATGATCCTTGTTAGAAGATCCTTTACCCTGTTAGGAGTAGCTTTAAAATATATGAAGTATAGTAGACCTAGTTAAGGGTCAGGCCCTATTAGGATTCTTTTACAATTGTCCCTATTAGGGGAGAGGACGCACTATCCGAGAGCTCATTGCTCAAAGGGGTGAAGGCTACAACCATCTGAATAACAAATACACACTATATTTGGATCTTGGTGAACTGCACTTTGACCTACTATCTGGATCAGTCCCAATTAATAGCACACATATTCTACTTGGTCACATTGACCTTCTTCTGATGGCTCAACACTTTTCACATTCTCCTCTATTCTTCTTAATCAACTATGAACCACACTCAAGCAATAAAAAATGACTGTCTATAAATATCTTTCCTCCAAATGATATAATCAAGTCAGCCTATTAGAACCACCTTGAAATCATATTAGAGAAATCATAATAAACTCCAATAAACATTCTATTAGCTCTCTTATGCACACAACTCATTTTGGGACCTGTCTAATAAAATAATTGTAGACACATGCCACACACTGTTGGCTCTACCAAAATAACTGGATCTTTCTCTGTAAGCTAAATTAACTTATGTACTCTTAACCAAACATCAATAACACTTCTCTGAGCTTAAATCTAAGGGTTCATATCCTCAAGATAGGCACAACTCAAGAAACAATAAACTCTCAGTCGGCTCTTTTGAACAAACATAAGAAATTGCTACTGGTGAATAGCGACTACATAACTTCACTTGTGTTCATCATTAGACTATGTATTCATAACTAAAACATCACTAACATGTCTTCAACATATATCCTAGGGCACATGCCCATAAGACAACTATATAGATAACCATACACAGAACATTGCCTGTAACTTTGTCGGGAACACTACTGACACAAGATGTTGTATAACTGTCTATACTCACATCAACCTCTACACCCATGATATCATGTTGATATCATATCCATGCAACATATATAGAAGGCTTACTACATAATACTTCCATGCATACTACTTTCCATATGTTTTCAGTAATGACAAACATACAGTCAGTACTGGCCTGCTAGAAAATCTCCAACGAAAAAGACATCCAAAATCTTGGATAAAGTAAATGTTTTGGATATAGAGAAAAGGAGTGTAGTGAAAAGATTTGGTTTGATAAAGAGTTTAATCACTCCTAAGATATCAATTCTTGAAGCTCATCTCACTTAGATGGAAAAGATTGGGATGTCAATGACCAATTTTGTACCCAGTGAACTAAAGGTAGCAGAGACTGCATCCTATGCACTAAATGGATTGATTCATGTAAGTAAAATATTGACTAAGTCATGGAGTGATGAAGTGAAGACCTTGGAAGATTCCTTCCAAGATATTTTTAATCTGGTGAGTAAGCACTAAGTTATACATGTTTAAAATTTTAAAGTTTTGTGAGTACCTTTTCCATTGATGTCAAAGGGGGAGAAGAAGAGAAAAATGAGAACAGAAAATGAAAAAAAGAAAAGAAAAGAAGAGAAGAAAAGAAAAATAAAATTGTAAATAGAAAAAAGAGAGAGAATATGTATAAAGATAAAGGAAGAGTACAGTTAGTGTTTTGGACACTTAGTAATTTTTTTCTAAGTGTTTCCATCAATGCAAAAGGGAGACATTATTGAAAAGTGATGTTTGGAGAGAATTATGGATCACTTGAGGGTTGTCATTTATGGAAACACTTTTTTTATAGTGATCACATGTAGTAAGTATGAGTGTTGGATGCACAATCATGAAAATGACTAAGTACAAAAATGGATTTATAGAGTACTACATTATTGTTTGTGTCAACGAAGATAGTATATGCTACATGATGGTTTGTAAGATTAGAGGAATACATTTTGGGATATTTATGATCTTTAGTTAAGGCTGCATATGTTTTGATATTGATATTAGCAAGTTATAGTGATATGAAGTCATGCAAAGATAGAGGAACAGTGAAATAGGGCACATGAACAATCATGATGATTAAGGCAATTCTAGATGGAATGGTAACATGCTTAGTCAGATAAAGATTGTATATTTCTAATCCTTTGATAATAAAAGATTGTTGACTTAGTATTTATTATTTTCTTGAGTAATTATTATGTTTTGTATTATTTTTGAGAGTTGACTGGATGACAGAATAGATATAAATAAAGAATGTTTTGTGAAAGAAATACATGGATAAGATATGTATGAGATATGGATGTGAATTTGGAATATGAGTAATGGTTGATAGTAGATGTGAGATCAAATATTGACATAAGCTATTGAGAACTATAAGTGGAACTATCAAAGCATAGCAGATGCTTGTATTGTTCACTCTTGAGAACAATTTTTGTAATTGAATTATTGATTGTAAGAGTTGTAAGCTCAGTATACCTTTAACAAGGTTTTGTATACATTTAATCTGGTTGATATTTCTCTAAGAAGAAAATGTACTATGTAATACTTAGCTCCTAATAGGGCTAGATCTGCTAATAGGGATATTATATTTTAGTACATAGTTGTGGGTACCATCCCGATTGGGGTTTTCCCTTGGCCAGGGTTTCCTTGAAATCAAATAATGGTGTTGTGAGTTATGTGTTATGTGTTTATGTTATTTTCATTTCAACATTCATATGGTTTATTTAGAATTGGTTTAAGTTTAATTTAAAGTGTTGTAATAGTGATTCACCCCCTCTCTTAGTATTACTCAATCCTAATAGTTTCACTCTCCTTCATTTGATCAATCTCAAATTTTGTTAGTCATTAGATCATCATAAAAAACATTATCTTCTACCTCAGAATCCTAAATAATCATCCATCTCATCAATTTCAATCAGTTGTTATAAAATTTATTTGTTTCTTTCACTTAGTTAATGTTATAATGTATCCGTGATTACTTTCTTAGTTAATAATATACTCATTATACACTACAATTGCTCGGTATATACACAAATCTTCATTTACTAACCACACAAACTTGTTCAATATTGTTCTTTAATACATAAAAAAATCATGTAATACAATCAAGTCATCAACATGATGCCATAGACTCATCAATAAGTTACCCAATGTATACTATAGCCATATCTTTCATATCCATCTCATCTTCATGTGGGTATCACATATCTTTATCATTTTACTTCTTTAGATGTTTTTAATTATGATGATAAGTACAATCAAAACTAGTTGACATCGATGACAATACATTGACTAATTTAAATGTCGTACATATTACTTTAGTAGCTCAATGATTATCAATCACTATCTTTCAATTGTTCATTCCTTCCTTCAATATATTTAATCAGTTGTAGGTTATCAATGTCTCACTTTGGCATTGATGGAAACACAATATGAAATATGCCATAGAATACCAAAAATCTATTTTACAACTCTATAAGAAAATGATGTAACTCATTTATCTCTCCCTCGCTTGTTAATTTAAGATGTTTAATCACTACACAACACTAATACCTCCAAGAAGAGTATCCCTATAGATTTGATCTTCTTCTTGTGTATCTTTCACTCCTTATTATCTTCTCTCCATTTTTTTCTTCTTTTCTCCCTTTAGACAAATATTTTATTGATTCTTCTCTCCCTTTGAAAGAAATGAAAAAAATAATAAACTTCTCTTTAGTAGCCAAAATATTATCTCTATTGTTCAGTTTAGATCAAGTACCTTTCATGTACTGATATTTAGTGTTATTTTTTTCTCCAGTTTCTATCTTTCACAACCTTAGGAAACCTAAAGTGTGAACATTTTTCATCAACATATTTTGATATTTTGATAAAGTATAGGTTGACACAACCTCCTAATCACCTTAGTCACTGATAGATAAGGGATGGACCCCTATTCTAGTCCTCAAGTACTCAAATGTATCCTCACATAAGGCTTTAGTAAATATATCTGCAAGTTTTTCTTTTCATTTCACAAACTCCAGTTTCACTTTCTTTTCTTGTGCTTGTTCCCTCAAGCAATGATACTTTATAGATGTATGCTTTATCTTTGCATGCATCACTAGATTCTTAGAAATGTTTATGGCATTGATATTATCACAAAATATTATCACTAGGTTAGTGATCTCTTTATTCATACCTTTCAAGAGTTTTTCTATCCATGCAATGCTTGAATAGTTAACAATAGTAGAAACATATTCTACTTTGACAATTGACTAAGAAATGCATCCTTGTTTCTTTCTTATCCAAGTAACTAATCTGTCTCCCAAAAATAATAATCCACCAATAGTGTTTTTTCGTTCATCAATGTTTCCAGCCTAATCAATATATGTGTAAATGTTTAGTTCAAAAATTTCCCTATTCCTTGTACCATAAACTATAGTTTTCTATTTTTTCAAGTATCTCAAAATTCATTTAATGACAGTAATATGTGATTCTTTAGGATCAGTAGAAAATCTTTCTACAATTCCAACTGCATGTATAATATCTAGTCTACTATGCACAACATACATCAATTTTCCAATCATTGATCTATATAGTGTCTAATTTACCTTTGTTGACTGATCATCCTTTATTCATTTGCATCAGGTGATCATAGGTGTACCAACTAGTTTTGAATCTTTCATACCAAAGGTCTTCAACACTTCTTTTATATACTTTTATTGTGTAATGAATATACCTTCACTTTGTTATAGAATTTGGAAACCAAGAAAGAATTTAATCTCTCCAAACATTGACATTTCAAATTCTTTTCTCATTTCATCAAAAAATAATTTGAATAGATTATCATGACCTCCAAATATGATGTCATCAAAATATATTTTAGTAATAAGAATCTTATCATCAGTTTCACCTTTCAAGTATAAATTTTTGTTGTCACTTGTTCTAACAAATCCATTACTAATAAGATAGGAATGCAATCTTTCATACCATGCTCTCGGTGCTTGTTTCAGTCCATATAATTATTTTTACAACTTACATAACATGTTTTTGTGATTTGGATCAATAAAACCTTCAGGTTGTTCAATGTACACTTCTTCCTCAAGTATACCATTCAAAAATGTAGATTCAACATCCATTTGATACACTTTAAATCCTTTGTAGGAACCATATGCAAGCAATATTATTACTCCTTCAAGTCTAGAAACTAGTGCAAAAGTCCCACCATAATCAATACGTTCTTCTTGTGCACATCCTTTGCATACAAGTCTTTCCTTATTCCTAGTGACTTCACCATTTTAATTCAACTTTTTCTTGAAGATCCATTTGGTTCCAATTGCATTCTTATCACTCAATTTCAGAACCAATCTACATGTTTTGTTTTTCAGTATCTACTCTAGATTTCTTCTTTCATTTCTTTAATACATTCATCATTTTCAAGTGCATCTCTAACATTTTTAGTTTCAAATTCACAAAATAAGAATTTGTTGTTTCCCAAATTACTTTGTGTCATCATGCCAAATTTCTTATTTCTAATAATCTTATTTTGTGGATGGTGTCTTTGTTAGAAATAGGGAATATTGAGAGGGGGGGTGAATCAGTATTCTACAAACTTTTACTTTTGCCCAATTATGGATATAACAGATTATCTTTACACATGCATAACATAAGAAGCTTAACAACATACATAGAAATAAAACTAAAGAAATCATAACACATTATTTTCTCTCGAGGAAACCCTGGCCAAGGGAAAACCCCGGTGGGGATGGTACCCACAAAGATCCATTAATCAAAAGTATCATGTTAAGGATGTTGACTCTGTTAGGAGTCCATTACATGCATATAGTATCTCAGTCCTAATTAAGGGACTATAGGCCTTATTAGAAGCCTAAACATTGTTAGGAGTTGGCAGTACAAAATGTGATTACTAGATGAGCCCACTGCCCAAACAAGTAATGTATAATATACACTAATTACAAAAGGAGGTTAAGGTACATAACATTATACTGCTTGCATCAATATCTCTTCACTACTCTTTTACTATGGCTGTTACATATGTATCATATATCTCGCATCATATCACTTCATCACTGCTTTCATCATATTACATCTTTCCTTCTTACAATTACAATTACATTTATACAAGTTATTAGGATTAATAAATTTCCAGTCAGTTATTATATTAAAAATAACTTTATCCAAGGGTTAAAATGTAGGATTTAATCCCTTTATATTGTTAAGTGATTATTTTGATAAACAAAATAATCCCTTAACTCTTTATCAATTATGTCTTCATATTTTGTCCTGTCGGCTTGACATTGTCTTTAGTAAAATTGTCATAACTTCTTCCATACATGTCATACTGACTTGTGCTCTGAGATGAGTCTTCAATAGTCATCATAGAGTCTATGTTCAAGTGTTAAAGAAATGAACTTAGTCCAATCAACATCACAAATAAAAAACTATCTCCAAGTTCACTAGTAAAAATATTGTCTTCATACTTAGACAATTTCGCATTGCGCTCTGTCATACTAGCTCTCTGACCTATGTAATCTTCATGTAGATCATATGTTTCCATAATGACAACATCTATGTAACCAACTCAGCCAAATTTTCAACAATCTCCCTCTTTTTATTGGTGGCAACATATGATAAAATTGGCTAAGTCTACAACTTCAAAATCTCAAAATTGCGGCCATAGTATAAAATATATAATATCCTTATAAATCCTCAAAAATATTATCTCTAATACAATACTCCCCCTAAGAGTATCAATCCTTATCATATTCTTATCAATTTTTTGCTATATATCTCTCCCCCTTTGACAACAATGACAAAATAAAGGTAAGGAGGGTTACAAAATTATATTCAAAAAAGATTATACCTTAATTCATTATTGCAAAGCTAGTAGGCTTGCAACACAATCTACAAAATCAATCTTTATAGCTTCTAACTCCTCCCATGATTTCTTAATGGAATCTACCACATTGAGTAGTGTGCTCAATCCATAAGATGTTATTTCACATGCTTGGAGATTCTCAAAGTTAAACTTTTGAAAAGATGTCTTAGCTGAAAGACATTCTTCCAATTGCTATTCAATAATGCTTAACTTCATAGAAGTTTTCTCTCTTAAAAGAGTGAATCTTTTCATTTTCCTATCTTTTTCATCTTGCAAAACTCTGATTTCATCATATAACTTACAAATTTTCTTCTCAACATCAAATACCTTCACATTGGGGCTTGAAAGAAACCTAGTTTCATTCTAAATTTATGCTTCCTTCATCTTCATCTTCTGATCTTCTTTTGTTGTCAAGGTCTCTAATTTTGTACTCTAGATGTACAAAGATTTTCCTATTTCCAAATTCTTCCTCAAGTCCTTTATACAGATATCAAGATTGTTGATATCATTCCTAATATTCTAGCTAATGTTTAAAAGCATTTTGGCCTCATAGGCTTCTTGAGCTTTCACTTTTGCTATATCAGATATATTTGTGAATTCACTGTCAAAAGTGTTCATTACTTTCTTTGCTTTCTCCAGAGGGTCAACTTCTATAGTTTGTGTAGTTACAATGCTTTGTAACTTCTGAGTAAGTTCCTTCAGACATCCTTCAAGAATTTTTACTTTCTTGTTCTTTCCAATGATTTTGTTCAAGGATGTGATCAATTCCAACTGATCATCATCATCTACTTCCTTTCACAAATGCTCAATCATAGATCCAATTTGATTCTTCTTTCTAGTATAAGGAGTAAGACTGATATCTTCTTTAGTGGGAATGGGTACTTGTTTTTCTGTCACTAAGGGTTCTACAACTGTGGTCTCTATTGTCTATTCTCCTTTGGTAGTTTCCTTCTCTTCAAAAGCCGAATTGTCAACAATCTTTTCCAAATTCTTGAATACATTATCATCAATATCCAAGGTGATCTTCATTCCTTCTAAATTCATGACTTCATCTTCAATGTTAATGGTTGGTGGAGAGGGAATGTCCTCCTATTCTATTTCACCTACTTGCTCTACTGCAACTGATGGTTCTCTAGCATTTTCTGACATAACCTCGATTATTGCTTGTTCTATTTCTGAATTAACTTCTTCATATCTACCTCCCATAATCTAAATAGTTCTCTTCTTGGTTCTTAGATGGGTGCTTAAGGCTTTCATGATCTAACTAAAATGTACTTCATCTCTTATAACACAAAGCTTCCTTACAAGCTTTTCTCTAATAGATATGTCTTCCTCTGATGCTCTCTTCTTCCTATTCACAAGTTTATTGTACAAATCATCAGGTATCTTACCCTGAATTGTATCAAACTTCTTATCAAACAAAATCATATGCTTTACCACTGCATTTTATAGATTTTGTCTCTCTGCATAATCATAAAGTTCATAATACTTATTCATTCTTGTAAAGTCTCCATCCTAAATGATCTACTCATTAAGCTTCTCAACTTTAGGTTTCCAAGTTTTCTTCTTAATAGAAGTGCCATCATCTTTTATTTCTACAATTTTCCTTGGAACTGGTTGCATTAATGTTTTCTATCTCTTACCTAGTCTAGTAGCACTCTCTTTTACTCTTTTTCTAGGTGTGGAGGAAGTGGATCTGGTGGATATCTTTGCTTCTTGATCTTTCTCAATTTCTTCCACTTTCACCTTAACTTATGTTTCTTCTTGCTGTGTTGTAATTGATGATAAATGTGGAATAGACAAAACTTCTTTTTGTCCAATATCTCTGATTATTGCAACTGTTTGCTTTTCTACCAAGAATTCATGCTTAGTCATCGCTATATCTTTTAGAATTTTATTGATAGTACTTTCAACTCTTTTCTTTGACTGTTTCTCTTCATGTAAGGTATTTGTAGAGTTGAAGTTCTCCTCAAAGGTTCCAAACTTGTTACAATGAGTGTCCAACTTACACTTAAGTAACTTTCTCACATACTCTTCTATCTCTACCTCAGATATCTCATAGCCAAGAGGGTCTATGAACTCTATTCTAGGCTCTACTACTTCAATGTAGGTAAAGTTAGTATCAACCATGAAACATATCTCATTTTTATACTTCTCCACAAGAGACTATGGGATCCTTGATCTACTAGATACTATATCCTAAAATGTCTTGATTACCAATATTGCACTCTCATTCACTTTGTCAATAACATGCCTTCTGTACACTACATTAATCCTTTCCATTGTAGTTTGGCCATCATTCCAGTCATTTCCAATGGTGTAAGGAAATCTTCTCAATAGATGAAAAAAAATATAGGTGATTAAGCATGAGAACCTAAACTATGTATACTTAGTTTTCTTAATCTTCTCCAAATTCTCAAATAGTTGAATTCTCAGAATCTCACACATATCAACTTGTACCTTGTCAACACACATCAGATAAGTTGCATGTATCATTCTAGCTACCATGTCATCCTCTCTTGAATTTGCACAAAACTTAGTGGTTAGGATCTTGCATAAGTATCTAACATCATCTTGTTGAATCTTACTAATCATAATTCCTCTACCATTATACGATGAATTTGTGTTATCTATTACTATTTTCCTCATGTTGTTCTCATTTAAAGGAATGGATCTAGTTTTAGATAGTCTAGTGACTTCATGAATCAAATCAGTTGTGATATCTATCACTCTATCTTCTAACCAAAACTTTCCATTATGAATTCTCCTTAAGATTATCTTAGTAAATTCTTCATTGTCAAATTCATACTGTAATGTATACTTAATGATTTCATTATCTTTAAAATGTTCAAATCCTTCTTCCAATGTTATATCCTAATTGTAGATCTTCTGATATTCCTTGGTGAAATCACTATCACTGATAGTATCTAGTTTGCATCCAAGATAACTTTTAGCATTCTCTAGATGTAAAACTCCATCTGGTATAGATGATAAAGCTAACCTAGGATCATCTTCCAAGGGTTCTACTATTTCCCTTTTCAACTTAGGTCTATTCTTATCTCTAACATTGTGAATTAAAGAAACATCCATGATTTCTTCTAATTCTTTTATTGATTTAAAGATCTGTCAAGTAAAATACCTTGATTTCATGATTTTAGGGATTGTGTAGATTCGACACAAAATTCTTCTCTGAATCCTTGCAAAATGCTTCCAATCACTGCTCTTTGATCTCCTTAACACTTGAATTTTCTTTGATGATCAAATAATACTGATCATGACCTTTTATTAATTCAATCTTACTTAGATCTGACATCGCATTCAATTCTTTTGCTGCTTCTTTCCAAAAAGTTGTTTCTGCTAACTTGCAAAACTTAAAACTTCTTGCGATCTTGAAAAACATATTATTTTTCTTTGTGCTCTTAACCATAGCATTAGAACATCATATACTACCTTGAATTCAATGTGCAAGACTCAATTCATCATATATCTACTTCTACACTAATCTAAGTACCTATTCTACTACAATTTTCATAAATTAAGTACTTTGAGATGGGTTAGGTAAAGATTCATCCTTACCTTTTAATGCTTCACCTTCTTGATTACCTTCAATGTTGAATATGTCTCCTTGATCTATTCTTTTGATAAAATTCACTTCATCTAAATTACTACAGCATCCTTTCTGACTGTTACTTGCATCTTCATTTCTTCTTGCATGATTTTTGGGATTAGGATTAGGATGAAAAACTCTATTGTTCATTTTGCAAAACCTTGCTGTATGTCCAATCTTGTTCCATATCTAAAAAAAAATTCCATTGTTTCCATATCTTGGTCCAGGCTAATTTATTTGTGATCTATAGTTTCTAGCAATGTGTCCAACCTTATTGCATCTATAACATATTACTCCATTTCTTCTATTCATATCTTTAGTATGTTTCTTATCTACATTGTTAGTATTCCTAAACATTCTACTACCATCATTATTCTCAATAAATTTAGGTTTCCTACATTCAATAGCTCTATGTCCAAAAGCATGACAATTATAACAATAACCATTAAGAGGTTTAAATTTCTTACCTGTGCAATCTCTCTTCATATGAGCAATAGTATTACAAGCAAAACATCTACCTTTGAATTCTCTTTGCATGCTTTTGGGTGATTCTTCTTTAGGTGTATCTTCAAACTTCTTAATCTCATCAGACTTCTTCTCATCTATGCTTTCAGATATTTTCAGATCTGGCTCCTTGCTTTCATCATTTTCTTTAAAAGTGTTGAATCCAAGACCAGTCTTATCATAAAATGGTTTTTGATAAGATATTTGTTCATAAATATTCTCACTAGTTGAATACAGCCTTTCAAGTTGTGGTTTGGATTGATTTAGTTCACCTTTCAAAATCTTATTGTATTTCTCAAGTTTAGCATACTACAAATTGACTTTCTCAAGTTCAGATGTTACTTTAATAAGTTTAGATTTTAATCCTTCATTTTTAGTCTTTAGACTTTCATTCTCATATTTCAGATTTGCTTCTTTCTTACCATTTCCATCTTTCAAACTAATCTTTAGATTTTCTATCTTGAGTTAATGCTTAAGGATCTCATTTTCTTTTTCTAAATTGTCATCACAATCTTCAATAAAAACTTTGGATTCCTTTTCAGATATCAGATCTTCCAACTTGTTTTTCAGTTTCTCAATGAGGTTCTGTACATCATCATATTTTCTTTTCAAGGTGTCTTTTTCAATAGTAAGCAAGTCAATCTATTCAAGAGCTTCTTCAAGATTCTTCTGTAGTTGATCCATATCCATAGAGATCTTACTCAAGTTGCTAGGCTTTCCTTGAATGTTTTTTGTCCAAGTAACTAAGCTCTAATACCAATTGTTAGAAATAGGAAATATTGAGAGAGGGGGGTGAACCAGTATTTTAAAAACTTTTACTTTTGCCCAATTATGGATATAACAGATTATCTTTACACATGCATAACATAAGAAGCTAAACAACATGCATAGCAATAAAACTAAAGAACTCATAACACATTATTTTTTCTCGAGGAAACCCTGGCCAAAGGATAACCCCAGTGGGGATGGTACCCACAAAGCTCCACTAATAAAAAATGTCCTATTAAGGATGTTGACCTTGTTAGGAGTCTATTACATGCATATAGTGTCTCAGTCCTGATTAAGGGACTATAGACCTTGTTAGAAGCCTCAACCCTATTAGGAGTTGGTAGTACAAAATGTGATTACCAGATGAGCCCACTGCCAAAACAAGTAATGTAAAATATACACTAATTACAAAAGAAGGTTAAGATACATAACCTTATACTGCTTGGATCAATATCTCTTTACTACTCTTTTACTATCATTGTTACATATGCATCATATATTTGATGCAGGAGCATCCTGGGTGTAAGAGCAATCTTGCATCAACCAAAAATATTTATGTTTTTGTATTCAATAAGGGCTATCTTGTGTAGAACTGCTATTTATGGAAACTTGCTATTTTTAGTAAGTTGGTAATCTGATCTTGAAATGTTCTGATTTCTTCCCTAGAGGCTCATTTTGGTCATATCAGCCTACTAGTAAAGTTTCATTAATAGATCAAGTCTAGCTTTGTAGATATTGAAGATTTTTGGTATTGGCAACGGGGTATAGAAACTTTGAGCTCAGTTTTGAAGGCTTTAGAGGCCCCAAATGAGGTCAAAAATTTGGGTGACAGGCACTTGCATGAGTCAAGCTTGTAGAATGCCTTGTGGCCTTTCCACAATGGGGTTATAATATCCAATTGGGTCAACTGGTGATGACTTATGGTCCTCGGAAGTTGGGTCACCTGAAATGGTAGAAAATGATTTTCCTTCAAAATTTTTGTTTGGTTTTCAAAAGTTATTTTGAGCTGACTTTGATGTAATAAATTATAAAATAAAATAATTCTAAGATTGGTTAGCCTTGTTGGCTAAAATTCTAGAACCTTCGCAGGCGGTGGAAAATTGCCTATATAAGGAAGGCTATAGTGTTGTCTTAGGAAGTTTGGGATAGTTGTAGGTAGTAGATTTGGGTATTGATTCAAGGCTTTGTCCTACATAATATTGTAAGGGAGTGTCCATGTGGCTTTGCATATTTTAATTTTGAAAGTTTGTAATTCCACATTTGTGGAGACAATAAGAAGCCCATTTTTAGTTCTTGCATATTTGATGCAGGAGCATCCTGGGTGTAAGAGAAATCTTGCATCACCCAAAAATATTTTTGTTTTTATATTTAATAAGGGCTATTTCAGTGCAGAGCTGCTACTTATGGAAAGTTACTATTTTTGGTAATTTTTGTATGTGCTCAGAATGATTTGATTTCTTTCTTGGAGGTTCATGTTGGTCATATAAGTCTGTCAGTAAAGTTTCATTGCCAGATCAAGTGTTTATTGAAAGATATTGAAGATTTTTGGTATTGGCAGCAGGGTACAGAAACTTTGAACTCAGTTTTGAAGGCTTTAGAGGCCCCGAATGAGGTCAAAAATTTGGGTGATGGGCGCTTGCATGGGTCAAGCCTGTAGAGCGCTTCGTGGCATTTTTGAAATGGGGTTATAATAGCCGATCGGATCAAATAGTGATGACTTATGGTCTTCAGAAGTTGGGCCACCTGAAATGGCGAAAAATAATTTTCTTCAAAATTTCTGTTCAAGTTTCAAAGGTTATCTTGAGCCGACTATGATGTAATAAAATGTAAAATAAAATAATTCTAAGTTTGGTCGGCCTTATTGGCTAAAATTCTAGAACCTTCCCAGGTGGTGGATAATTTCCTATATAAGGAAGGCTGTATTATTGTCTTAGGTAGTTCAGAATAGTTCTGGGTAGTAGATCTGGGTATTGATTCGAGGCTTTGTCCTATAGAATATTGTAAGGGAATGCCCATGTGGCTTTGCATATTGTAATTCTAAAAGTTTGTAATTCCACATTTGTGGAGATAATAAGAAGCCAATTTTCTATTCTTGCATATTGTTGTGGTTTCTCTATTTTTGTTATGTGTTTGTGGTATTAAGGGGAGCACCCTTCATCAAGTGGTATCAGAGCCAAGTTTTCTTGAGTGTGTAAACAGATCATCAACTGTGAGGCAATTTACACCATGATCGTGGCTAGGGTTTCAGCGCACATCACAAAAATGCTTCCACGAAGAAAACGCGATGGAAGAGCTGGTGTTGTGACACCTAAGGTTAGAGAGCTGTAGAGACAAGTGTGAGCATTGCAAGAAGAGATTCACAGAGGAATGAATCTTAATGTAAGAGGTGAAAGCGAGGATGAAGCCGAAGAAGAATATCAAGAAGGAGAAGTTGAAATTGTGAACCAGGAGGAAGAAAGACTCTTTCGGACGATTTCCAAGATTAGGAAAAGACCTAAGATTGAGGTTCCTACATTTTCTAGAAATCTTAACCCAGAGGAATTGATTGATTGGATCAATGAATGTGAGGAATATTTTGAGTATGAAGATGTTGAGGATCCTGATAGGGTCAAATTTGCGAAGGCCAGACTGAAAGGTCATGCGAAGATCTGGTGGCAAGAAATTTAATTGGAGCGAAATAGAAGGGGAAAGGAGAAAATCATGAGATGGGATCGGATAGTGGATAAATTGAAGCGACAGTTCATTCCTGTTGATTATGAGCTTGACCTACTGAAGAAAATGTAGAGTTTGAAGCAAGCAGGAAGATCTGTTCAGAGTATACAGAGGAGTTCTATCAACTTCTCATCAGAACAGGCCATGCAGAAGCTGATAAGGAGAAAGTTGCCTGATACCTTAATGGGTTAAGGCCAAGCATTCAGGAGGAGCTGAATTTGGTTTGAATGAATAGTATTGAAGAGGCATACCAATTTGCCCTAAAAGTAGAGGAAAAGTTGAACAAGAAGTTCAAGAGCAGACAAAATGAAAGAGGTTGTGGTGGACGATCTGGTGGATGGTCATATGGTGGCCGAAATGAAGATCTGAAAAAGAAGGATGAGGCTAGTAGCAGTCGGAATCAGTGAGGAAATAATTCCAATCACTTCTAAGATTAGAATAATAGAGATCAAAGAGGAAGAGGAAGAGGACAAGGATCTGGAAGAGGTGGCTTCCGTGGAACATGTTTTCACTATGGAGAAGAAGGTCATAGGGCGTTTGAATGTCCTCAGTGCCAAGGCAGAACGGATAGGAGAAATGAAGGCCAGGCCAGAGTTGCACATGTAGATGAAGATGTCAGATCATCAAATTTTGAAGATGCTAAAAGAGGAGAAACGTTGATTAACAGAAGAGTCCTGTTGAGTGGTGAGAATGAACCTAAGCAAAGGAGGAGCCTGTTTCACACCAGGTGCAAGTGTGAAGGCAAATGTTGTGATGTGATTATTGATAGTGGAAGTACTGACAATTTGGTGTCAGAAGAGATGGTGACAAAGTTGAAGCTCAAGAGATAGAAACACCCACATCCATATCAGATTGCCTGGGTACAGGATGACCACAAGGTCATGGTCAATGAACAATGTCTAGTAAAGTTCAAGGTTGGCAGATACCAAGATGAGGTATTGTGTGATATCATATCTATGGATGCATGTCATATGTTCTTGGGTAGACCATGGCAGTTTGACAGATGTGCTGTACATGATGGTCATGTGAATACCTATTCCCTGACAAAGGATGGAGTGTGACATAAGCTAAAACCATTGAAGGAGACTGAAGAAAAGGTATGTGGTAATGCAAGGATAACTTTTGTTGATGGAAGAAATTTCCTAGATGGTATGAGGCATGAGCATGTATGTTTTGCTTTAATTCCAAAAGTTGGTAAAGAGGAAGTAGAAGATGTTCCTGTAGAAGTTGCAGATTTGTTGAATGAGTTTCAGGATATTGTATCTGATAACATGCCTGATGGATTACCACCAGTCAAGAAGATCAGTCATCAGATGGACTTGATCCTAGGAGTAAGTTTTCCAAACAAGGCAGCACACAGAATGACACCTGCAGAAAGTGAGGAGTTGAACAGACAAGTACATGAGTTGTTACAGAAAGGATTGATCCATGAGAGTCTGAGTCCCTATGCTATACCAGTGGTATTAGCACCAAAGAAGAATGGAGAATGAAGGATGTGTACAGATTCTAGGGCAATAAACAAGATCACAATCAAGTACAGGTTTCCATTGCCACGAATGGATGATATTATGGACTGTTTGAGTGGAGCTGTGTATTTTTCAAAGATAGATCTAAAAAGTGGATATCATTAGATTCAGATCAGAGAAGGAGATGAATGGAAGACTGCCTTCAAGACAAAGGAAGGACTATATGAGTGGTTAGTCATGCCTTTTGGGCAAACCAATGCACCGAGCACTTTCATGCGGCTCATGAACGAGGTTCTAAAAGAATTTCTGGGTAAGTTTGTCATTGTTTACCTAGATGATATTTTGATCTTTAGTAAGACATTGGATGAGCATATGATGCATATTCATATGGTATTTGAGAAGTTGAGAGAAGAGAAATTGTTGATTAATTTGAAGAAGTGCATTTTTGTGAAGAAAGAGTTAGTGTATTTGAGATTTGTAGTTTCAACAAAAGGTCTAAAAATGGACCCAGAGAAGGTACAGGCTATCCTTGAATGGCCTACTCCAAAGAGTGCTACTGAGGTAAGATCTTTTCATGGTCTATCTATCTTTTACAGAAAGTTTATCAAAAATTTTAGCAATATTTGTGGACCCTTGACTGAAACAATGAGGGGGGATAGAAAAGAGTTTAAGTGGACTAATGGGGCAGAAAAGAGTTTTCAATTGTTGAAACAAAAAGTTACAGAACAACCTATTTTAGCACTTCCAGATTTTAATAAAGTGTTTCAAGTAGATTGTGATGCTAGTGGTACTGCAATAGGAGCTGTTATGAGCCAAGAAGGTAAACCTGTTGCTTATTTCAGTGAGAAGTTAAATGATGCCAAGAGGAAGTATTCTATTTATGATCAAGAATTTTATGCTATAGTTCAGGCATTAAAGAAGTGGAGACATTATCTTCTTCCTAAAGAGTTTGTTTTGTATACTGATCATCAAGCTTTGCAATATTTGAATAGTCAAGGAAAGTTGAATCAGAGGCATTTGAAATGGGTTGAGTTTTTGCAGAGTTATACATTTGTTTTGAAACATAGGAGTGGAAAGTCTAATAGGGTTGTAGATGCTATTAGCAGAAGGCAACTATTGCTGATAGAAATGTAGATTGAAGTGGTTGGGTTCAAGGAACTCAAGAATTTGTATCCAGAGGATCCTGATTTTAGTGAAGCTTGGAAAGCTTGTACAGAACCTGTTACTCTAGACAGGATGAAATGGTTGGATTTCATCATCCAGGATGATATGCTATTCAGAGGGAGTCAGTTGTGCATTCCAAAAAGTTCTATGAGGGAGAATCTCATCAAAGAGAAGCATAGCGGAGGATTGGCTGGACATTTTGGTCATGATAAAACCCTTGGTTTGGTTAGTGAGAATTATTATTAGCCACAGTTGTAGCAAGATGTGAAGAAGTGTGTACAGAGTTGCAGAGTATGTCAGATGGTGAAAGGAGTGAAGCAGAATACAGGATTGTATCAGCCATTACCTATACCAGAGAAGCCTTGGGAGGATATCAGGATGGACTTTGTTCTTGGTTTACCGAGGAGTCAGCGGGGGCATGATTCAATTTTTGTGGTGGTTGACAGATTTTCAAAGATGGCACATTTTATTCCCTGCAAGAAGACTAATGATGTTGTTCATGCAGCAGAATTGTTTTTCAGAGAAGTAGTGAGACTTCATGGTTTGCCAAAGACCATAGTTTCAGATCAGGACACTAAGTTTGTTGGATATTTCTAGCATACATTGTGGAAGAAGTTGAAGATAGATTTGATGTTTAGTTCATCACATCATCCACAGACTAATGGACAAACAGAGGTGGTGAATAGAAGTTTGAGAAATTTGCTGAGATGTTTGGTTGGAGATAAGCCAACAGGATGGGATTTGATTTTACCATAGGCAGAATTTGCATACAATAATTCTGTCAATCGAAGCACTGGTAAATCACCATTCCAGATTCTATATGGAAGTAGTCCAAGAAATGCATCTGAATTGAGGAAGATAGATAAAGGAGAAATAAGTAGTGCTGAAGCTGAGGATTTTGCAGAACACTTGAGGAACATCCATGGGGAGGTGAGGAAGCATATTACCAAGATGAATGCATAGTATAAGACTAAGGCAGATGAGAAAAGGAGGTATAAGGAATTTTAGGTCAATGATAAAGTCATGGTTCATTTACGAAAAGAGCGGTTTCCAGTTGGTACATATAACAAGCTGAAAATGAAGAAGTTTGGACCATGTAGGATACTGAAGAAACATGATTCAGGAAACACATATCAGGTAGAATTGCCTACTGAGTTGAATATTTCACCAGTGTTTAACATTTCAGATCTGACAAAGTATCATGAAGGAGGTGTTGAAGATGAGATCATAGTAGCATAGTGGAGTATTCCAGCAACTAGTTCAGACACTAAGGAGATCGAAGATATACTGGATAGTCATGTTGGAAGAAGCACAAGGAACAGGACATATGAAGAATATCTAGTCAAGTGGAAAGGATGACTTGTTGAAGATTCATCATGGCTAACAAAGGAGGAGGTTAACCGTTTTGGTTTTCCTCTACACACCTGAGTCGTGACAGGGTCACTTCTCAAATTACCCCAGGTGTCTAATGCAGGAGCATCCTAGGTGTAAGAGCAATCTTGCATCACCCAAAAATATTTCTATTTTTATATTCAATAAGGGCTATTTCAGTGCAGAGCTGCTACTTATGGAAAGTTACTATTTTTGGTAATTTTTGTATGTGCTCAGAATGATTTGATTTCTTTCTTGGAGGTTCATGTTGGTCATATAAGTCTGCCAGTAAAGTTTCATTGCCAGATCAAGTGTATATTGAAAGATATTGAAGATTTTTGATATTGGCAGCAGGGTACAAAAACTTTGAACTCAGTTTTGAAGGCTTTAGAGGCCCCGAGTGAGGTCAAAAATTTGGGTGACGGTTGCTTGTGTGGGTCAAGCCTGTAGAGCACTTTGTGGCATTTTCGAAATGGGGTTATAATAGCCGATTGGGTCAACTGGTGATGACTTATGGTCTTCCGAAGTTGGGTCACCTGAAATGGCAAAAAATAATTTTCTTCAAAATTTCTGTTTGGGTTTCAAAGGTTATCTTGAGCCGACTATGATGTAATAAAATGTAAAATAAAATAATTCTAAGTTTGGTCGTCCTTATTGGCTAAAATTCTAGAACCTTCCCAGGCGGTGGATAATTGCCTGTATAAGGAAGGCTGTATTATTGTCTTAGGCAGTTCAAAATAGTTCTGGGTAGTAGATCTGGGTATTGATTCGAGGCTTTGTCCTACAGAATATTGTAAGGGAATGCCCATGTGGCTTTGCATATTGTAATTCTAAAAGTTTGTAATTCCACATTTGTGGAGATAATAAGAAGCCAATTTTCTGTTCTTGCATATTGTTGTGGTTTCTCTGTTTCTGTTATGTGTTTGTGGTATTACGGGGAGCACCCTTCATCAATATTGTTGTTATTTCTCTATTTTTTTTTTGTATTTATGGTATTAAGGGGAGGACACTTCATCAAGTGGTATCAAAGAAAGAGTTCCTAAGTGTGTAAATAGATCATTGATTCTGAGGCAGTTTGCACCAGGACTATGGGTTAGGGTTTTTGTGTAAACAAATCACCGACTATGAGGCAGTTTGCACTAGGACCATGGTTAGGGTTTCAGTGCACATCATGAAAATTCCTACATGAAGAAAATTTGGTGAAAGAGCTAGTGTTGTAACACCTAAGGTTAGAGCACTCCAGACACAAGTGTGAGCATTGCAAGAAGAGATTCATAGAGGAATGAATCTTAATGTTAGAGATAAAAGCAAGCATGAAGCCGAAGAAGAAGATCAAGAAGGAGAAGTCGAAGTTGTGAACCAGGAGGAAGAAAGACTTTTTCAGGCCATTTTCAAGATCGAAAAAAAACCTAAGATTGAGGTTCCTACATTTTTAAGAATTCTTAACCCAGAGGAGTTGATCGACTGGATCAATGAATGTGAAGAGTATTTTGAGTATGAAGCTATTGAGTATCTTTATAGGGTCAAATTGGTGAAGGCCAGACTAAAAGGTCATGTGAATATTTGGTGCCAAGAGATTTAATTAGAGCTAAATAGAAGAGGGATAGATAAAATCAGAAGATGGGATTGAATGGTGGATAAATTGAAGTGACAGTTCATCCTTGTTGATTATGAGCTTGACCTACTAAAGAAAATGCAAAGTTTGAAGCAAGTGGAATGATCTATTCAAGAGTATACAGAGGAGTTCTATTGAATCCTCATTAGAATAGACCATGTAGAAGCTGATAAGGAGAAAATTTCCTGTTACCTTAATGGGTTGAGGCCAAGTATTCAAGAGGAGATAAATCTAGTTCAAATGAATAGTATTGAAGAGGCATACCAGTTTTCCCTAAAAGTAGAGGAAAAGTTGAACAAGAAGTTTGAGGGTTGACAAAATGGAAGAGGTCACGGTGGATGATCTAGTGGATGATCATATGGAGGCAAAAATGAAGATTTTAAAAAGAAGGATGAGGCCAGTAGTAGTCAAAATTAGAGAGGAAACAACTCCAATCATTTCCAAGATCAGAACAATAGAGATCAGAGAGGAAGAGGAAGAGGATAAGGTTCAGGAAGAGGAGGCTTCCGTGGAACATGTTTTCACTATGGAGAAGAAGGTCATAGGGCATTTAAATGTCCTCAATTCCAAGGAAGGATGGATAGGAGGAATGAAGGTTAGGCTAGAGTGGCACATGTAGATGGAGATGCCAAATCCTCAAATTTTAAAGATGCTAAAAGAAGAGAAACATTGATTAACAGAAGAGTCCTCCCGAGTGGTGAGAATGAACCTGAATAAAGGAGGAACCTATTTTGCACTAGATGCAAATGTGAGGGTAAATGTTGTGATGTGATTATTAATAGCAGAAGCACTGACAATTTGGTGTCAGAAGAGATGGTGAGAAAGTTGAAGCTCAAGAGATAGAAACACCCACATCCATATTAGATTGCCTAGGTGCTGGATGACCACAAGGTCATGGTCAGTGAATAGTGCCTAGTAAAGGTTAATATTGGTAGGTACCATGATGAGGTACTATGTGATATCATACCTATGGATGCATGTCACATGTTATTGGGTAGGTCATGGTAGTTTGATAGATGTGTTGTGCATGATGGTTGTGTGAATACCTATTCCCTAACAAAGGATGGAGTGTGACATAAGCTAAAGCCATTGAAGGAGACTGAAGAAGAGGTATGTGGTAATGCAAGAATAAATTTTGTTGATAGAAGAAAATTCCTAGATGGTATGAGGCATGAGCATGTGTGTTTTTCTTTAATTCCAAAAGCTGGTAAAGAGGAAATATAGGATGTACTTGTAGAGGTTGTAGATTTGTTGAATGAGTTTCAGGATATTGTATCTGATAATGTACCTAATGGATTACCACTGGTAAGGAAGATTAGTCATCAAATGGATTTGATTCTAGGAATAAGTTTTCCAAACAAGGTAGCACACAGAATGACACCAATAGAAAGTGAAGAGTTGAATAGACAAGTACATGAGTTATTGAAGAAGGGGTTGATTCAAGAGAGTTTGAGTCCCTATGTTGTACCAATAGTATTAGCACTGAAGAAGAATGGAGAATGGAGGATGTGTATAGATTCTAGAGCAATAAACAAGATCACAATCAAGTACTGATTTTCATTGCCATGAATGGATGATATTATGGATTGTTTGACTAGGGCTATGTATTTTTCAAAGATAGATCTTAAGAGTGGATATCACTAGATTCAGATCAGAGAAGGAGATGAATGGAAGACTGCCTTCAAGATAAAGGAAGGACTATATAAGTGGTTAGTCATGCCTTTTGGGCTAACTAATTCACCGAGCACTTTCATGCGGCTCATGAACAAGGTTTTGAAAGAATTTTTGTGTAAGTTTGTCATTGTTTACCTAAATGATATTTTGATCTTTAGCAAGACATTGGAGGAATATATGATGCATATTTGTATGGTGTTTGAAAAGTTGAGACATGAGAAATTGTTGATTAATTTGAAGAAGTGTAGTTTTGTGAAGAAGGAATTAGTGTATTTGGGATTTGTAGTTTCAACAGAAGGTCTAAAAATTGATCCAGAGAAAGTATAGGCTATCCTTGAATGGCCTACTCCAAGGAGTGCTACTGAGGTAAGATCTTTTCATGGTTTGGTTAGTTTTTACAGAAATTTTATCAAAAAATTTAGCAGTATTTGTGGACCCTTGACTGAAATAATAAGAGGGGATAGAAAAGAGTTCAAGTGGACTAATGGGGTAGATAAGAGTTTTAAAATATTGAAATAGAAAGTTACACAACAACCTATTTTAGCACTTCTAGATTTTAATGAGGTGTTTCAGGTAGACTTTTATGCTAGTGGTACTGCAATAGGAGCTGTTATGAGCCAAGAAGGTAAACTTATTGATTATTTCAATGAGAAGTTAAATGATGTCAAGAGAAAATATTTTGTTTTTGATTAGGAATTTTATGTTATAGTTCAGGCATTGAAGAAGTGGAGACACTATATGCTTCCTAAGGAGTTTTTTTTGTATATTGATCATCAAGCTTTCCAATATTTGAATAGTCAAGGAAAGTTGAATCAAAGGCATTTGAAATGGGTTCAGTTTTTGCAGAGTTATACATTTGTTTTGAGACACAGATGTGGAAAGTATAATAGGGTTGTAGACACACTTAGCAGAAGGCAAATATTGCTGACAAAGATGTAGATTGAGGTGGTTAGGTTCAAGGAACTCAAGAATTTGTATCTAGAGGATCCTAATTTTGGTGAAGCTTGGAAAGCTTGTATAGAACCTGTTACTCTAGACAGGACAAAGTGGTTGGATTTCATCATTCAAGATGATATGCTATTTAGAGGGAGTCAGTTGTGCATTCCAAGAAGTTCTATGAGGGAGAATCTCATCAAGGAGAATCATAATGGAGGATTGGCTAGACATTTTGGTCATGATAAAACCCTTACTTTGGTTAGTGAGAATTACTATTGGCCACAGTTGTAGCAAGATGTCAAGAAGTTTGTATAGAGTTGTAGAGTATGTCAGATGGTGAAATGAGTGAAGTAGAATACTAGGTTGTATCAGACATTACCTATACCAGGAAGCCTTGGGAGGATATCAGTATGGACTTTATTCTTGGTTTACCAAGGACATAGTGGAGACATGACTCAATTTTTGTGGTAGTTGACAGATTTTCAAAGATGGCACATTTTATTCCCTACAAGAAGACTAATGATGATGTTCATGTAGCATAATTGTTTTTCAGAGAAGTAGTGAGACTACATCATTTTCCAAAAAGTATAGTTTCAAATAGGGATGCTAAGTTCATTAGATATTTTTGGTGTACATTGTGGAAGAAGTTGAAAATAGATTTGAACTTCAATTCATCACATCATCCATAGACTAATGGATAGATAGAGGTGGTGAATAGGAGTTTGAAAAATTTCTTGAGATGTTTGGTTGGAGATAAGTCAATAAGATGGGATTTGATTTTACCAAAGGTAGAATTTTCATACAATAATTATGTCAACAAGAGCACTGGTAAATCACCATTCTAGATTGTATATGAGAGTAGTCCCAAAAATGCATCTATGTTGAAAATGATAGATAAAGGAGAAATAAGTAGTGTTGAAGCTGAAGATTTTGTAGAACATTTGAAGACAATCCATGAGGAGGTGAGGAAGCATATTAGCAAGATGAATGCATAGTATAAGGCTAAGGTAGACAAGAAAAGGAGGCATAAGGAGTTTTAGGTTGGAGATGAAGTCATGGTTCATTTACAGAAGGATCAATTTCTGGTTGGTACATATAACAAGCTGAAAATGAAGAAGTTTGGGCCATGTAGGATAATGAAGATGCATGATTTAGGAAATGCATATGAGGTCAAGTTGCCTACTAAGTTGAATATTTCACCAGTATTTAATTTTTTAGATCTGATAGAGTATCATGAAGGAGGTGTTGAAGATGAGGTTACAACAGCACAGTGGAGTATTCGAGTAACTAGTTCAGATAACAAGGAGATTGAAGACATACTAGATAGTCATGTTGATAGAAGCACAAGCAATGAGACATATGAAGAATATATGGTCAAGTGGAAAGGATGACCTATTGAAGATTCATCATGGCTAACAAAGGAGGAGGTTAACCATCTTGGTTTTCCTCTACACACTTGAGTCATGACAGGGTGACTTCTCAAATTACCTAGGTGTCTGATGGAGGAGCATCCTGGATGTAAGAGAAATCTTTCATCACCCAAAAATATTTCTATTTTTGTATTCAATAAGGGCTATCTTATGTAGACCTTCTGTTTATGGAAACTTTCTATTTTTAGTAAGTTGGTAATCCAATCTTAGAATGCTCTGATTTCTTCCCTGGAGGTTCATTTTGGTCATATCAGCCTGCCAGTAAAGTTACATTGACAGATCAAGTCTAGCTTCTTAGATATTGAATATTTTCGGTATTGGCAATAGGGTATAAAAACTTTGAACTCAGTTTTGAAGGCTTTAGAGGCCCTACATGAGGTCAAAAATTTGGGTGATAGGTGCTTGCATGAGTCAAGCCTGTAGAGCACTTTGTGGCCTTTCGAGAATGAGGTTATAATAGTCAATTAGGTCAACTGGTGATGACTTATGGTCTTCAAAAGTTAGGTCACCTTAAATGGCAGAAAATGATTTTCCTTAAAAAATTTTGTTTGGGTTTCAAAAGTTATTTTGAGCTGACTTTGATGTAATAAATTGTAAAATAAAATAATTCTAAGTTTGGTCGGCCTTGTTTGCTAAAATTTTGGAACCTTCCCAGGTGGTGGAAAATTGCCTATATAAGGAAGGTTGTAATGTTGTCTTAGGTAGTTTGGGATAGTTATGGGTAGTGGATCTGGGTATTGATTCAAGGATTTTTTGTACATAATATTGTAAGGTAATGCCCATGTGGCTTTGCATATTGTAATTCTAAAAGTTTTTAATTCCACATTTGTGGAGATAATAAGAAGCCATTTTTCTATTATTGCATATTGTTTTTGTTTCTCTATTTTTGTTATGTGTTTATGGTATTAAGGGGAGAACCTTTCATCAATATCTCACATCATATCACTTCATCACTGCTTACATCATATTACATCTTTCCTTCTTACAATTACAATTACATTTATACAAGTTATTAGGATTAATAACTTTCCAGTCAGCTATCATATTACAAATAACTTTATCCAAAGTTTAACATATAGGATGTTGTCCTTTTATATTGTTAAGTCATTATTTTGATAAACAAAATAATCCCTTAACTCTTTATCAATTTTGTCTTCATATTTTATCCTGTCGGCTTGACACTGTCTTTAGTAAAACTGTCATAACTTCTTTCATACATGCCATACTGACTTGCGCTCTAAGATGAGTCTTCAATAGTCATCATAGAGTCTATGTTTAAGTGTGAAAGTAGTAAAATTACTCCAATAAACATCACAAAAAAAAAACTATATCCATCTTCACTGGTAAAAATATTGTCTTCATAGTTAGACAATTTCAGATTGCGCTCTGTCATACTAGCTCTCTGACCTGTGTGATCTTCATGTAGATCATATGTTTCCATAATGACAACATCTATGTAACTAACTCAGCCAAATTTCCAATAGTTTCCTCACAAATTTTGCAAGTACATGGTCTATTCTTTGTTCTTCATTTGGTGTAGGATCAATAGTTTCCTTGGTAACTATTTCCTAATTCTTAGTATGTATAGGATGATGCTCGGTACCATTATCTTGTTTCTCAGTAATGTCATACTTTTTCTAGAGTAGACTATCAGGTTTCTCAATGTATTTGAATCTACCATAATCTTCTAGTTCTCTTTTGCTTTCTTCATCAATTTTCTTAGAAAACTCATCAACCTTCACATTTACGCTTTCAATCATTTTATTGGTAGTCTTATCCAAACATTTGTAAGCTTTGTTTTTAGTAGAATATCCTAAGAAGATTCCTTCAACACCTTTTGAATCAAATTTACCATTTCTATCATCTTTCAAAATGTAACATCTGTATGCACCCTAAAATGGTCGCCTAGACTTTGGGCCCCCATTCAGCAATTTATCGAATACCGGAATCAATATTTTCAAAAATCAGCATTTTATCAATTATATCAATTTCCTTGATCAAATCCTATTTTATCATTTTTGATTATTTGCCTTGGGCTAACCATTTTATCCTAAAGTCTTTATTTAATTAAAAGGAGTTTCCTCCCTTTTTATTAAATAAAAAGCCCCCACTTTTCCTCTTATCTTAAGTTGCACAAATAAAGCATTATTCTTATTTTATAAAAAGGGAAAAATCACTTTTTGTCTTATATGGACACAAAAGTCAACTCTTATTTTCTCATTGGAGGATATTTATGCACATGGATTGCTCCTCTTTCAAGCTCCACCCTTGATTAAATATTTTGCCTCTTAATGTCCATGGTCCATTTCTTTCTCATTTCCTATAAAAGAAGAGCTCTCTTCCTCATTTTCATATGCATTTTCGAATACTAATGTTATGCTACTAGTTTTCTAGGTCACTTTGGAGCTTTTGAAGATTTGGAGAATTCTTGGCTTTTGCATCTACATTCCATTCTTAGTTTCATTCATGCATAGTAGCTTCATGTTTATGCTTTCATAGTTTAGATTTCCTTTCAAGCTTTAGAGTAACTCATCTAGCTTAACTAGGAAGGCTTGGTAATACTTGTACTTTCCTTTTCATAGCATAGCTTGTACTTTCATTTCCATAGCTTAGATTGCACCTTTCATTTCTAGCTTGCATATTCATCTTAATCTAGCTTGCATTTGCATTTCATAGTAATTCTTGGGGATATTAGCATTCTTTCCCTTGTCTTCATTTGAATCTCTCATTGTGTGGTTGAATAGAAAGGTCATTAGCTTAATAGCTCTAGCTAAGAGAAAAATTCAAATAATCTTGCAACTCCATGCATAGAGAAATGCACCATTTGAGTGTGTACTTTTTTGGCACCCACCGTGGGGCAGAGCATTATTGTATTGTCCTTAATTTTCTACATTTCTGTCAAATTTTTGTCAAATTTTTAGCTTCATTTTTGGCTCTTAGTTTTTTCAATCTCAGATTATCGCATGATAGTTTTCCAGTATCATGCAATAGTTCACCTGTGGTCATGTGATACTTTACCAGTTAAAAGTATCCCCCCATTTGAGACATTTTGTCACCCCGTTTGAGACATTTTGTCACCTGCAGTAAAGAGAAGTATCGCCCAGAAATATATTGTCACCCCGGTATACTGTAAAGTGTCACATGATATTTTTGGTGATTGTACTATCACCTGTACCCAGTAGTGAGTTATTTCTTGGTTCTTTCTTTCCAAATTTGGATCTTGTTAGCTTGCTGGTTTAGTTTGTTGTGGTTAGATAGATTTAATTTGCAGATTTCATTTGGATTTTGGTTTTACTAACCTTGTGGGGCTAACAAGTTATGCTTGTAGGTGCTCTCATTGCTTGATTATTTTCTTAAAAGAATGCATGTCAAATCTTCAAATGCACAAGGGCTACTAATAGTTTTTGTAGGGCTAGCCAAAGCATAAAATCCTAATCAAGTGCTTGTTGTTTATTTGTGTGGCAATTACTACTTGTTTCATTTCATAGGAACATAATATCTTGTTGTAGGAATTCTTGGGTGGTAGGAGAAATATGTTCTTCACCCTTGTGGTGAACCAAAAAATCTTGACCCATCTTTGGATTTTGAAAGCAAGAGGGTAATTGAACATTTGCTTGGTGTGTTTGGGAGAAAGATTTGAGATACGAGAGTATGTTCTTCACTCTTGTGATGAAACAAAATCCTTGATTCTCATAATTTGACCCATTCTTTGTTTAGATCTTTAGAATCCTTTAGTGGGCCCACTCTTGAGTAATCAATAGGAATGACCCAAGTGGGGACAAGCTTATTACTGGCTATTCTGACCCACTATAAACTCAAGGTTATCAAGGACACAAAACCTTGGTAGATGTAGTACTTATCTTTGCTTGATGTGAGTACTTGTGGGATTGTGACCATGAGAAAAATGTTGAGCATGAATGCTTAAGGTACTCTTGTGGCCGTGAGATCTGTTACTTTCCGCAAGGTAAGGAGTCCCTTTGGGGAGCAAGAGGGGTATTATGAATGGAAGCCCTTACTAAGAACCATAGATAGAGGCCACCTTATTTTTCTACTTAGCTTCTTGGTGCAAGGATTGATCCAAGTGGAGTAACCCAGATCACCCCAAGATTAATCACCATTTGTGTTCCTTTGGTTGTGTCATTGGAACTTCCACGAAAAAGCCAATATCTATTGTGGGCAACCACTTTGTGTGAGGCACTAGAGAATCAAGTGTGGGCCAAGTTGTTAAGTATTGAGCCATTGTCTTTTTAGGCTAAAAAGTGCTTGAAGTGTTCTCATTATGATATACCCATGTAAACATTCTAGCATATTCAACATCTCGGTAGTGCTCATACAAGTTTTTCAATTTTGATATCACAATTACTTGTCTTGGCAAGGTTTCTTTTGCCCTTGTTTCAAGTGTTTGAAGACATGTTTGATCACCTACTATTTGGAAACCTATCAATTTACTTTTGTCATTGTGATTGAGATCGAAAAAAACCAACCCTCAAACTAAAAGTTGGACCAAATTTGCCTTAAAAATTGAGATTTTGACACTCGCTAGTGAAGAATCGCGTGACACTAGAACAGTATCGCTCTATGTCCTAGAAATTATTGTGTGATAGTTCACCCTTGGAGGACTATCACCTCGCTTGCCTAGAAAGTATCACTTAGCCTACCTGGAAAGTATCACCCTACTTAACGAGAAGTATCACCTGGTCTAAAATTATCACCCTGCTTAATGTGAATTGTTTCCCATAATCTTTTTGCTATCTGCCTAATTCATGTAGTTTTTAGTCTTCTCTTAGTTGACCAGATTTTAGTAAGTTTCCTACCCTACAACTGAAAGCTTGTTTGTGCCTCAGGTTTTTGGCTCTAAACATCTTGAGTTAGTAATCTTTGACTTCACCGAAAAAATTTCTTGTCTTTGGTAAGTTAGGAACCACCCTTGTTGACAACATTCACCTTTAGATTCTTTGATTGCACACTTGGAGAGTTTGAGTACTCTTTTGTCCAAATCCACTTTCATATAAATTCAATTTCATTATATTTTAGTTAAATCATCCTCTTGATCCATATGTGTTAGGATACTAGAATCCTTTTGTTATGCACCACTATGGGAGTGTTGATTTATACCTTTTTCAGCTTTCTATCTCTCCATATCTCTTTTTGGACAATTGAATATTTTCACTATCCTAGTTTGACAATTAGTGATTCATAAGGTTATTTTCTCACTAAGAGTCTTTTCTTTCATGCCGGTTACAACAAGATGCCAAGTGGGTCAAGGAAAACAACCTCAAGTAGTTTTTGAATAATTACCTTTAGTCCAAACTTGTCAAAGGTGAAAGGGGAAGGAACCCATCTTTGATCAATCTCCTAGGAGTGCCTTAGAGGTTTGGTTTGAGCCTAAGAGTAGCTTTATTGAGCTGAGTACTGCTTTGCCATCCTCTCCATCAAATATGGACATGAGTTACACTTTGACTAGGAGCCAAAGAGAAGCAATAGATCAAAATCTCGATGACATTTTTCAGAGACATAGGAGTAACATGTCGTTTAATGATGACAATCAACCTGAATCACCTCCTATTAATTCAAGATAGCTAGATGCTCATCAATGAGCTAAAAGACACTATGAACAAGCTCATCAAGATGCATGGTCACAACATGAAGACCAAAACAACCAATCTTGTTATGCTCATGTGAACATAACTAACTTGTTCAATCATTCAAGGCCAACATCTCCACTAAAAACAACTGCAAGATATACAAGTGAGAGGCTAAAAAGTATTGAGTGAGAAAAACAAGCCTTTTTAAATGAACAAGCTGTAAAAGAAGAAAGATTTAGGCTCCTAGAGGAGGAACAATGAGCCTTGTTGGACATAGAGAGAAGGGCTACACAAGAAGAACAAGATAGGATCCTAGCCCACAACTTAATGCATAATTCAACAATAGGGGTACCAATAGTGGGACCAAATCCCCACCATCTACTCCCTTGGGCAGCCCATGAGGCATAAAATATTCAAGGTCACCATCAAGATCTCCTAGTCCTAGACGAAGGACTTTACAACATGCTCACTATGTGAGACAGACGCCTCCTAGGAACTCAAGACAACCCTCCTAATGAGCTCATCATGGCTCTTAACATGGAGGAACTAGTGCAAATTATGAATCTCAAGACTTTATGAGAATCCAACAAGAACCACTTTTCCAACAATATGTGGAGAAATATGTTGAGAAAAATAAAGATAAATTCCTAGAGATCCTAATCAACAAGGGTGTGAGGTTCCCTTATAACTTTGATGTGGATAGGAAAATAAAGAAACAAAGTCCCTCACAAGAAGAGGAGATTAATAAAATCAAGAAGATGATGGAGAAGATGATGGCTCCCAAGAGTTCCTTCAACCTTGATTCTATTTTTCTTAATCCTTTTGATAGGAGTGTGAGCATGATGGATTTTCCTAGGAAAATTGAATTTCCCTAATATGACAAATATGATAGTAATGGTGACCCACGTGATCATTTACAAGGAGTCTAAAATGTTAAGCTATGGAGTGGTTTACCAACATAACCCATCCCGTCAAAAATTTTAAAGAACTGGTCCACAGATTTGTGCAACATTTTGCATACAACTTGTCAAGATCAATCACCATGCTCAATTTGTATAATTTGAAATAGAATGAAGGGGAATCTTTTGTTACATTTTTACAAAGGTGGAGATGATTATGCTCCCAATATTCTAGGATGATTCTTGAGTAGGAGAGAATTGATATCATTGTGAGCAATTTAATACCTGAGATGCAGTATGAGGTTCAGAAGATGGTCTTTGATTCATTCGACACCATGGTCAAAACTACATGTAGAATAGAGGATGTCTTAAAAGAGCAAGGTATTTTGACTAAACAACATAATAACAATAGTCAAAATAATAAAAACAATCATAAGGACAAAGGCAAGAACTCACACTGGAATAAAAATAAGCAACTAGTCAATGACAGAGTTGTTGACTCTAACCAACCAAAGGATCAAGGTGTCCTTCATTTATCTAGTAAAGTTCAAGATATGAAGCTTAACACATCCTCTAACCAACAAGAGAATAAACAAAGATATCAAGAAAGACCTAAAAAGGAGAAGCAACAGTTCTCTAAGCTTGGGGATTCTTATGAAGATGTTTTCAAAATGCTTATTGATAACAATCCTGCACAACCAAAAGATCCAACAAAATTTCACATACCTAACATTAAGCCATATTGGTGGAATGAAAACTATTACTGCATATTTCATAATGCCATTGGACATGATGAAGAACATTGCTGGAAACTTAAACATCTCATCCAAGATCTTATTGAAAATGGAAAGCTTGAGATTGATGAGTTGAAAACCAATGCAGATCATAAAGCATTTAACGAAACTAGTGCAAGAGAACCTACTCCTACTCTAGATTCAACAAGAATTCTTATGAAGTCTAGGATCTCACACTAAGGTCCTTGAGACCTCTAGTCATGCTTAAGATAGGAATTAGTATTGGGATCTCATTGTAAGGCCATAGTTCCAAGTTGGCATTTTATGAGCCCTTGGTCTAACTATTGGTCATTTAGGATCCAATACCATAGGCATAGGTATTTTTAATTTTTTCTATGTTTGGATCCATTAGGGATCATCAACATAAGGATAGGACCAATTTTGGTCACTAGATTTGCAAGATAGCAAAATTGTCAAAGTTGCCCAAAAGTTGTCAAACAACTTTCAAGCAACTTCTAAAAGTTGTCAAAAACTTGTAATAACCCTCCCAAATGGATAATTGGTTTAAATCTCTCATGTAACCATTGGGAGAATCCTATATAAACCCTCACTGGCAGGTGATAGGATATCATATGCAATTTTGGCAAACAATCAATAAAATAACCAACTTTCTCTAAAAATTTCATGTTTCAAAATGTTGTACGGATAGGTATGGACATAAGGGAATGAACTAGCGATTCCAAAGGTTGAATCATTGAATCAATTTTCATCTAAACTTTCTCTCATGTGTTGATCAACCCTGGTTTGAAAGATATCCCATTTTTAGTGACAGTGCCTAGGATTGAGGCTTAAATTCAAGATTCGAGATAGGGCCTGATTGTTTAGGCACATTCCACCATGGGAAATTGATGCCCCTTGGTGGAATACAAGTATTTTCAATTTTCTTTCATATTATTTAGGTTTGGAGAGTGGATTTGGAGGGAGTTGGTCTTGCCACAAAGCCCTAGGTGTATGGCCCCATACATGCACCTTATAGCAAATTAGGATAGTCACCCTAAAACTTGGTTGGGGATTAACCAAAGATTGAAAATTTGGATTTTGAGTTTTTTCATATGCCCTTGTATTCCTCCATTCTTAATTTTGGTTTTGGCATAGGGGAAAGGGCACTTGTAGTGTAACTAAAGCCCTAATTAGGCCTTTTAGCCTGGTCCAATACTACAACAAAAGTGACCTCCACTCAATTCCATCTCTTGGTGTTAAGATATGTTTTGTAAACCCCAAAAGGGTATCAGAATCCTTGACCAAACTATCCCCTCATTTTGGAGTATTTTGTCTTGTGCTCAAATTTCCTTCTAGGAAGGGCTATAAGCAAGATAATAGGATTTTGCAGCAGCATAGCCTTGTGTGTTGTTCAATGGTGAAAGAACCATTGGAACTAACAAAATAAGACCTAAATAGGCCAAAGAAATGTTCATTAGCCACCCTTGGTCTTAGTTTTCATTTCATAGGGTTGAGTATCTTATTTCCTTGAAGAAACCTCTTAGTAAATTCATTGATATTGGTGCTTGGGACTTTGGCAAACCTAGAGATTAGGTTATATTGTCTTTTAGGGTTGTGATAACCTTCACCAAGTCCTATTTGATACTTGTGATAAGTATATCAACACTAGACCTTGCACCTTGGGTGTTGAGGAATTCAACTTCGCCAAATTGCTCATTGTTTGGAGGCTTTCGCTAACCATTGCTACATCAAGTGGTATCAGAGCTATGTCCGATCCTAAGAATGAGAAGATCCTTTCAAGGGTTACAAATAGTGAGTTGGCAAAGATGGTGAGAGAGAAAAAGGCTGCAAATAAGGCCTTAACTAAGAGGCTTCAGGAACTTGAGAAGAAGCTTGATGACAAAGACAAAGATGAGTCTGAAAATGAAGAAGGGAGTGAAGAAGAGGAGGATAATCCTAATCAACATATCACTGTAGACCAAAGACCTTTCATTGATGCTTTGAAGTCCATGGGAAGAACCATGGAGGAGAAGATAGATTTTCTAGTTTTCAATGGCAAGATGAATGTTGATCTAGCCTTGGATTGGATAGAGGCATTAACAAAATTCTTTGAATGTGAAGACATACCTGAAAAATAGAGGGTAAAGGTAAAAAGATCCAAGTTGAAGGGAGTAGCCCTAACTTGGTGGAACTTTATCCAAATAGAGAGTGTGAAGAATGGGAAGAGCATGATCAACTCATGGAATAGAATGATTGCATTGATCAAAGAGACATATCTACCTAAGGACTATGGGGTACAACTCCATAGGAGGAAGAAAATTCTGAAGCAAAAGGACATGGATGTAGGCTCATACACTGAGGAGTTATTGAAATTGTGCATGAAGACCAATATGGCTAAAGATGAAGAGGAGAAGATAGAAAGGTACATGAATGGCTTGAAAGTATCCATTCAAGAAGAGTTGAGTCTACACAACCCTACCATAGTCAATAGGTGTTATCAAATGGCACTTAAGGTAGAGGAATAATGGAAGAGAAAGCAAGATTTTGGCAAAGGTAAGACCAATGATAGTGGGAAGAGTTTTAGAGGCAAAAAAAACTCTTGGAACAAGGGACAAAGTAGTGGTAGTAGCAACAAGACCCCTAACCAAGGAGACAAAGAGAATGGTGAATCTAACTCAAGAGGACACTATAGAGGAAGAAGACCTTTCAATAGAGGAAGGAAAAATTTAGGAAGAGGCAATGGACCATTGAAGTGTTTTTATTGCAGCCAATTGGGACATCATGCAGGAAGGTGCCCTAAGAAGAGAAAAAATAACCAAGTTGAGAGGAGAGCACAAATTGTCCAAGAAGATAAACAAGAGGACAATGCTAATGCTAGAGACTTGGAACTAGAAGAGGGAGTGTGTCTAATGATGAGGTAGGTCTTCCTTCAAGTACCACAAGCCCAAGAACCTCCAGAAAGAAAGAATCTCTTTAGGACAAAGATCAAGTTCCATGGAAAGGTATGCAATCTTCTTATTGATTTTGGTTCAACTAAAGATCTTGTGTCTTTTGAAATAGTTCAGAAATTAAGCTTGCCTAAGAAACCACACCCTTGCCCCTATCATGTTTCATGGTTAACCAAAGGCCAACAAACTCTAGTCACGGAACAAGCTTGGATAGAGTTTTCAATTTTTGACTTCAAGGACAAGGTCCTTTGTGATTTTGTTGAGATGGATGCAGCCCACATCCTTCTAGGAAGGCCCTAGAAATTTGATGTTGATGGTACCCACCATTGTAGGAAGAACACCTACTCCATCACCAAAGATGGAAAGACCTTCACTATGAAGCCCCTACCGGATAGAAAAACTAAAAAGGAACCCACTGTGATTATCATGGGGGAAAAGGAGATGCTGAAAACCTTGAAAGAATATGATATTGAACCATTTGTCTTGATTTCTAAATCCAAGGATAACATCAGGTCTGTTCAAGAAGAGCCCATGCCAAATGAAGTCAAAAATCTATTGCAAAAGTATAAAGAAGTCACTATTAGTGACCTGCCCTCTACCCTCCCTCCCATTAGGGACATTAGTCATAAAATAGACCTCATACTAGGCTCATCCTTTCCTAATAAGGAACCATATAAAATGACTCCATTACAACATGAAGAGATTGCAAAATAGGTCACTGAATTGTTGGAAAAAGGACTCATTCAAAAGAGTCTCAGTCCTTGTGTTGTACCCTCCATCTCAGCCCCTAAAAAGGATGGCAAATGGAGGTTATGCATTGATAGTATGGCCCTAAATAAAATCACAATAAGATACAGATTACCCATGCCAAGGATTGAAGACCTATTGGACCAACTAGGAGGTCCTTGCTACTTCACCAAGATAGACCTAAAGTTTGGTTACCATCAAATCAGAATCAATCCTTGAGATGAATGGAAAACAACATTCAAGACAATTGAAGGTTTTTTTGAATGATTAGTAATGCCTTTTGGTTTGAGAAATGCCCCTGGCACTTTTATGAGGCTTATGAATGAGATATTCATAGATTTTATTGGAAAATTTGTTGTTGTTTACCTTGATGACATACTAATATTCAGTCATAGCAAGGAATACCATCTTGATCATGTGGAACAGGTACTAAGAAGACTCCATCAGCACAAGTTGGTAATCAACTTGGAAAAATGCATGTTTATGAGAAAGGAACTTGTATTCCTAGGTTTTGTGATCTCACAGGGTACCCTCAAGATGGATCCTGAGAAGGTAGATGCAATTATCAATTGGCCTCCACCAAAGAATCAAGGTGATGTAAGAAGCTTCCATGGGCTTGCAATATTTTATAGGAAGTTTATAAAAAATTTCATTCATGTGTGTGCACCAATGCTTGAAACAATCAAAGGTGGAAAGAAGACTAAGTTTGGATGGAAACATGAAGCCAATGATGCATTTCAATACTTGAAGAATAGAGTCTCTCAATACCCTATCTTGGTCCTCCCTAATTTCAATAAGGTCTTTACTGTGGAGATAGATGCAAGTAATTTGGCTATAGGGGCAGTCCTAAGCCAAGAAGGTAAGGCAGTTGCTTTCTTTTCTAAGACATTGAATGAGGCCAAGAGGAAGTATTCCACCTATGATCTAGAGCTTTATGACATGGCCCAAGCCCTCAAGAAATGGAGGCACTACTCAATCCCAAAGGAGCTTTTAGTCTACACTAACAACCATGCTCTAAGCTTCCTTAATTCACAAGAAAAACTTTCAGTCAGACATCTCAAATGGGTAGAACAATTGTAGGCCTATACCTTCAAAATTAAGCATAAAAAGGGTGTAGCAAACAAATTTGTTGATGCACTTAGTAGGAGGATTGGTCTGATTGAAAAAGCTCAACTACAAAGTGTGGGAATTGACTCCCTTAAGCACTTGTACCTAGATGACCTTGATTTTTCAAAGATATATCAAATTTGTATAAAGATGGAAGGCATATATCACACTGATTTTTCTGAATATCTGATTTAGAATGGACTTCTCTTCAAGGGAGCACAACTATGCATACCCAAGTGTTCAATGAGAGAAAACATAATCAGAGAAAAGCATTGTGGTGACCTAGGAGGTCACTTTGGCATTGACAAGACAATAGACATGACAAAGAGGAGTTATTTTTGGCCCAAGTTGAACAATGAGGTCAAAATATTTATTGAAACTTGTACAATCTGATAGCAAGCTAAGGGAATGAAAATGAATCAAGGGCTCTACCAACCCTTACCAATCCCTTCAAGGCCTTAGGAATCCATTTCAATGGATTTTGTAATGGGACTGCCTAAAACCAAGCAAGGATTTGATAGTGTGTTTGTCATAGTGGATAAATTCAGCAAAATGGCCCTCTTTGTGCCATGCAAGAGCACAAATGATGCATCTCATATAGCCAATCTCTTCTTCAAGGAAGTATTTATAATTAATGGCTTACCTTAGATAATTGTATCAGATAGAGATGTAAAGTTTCAAGGGAACTTTTGGAGGACACTCTTCAAGAAGTTGGGTACAAATCTCACCTATAGCTCTGCCTATCACCCTCAAATAGATGGGTAGATTGAGGTAGTAAATAGGTCCCTAGGCAATCTTCTAAGATGCCTAACCAAGAAATATTCAAAAATTTGGGATACCATTTTGCCCCAAGCAGAGTTTTCCTTCAATGACTCAATCAATAGATCAACCAACAAGACTCCATTTCAAACAGTGTATGGTTTGCACCCCAAGGGACCACTAGATCTGATGGAACTCCCCTCTGATTTCAAAATTAGTGCACAAGGCCAAGAATTGGCATAAATCATCAACAAGGTACAACAAAAAGTGAAGGAAACCTTACAATAGTCTAGTTTGAAATACAAAGCAAATGCTGACAAGAGGAGAAGAGAGGTTCATTTCAAAATAGGGGATAGCGTTTGGGCATTTTTAAGGAAGGAGAGACTACCTAAGGGTAGATACTCCAAGCTACAAATTAAGAAAGTAGGCCCCTATAGCATACTAAACAAAATAGGTGACAATGCCTATGAAATATCCCTTCCTCCAACACTATAGATCTCTCCAATATTCAACATTGTAGACCTCACACCATATAAGGTTACAACAGGTTCAAGTAATAAGTAGGGTAAGGACACACGCATTGAGAATGCGGACTATGTCACTAATCTTACACAAATCAAATTAGTGGAGATTGAAGAAATTTTGGACTCCAAACTACTCAAGTAGACTAGATCAAGGAAGTACATGTAGTACTTAGTAAAATGGAAGGGCCTACCAAAGATTGATGCTACATGGCTGATCGAGGATCAAATACAGCAACATGGGACCTTGGTAGAGAAGCTATACTCAAGTAGGGACTTGATTTTTAAAGTTCAAGGGGAGTATGGTGCATGAGAAGCTACTCCTACTCTAGATTCAAAATGCATTCTTGTGAAGTCTAGGATCTCACACTAAGGTCCTTGAGACATATAGTCATGCTTAGGATAGGAATTAGTATTGGGATCTCATTGTAAGGCCATAGTTCCAAGTTAGCATTTTATGAGCCCTTGGTCTAACTATTGGTCATTTATGATCCAATAACCTAGGAATAGGTATTTTTTATGCTTTCTATGTTTGGATGCATTAGGGATCATCAACATCAGGATAGGACCAATTTTGGTCACTAGATTTGCAAGATAGCAAAATTGTCAAAGTTGTCAAACAACTTTCAAGCAACTTCTAAAAGTTGTCAAAAACTTGTAATAACCCTCAAAAATAGATAATTAGTTTAAACCTCTCATGTAACCATTGGAACCATCCTATATAAGCCCTCACTGGTGGGTGATAGGATATCATATGTAATTTTGGCAAATAATCAATAAAATAACCAACTTTCTCTGCAAATTTCATGTTTCAAAACATTGTATGGATAGGTATGGATGTAAGGGCATGAACCAGTGATTCCAAAGGTTGAAGCATTTAATCACCTTTCTCTACACTTGGTCGCATTTTTTGATCATCCCATTTTTAGTGATAGTGCCTAGGATTGAGGCTTAAATTCAAGATTTGAGATAGGGCCTAATTGTTTAGGCACATTCCACCATGGGAAATTGATGCCCCTTGGTGAAATAAAAGTATTTTCAATGTGATTTCATATTATGTAGGTTTGGAGAGTGGATTTGTAGGGAGTTGGTCTTGCGACAAAGCCCTAGGTGTATGGCCCCATACATGCACCTCATAGAGAATTAGGACAGTCATCCTAAAACTTGGTTGGTGATTTACCAAAGCTTAAAAATTTTGATTTTGAGTTGTTTCATATGACCTCACATGCCTCTATTCTGAATTTGGGTTTTGGCATAGGGGAAAGGGAACTTGTAGTGCAACTAGAGCCCTAATTAGGCCTTTTAGCTTGGTCCAATACTGCAACAGCAGTGACCTCCACTCAATTCCATCTCTTGATGTTAAGATATGTTTTGTAAATCCCAAAAGGGTATTAGAATCCCTGACCAAACTATCCCCTCATTTTGGAGTATTTTGTCTTATTCTAAAATTTCCTTCTAGGAAGGGCTATAAGCAGGATAATAGGATTGTGCAGCAACACAACCTTGTGTGTTGTTCAATGGTGAAAGAACCATTGGAACTAACAAAATAAGACCTAAATAGGCCAAAGAAATGTTCATTATTCATCCTTGGTCTTAGTTTTCAGTTCATAGGGTTGAGTATCTTATTTCCTTGAAGAACCTATTAGTAAATTCATTGATATTGGTGCTTGGGACTTTGGCAGACCTAGTGATTAGGTTCTATTGTCTTTTAGGGTTGTGATAACCTTCACCAAGTCCTATTTGATACTTGTGATAAGTATATCAGCACTAGACCTTGCACCTTGGGTGCTGAGGAATTTAACTTCACCAAATTGCTCATTGTTTGGAGGCTTTCATTGACCACTGTTGCATCATGAACCTTTGCCTAAATATGATAAGGGGGAAACCTCTAAACCCAAAGATGGAAAAGCTATGATCAACTACACCTATACATCTACAGGGAATGTTATCAATATGCTTGAAGTTGTGGATGAAAATGTCAACATGATGCGAAATAAAGATTCTTATAGTCATAATGTGGACTCTCCTATATTTGACAATGAACCTGTGGTGGTGCTTAGAGGTCCTCACTTTTGAAGGTCATCTCAAGCTCTTAATGCTATCACTAGAAGAAAAGGTCAAGGTCCTATGGTCATTAGAGGTCCTAGTTCTAACTAATATAGCAAACCAAAGCAAGTGACATCCAAGAATGTCACCACCAAGTTAGTAGGTAATCCTGAAATGAGTTACAATCTTGTTGATCAGTTACAAAGAACACTAGGTCAAATTTCAATTTTTGAGCTTCTAGACTTGTCCCCAAGACACAAGCATGTCCTTGAATATGCTTTGCGTATAGCCAATGTCCCTAACAACATAGACATTGATCAATTCCAAAATATGGTAAATCACCTTGCTAGCCCACATTACCTCACATTCTCAGAAGAAGATGACAAAGCCTTGATCCATCCACATAATCTTGCCCTCCACATTGAAGTCATGATTCAAAAGACCCATGTTAGGCATGTGTTGATTGATGGGGGGTGCTGGGCTCAATATTTGTTCCTTGAGTTTGTTGAAAATACTGGGTTACTCAGAGAAAGTTATTGATACTCACAAGAAAATAACCATCAAAGTGTATGATGAGGAAGAGAGAAGCTCCAAAGGCTTCGCTGTCCTCCCTATTAGGATTGACCCTATTGAAAAGGACATCTTGTTCCAAATTGTTGATGCTGGTCCTTTATCCTATACTATTTTGCTTGGTAGACTATGGATCCATGACATGCAAGCGGTGTCATGCAGCTACCACCAATGTGTCAAGTTCCACTATAATGGAGTAGAAGTTTGTATACCTAGGGATAGCACATTATTTGTTAATGCAATTTCAATAGGGACCCATGTTCCTCTTAATCAGGAAGAAAAAATTTTTGATGCAACTCTGGCACAATGTCAAAATAAGTTCAAAACCATAGACCTTGGTATGGGTGGTTATCACATTGACTCCTTCAAAAAGCTACCAGTTTCACCTAGGTCCTATGGTAAACCTTCATAGGAGATGCATCCCTCATCCTCAGCAATGACTTTGTTTGATACATTTGTATTGTCTTCAATACCCATTCAGGATGAAAAAGAGGAAGTAGCTATTAGAGACTAGATTTATAAAGAGGAAAAATACAAGCACAATGAAATTTTTTCTCCATCTCCTAAGACTTATGGGAGAGGATATACTTTGGTCAAAAATATGGGTTACCTAGGTCTTGGTCCTCTCATTCATAGACTAGATGCTAAGGCTGAACCACTAAATCATGCTCTTTTTGGGTGCAGATCTAAGACAACAGTTGGCCTAGGTTTTGAAAGTCAGAACAAGAAAATTTCCCCTATCCTAGCTATGATGGATAGTGATGATGAATACATACCCAATGTGCAAAATCAGCAAGATAGGTGTGAAGATTGGGTCCCTTCCACCAATCTCCTTTGGGGAGATTTAGATACTACAGCTTACAATCCAACAGTTTTAGAAGTAGAATGAGAACAATCCACTATGGAAGACCATGTTGAGGATCCTATCCAACACACAAATGGCATTCAATAGGGTGTTACCCTTGGTGACATCAAAGCTTCTATGTCAAGGCCTAAAAAATATGGTTGGTGTAAGCATCATAGTTGGGATTTAGATATAGACTCACATGAGTATGAGTGGGAGACTCTTTTTGATTGTTCTACAGTTGACATGGACATTATTGTTGTCCATACATATAGTTCCCAATCTAAGGTAGCTAATGAGTCTAGTGTAGGATTAGAAGATTGGAATCCATGAGTCACTTTAGTGGATGATGCTTTGCTTAGTAGGATAAGTCCTAATTTGGGTACCTTAGAGGGATACTTGATGGATCCTAACTCTCCAATCACCAGAGATGATACCATTCACATACACAATGTTGAACCAGTCACCAACCTACCCCTTTCCAATTCTCACTTAATTGATTGGCCTCAGTGCTACCAAGAATCTCAACTCCTAACCTTTCAAAATGACTATGAAATAGCATACTACCTAAATGCCCTTGAACCTATAGTCTCTTCCACCAGCGAACCAACTACAAGTATGATACAGCTGAATATTAAATACCTCAATCAAAAAATGAAAAGAAAAGAAACAAAAAATAGGAGTTCTGATGGTGAAAACCACTATGTGGTGGTGTCAAAACCAAAAAAAGTAAAAATAAAAGACGTATCCGAAGGTGAAAACCTCCCTAAGGCACCTAAGGATGAGGTACTTGATAATCTTCCAAGCTATTTTTAGGATAGGTCTTCAGTGCTTGTTGAGCCTACATAGCTAGTCAATCTAAATACACTAGAGGCTCCACAAATAATTCATTTGGCTCAATCATTGTCAACATAAGAAAAGGAGGCATATACCAAGTTCCTACAAAGAAAGAAAATTAATTTTTTTTGGACTTACTTAGACATGCTAGGATTGGACACTACTCTCATTATGCATCATTTGTCCATAGCTCTAGGGATCAAACTAGTAAAACAAAAATTAAGGAAAATGCATCCTCACATAGCTCTCCTTGTCAAAGCTAAATTAGAAAAGATCCTTAGTGTAGGATTTATAAGAGCTATTGATTATGCTAAATGGATATCCAATATTGTACCAATTTCAAAACATGACAAGTCCATTCATGTTTGAGTGGACTTTAGAGATCTTAATAAAGCATGCCCAAAGGATGATTTTCCACTTCCAAACATAGACATGATAGTGCACATGACTGCAGGCTATGAGATCTTTCTTTGATGGATGGCTTTTCTAGGTATAATCAAATCAAAATAGCTCTTGAAGACCAAGAGAAAATTGCATTCACTTGTGCATGGGGAACCTATTGTTGGAACATCATGCCATTTGGATTTAAAAATGCTAGAGCTACATATCAAAGAGCTATGACTACTATTTTCCATGACATGATGCATAAGAACATGGAAGACTATGTGGATGACACCTTGGAAAAATCCAAGAAAAGGGATACACACCTTGGTGATTTGGAAGTAATTCTAGATCGTATGGAATAGTTTCAACTTAGATTAAATCCAAAAAGTGTGCATTTGGAGTTACCTTTGGAAAACTCTTAGGATTTATCATTTCAGTTAAAGGAATAGAGGTGGATCTAGAAAAAGTTCAAGCAATAATGGATATGCCACCTCCTCAAAACATCAATCAAATGAGGAGTCTCCAAGGATGCCTTCAGTCTATAAGGAGGTTTATTTCAAAACTGGCTGATAGGGCTGAACCCTTTAATAAGAATTTGCATAAAGGGGTTAAATGTGTCTGGAATGAGGAATGTTAGAAAAACATGGATCAAATCAAATAGTACTTGGCTAATCCTCCAATATTAATGCCTCCTATCCCAGGAAAACCACTTATATTAAATGGTTCAGTAATAGAATCTTCCCTGGGGGCATTATTGGCTCAACTTGATGATACTGGAAAAGAAAGAGCCATATATTACATCAGCCGAACACTTGTTTCATATAAGGTCAACTACACTAGTATTGAAAAATCTTTCCTAATGGTGGTGTTTGCTTCCCAAAATTTTTGACATTACATGCTTGCACATACAATACACCTCATTACAAAAATTGATCCTCTAAAATACTTGCTTAGTAAGGCTACTCTCATGGGTAGACTTGCTAAATGGATGATGATTCTTTCAGAATTTTCCATAGAGTATGTTGAGTGTAAGGCCATAAAAGGACAAGCCATTGTAGACCAATTGGTTGACTTTCCAATTCTAGACAAAGTACCCATTCAAGTTGAATTTCCAAATGAGTACATCATGTATATGACTATAAGAACTTGGAAGATGTTCTTTGATGGTTCTTTCATGCAAAATGGTTCAGGCGCTGGAGTGTTGTTTGTCTCTCCTCATGGATATACTATTCCTAAGTCCTATAAGTTATTGTTCCCATGCAAAAACAAAATTGTTGAATATGAGGCCTTGACAAATGGATTGAAAATGGATATAGAATGGGGAATTATAGAGCTTCACATTTATGGGGATTCACAATTGATCATCGACCAAGTTAATTAAGAATATCAAACAAAGGATGACAAACTAATACCCTATAAGAAGATGGTTGATTCACTACACTGATACTTTACCTTTGTTACATTTCAACAAATCCCTAGAGTAGAGAGCAAAGCAGTTGATGCTATGGCTACATTAGCTTCGCTTCTTTAGCTAGAACAACATGAGTCCAGATTTGGATTCTTGGTGGAAGAGCTATGTTACCCTATTTTTGACTCCTCAAAAAGCCATGCCATTTGTACCTTGGTTAGCCATGAATCATCTTTCTATGGTTCCATTTATTCATATCTATGTGATGGTACTATTCCCAAAACCTTCAATTGTTTTGAAAGAAGAAACCTTGTTCGTAATGCCTCTCACCATACCCTTATCTCTGGTGATTTTTATAGGAAGGGTTTACATGGGACACTTCTTAGGTTTTTAGAAAATGATGAGTCCAACCAAGCATTAGTTGACATTCATGAGGGAAAATGTGGAGGACATTCTAATGGTCTTGTTCGAAAGTAAAGACCACCAAGATAACTAAACCATTTATCATCATTAAATTCAATATCAAATTCAATAGCTTTAAACCATATAATTAATGTAGTAACCAACCATACAAGCATAATCATACACAATGACACAATAACACAAGATATGTTAACTAGGGAACCTCTTGATCAAAGAGTAAACCCCGGTGGGAATGATGCCCACAAAATGATGTACTAATATGAAAGTTCCTTGTTAGAGGATGGACCTTGTTAGGAATATTATGAAATACATTTATTACATATGAATCTTTGTTAGGAGATTTTGAATCCCTATTAAAAGATTCTGACCCTATTAGGAGTTATGGAAGATAGAAGGACCCACTGCCCAAACAACTTCAAGGCAAGATCTCTGAACTCATTGTCCAATAGATCATAGGATTATTCAATAGAATAATATGAAATATGTTACCTCCTTCACACTATGCCAAAACCACACTCTCTGCTACAAAAGATCACAAATACATATCTCTGTACTTCGTAAGTCTTCCTTCATCACTGAATTAGCTCTTTTCTTCACTTCATGCATACATTCACATCACAACTTTCATAATTTCATATAAAAAATATTACAATCCTCTCATATAACAAGGAAAAAATTTCTTCCTTTATACCACACTCAAATAATTACAAATGAGTTGGCATGCAAATACAAAAATAATAATTTCAACACGCTACATCAAAATTACATAAAACTGTCAGCTTCCAGATACAATAACTTTCCAATCATGTGACCTTGAAGTGTGTGCTATGAACCACATCACCAACAATGAGTCTCAAAATTCCCTTTAACTACATAGAATCAGATTCCATCCCGGTTAGGAGATATCCTCCGATTACCAAAAACTGCTACACAAGAATACTGCCAAAATGCTTATGACTTTCATGAATAAATGAATTTCTTTTTGTGCTCTTAACCAAAGGTTAATAACACACCAAAGAACATACCATCAATTGTGCATATCTCAATCTGCAATATAACATGTGTGCAAAACAAAACTGTGCCTACTTCTCTGCTAAACTCCAGAATATCACTGTGTTGACATCAATGATAATCATAGTCATGAATGCAACAACTACTACTACAGAATGACTGCCAAAGACTTTAGCATTCATTCCTAACAATCTCCCCCATTGGCATTGATGGAAAAATAGATTAAAAAATCCAATGTTCCAAAAATCCAATCACTAATGCTCTGCTGCACTGCTACTCATCATCAATCAAATCTTTCTTCATTATCCTATTCAATCTCTCAACAAATGTAGTTTCTCAATGTTTCCTTAATATTTTTCATGATTCTCTCCCCCATTGACATCAATGATAGAAATTCTATCACTATTTCAAACAATAGCTCAATGTCAAAAGACACTATTCAGAAAATAGATTCACAAGAGTCCTTAATGACTCAGCTTAGATACACATACTCCCCCATAGACAAAGTACCAACATCCAATCTAGAAAATAGATAGGGCCATAAACCACTAGATGGATGCAACCAACTACATCATTACTCAAAATTAGGTTGGGGCATAACCCCAAGCATACCTCTTAGATACTCAAATGTATCCTTAGGCAAAGGCTTAGTAAATATATCTGCTATTTGCTCTTTTGTGCTTATGTACTCCAATCTAACTTCTTTATCTGCAACTTTCTCTCTTACAACATGATACTTGATCTCTATGTGCTTTGTTTTAGAATGTAAAACTAGATTCTTAGACATACTAATTGTACTTGTATTGTCACAATATATGACAATAGGCTCATCAAACTTGATTCCAATGTCCATCAACATTTTCTTCATCCATATTATCTGATTACAATTGTTTGCTACTACTACATATTATGCTTCTGCTATACTCTATGAGATACAATTCTTCTTTTTTATCAACCAAGAAACTAATCTTCCTCCAAGGAAAAATGCTCCACCACTGGTGCTTTTCTTGTCATCAACGCTGCCTCCCCAATCAGCATCAGTATATGCACATAGCGTAAAATCATCAAAATTTTCATACCATAGTCCATAGTCCATTGTGCCTCTAAGATATCTCAATATCCTTTTTAATGCTGCATAATGTGACTCTCTAGGTTCATCTTTAAATCTTGCTACCATCCCAACTAAATGTTGTATATCTGGTCTAGTGTATGTCAAGTACTACAATCCACCAATCATAGATCTGTATTTCTTTTTCTCAACTTTTGGTGTCTCATCTTTACTAGATAGTTTATGTCCTATAACCATAGGTGTTCCAACTGGTTTACAATTCTCCATACCGAATCTTTTCAACAAATCATTCAAGTACTTTGTCTGACTTATAAAGATACCATCTTTGTTTTGTGTTATTTGTAATCCCAAAAAGTATTTCATTTCTCTAATCATACTCATTTCAAATTTTGTCTTCATTTCATTAGCAAATTTGTCACTAGTTTCATCTTCTCCCCCAAAAATAATGTCATCAACAAAAATAACCAAGACTAACAATCCATTCTCAATTTCTTTTGTGTATAAGTTACTATCAGCTGTTCCTTTTGTAAATCCCAATTTTAACAAATACTTATCTAATCTAGCATACCAAGTTCTAGGTGCTTGCTTTAGTCCATATGATGCTTTCTTTAGTTTACACACCATTTTTCCTTCTTGAGTCAAAGAAAAACCTTCAGGCTTCTCAATGTAGACTTCTTCCTTTAATTCACCATTCAAAAATGTTGACTTCACATCCATCTGATACACTTTGAATTTCTTAAATGTTGCATAAGCGAGAAATATTCTTACCACTTCAAGTCTTACCATAGGGGAAAAAGTATCTTCATAGTCAATTCCTTCTTGTTGTGAGTATCCCTTACATACAAATCTTGTTTTATTTCTAATTACTTCTCCTTGTTCATTCATCTTGTTCCTGAATACCCATTTAGTTCCAATCACATTTTTGTCTTTAGGTCTAGGGACCAATTCCCATGTCTTATTCTTTTCAATCTGATCCAATTCTTCTTTCATAGCTTTAATCCAATGTTCATCTTCACAAGCTTCATTAGTAGACTTAGTTTCAATTTGAGAAATCAAACATAAATGTACCTTCTTTCTAGTCATAACTCCTCTGTCCAAACTTCCAATAACTTGCTCAATAGGATGATGTCTTGATATATACCTGTTAGGTGTCATAGTCACTAATCTTTCTTCAACTATAGATTCTTCTCTATTTTCTTCAGCATGACTTTCATTCAACAATTCACTATTAGTCTCAAAAAATTGTTCAGTAATTTCAATGTTAGGCTGAGGGTTAGTTCCTTCATCAGATTCATAATCAAGCATTCTTTCCTAAATTTTAAACTTCTCATCAACTTTTACATTTGCACTTTCAACAGTAGTTTTAGTTCTCTTATTGTAACATCTATATGCTTTGTTTTTCAAATAATATCCTAGAAAAATTCCTTCATCACTTCTAGGATCAAACTTTCCTATATCATCATCTCTCTTAATATAACATTTTCTTCCAAAAATTCTAAAATACTTAACTGAGGGTGCATATCCAAACCATAATTCATAAGGTGTCTTGTTTGTATCTGCTCTGATTTGTACTCTATTCATTGTATATACTGTTGTATTCACTGCTTCTCTCCAAAATGTCTTTGCCAAATCACCTTCAAATAACATAGCTCTAGTTACTTCAGTTACTGATGTGTTCTTTCTGTAATACCATTTTGTTCAGGTGTTCTAGGGGCTGATAACTATCTCTTAATACCATTCACTTCACAAAAAGTGTTAAACTCTTTACATGTAAATTCTCCACCTCTATCGGATCTCAAACATTTAATCCTCATTCTTGATTCATTCTCAACTTTATTCTTCATGACCTTAAACTTATCAAATGCTTCATATTTTTCTTTCAAAAATGTAATCCACATCATTCTTGTAAAATCATCAACAAGAATCATAAAATACCTTTCTCCGTAGAATCCTCTAGTCCTAGTAGGACAGCTCAAGTCTGTATGAACAATCTCCAACTTTTCTGTAGATGTGAACTTCTTGCTAGGAAATGAAATCCTTTTCTATTTAGCCATCACACATTCCTTGCAAATCATGTTAGTAGGCTTCATAATCTTAGGTAAGTCTCTTACTACAAGTGTAGAACTCACTTTCACAATATTATCAAAGTTTATATGACAAAACCTTCTATGCCATAACCAACTGTCATCAATCTTAGTCATCAAGCATGTCATCTCAATAGGGTTCAACTGAAATACATTACCTCTAGTTCTAGATCCAGTTCCAATTAGATTTCCATCTTTATCCTTAATCACACAAGTTTTCTCAGTAAACCAAACTTGATATCCTTTATCCACTAACTGTCCAACACTTAAAATATTATGTTTCAATCCATCAAAAAAGTAAACATCATTAGTATTAGTCTTTCCATCAAGAGTAATAGATCTTATACCTTTAATCAAACAAGGTGCATTGTTACCAACTCTAACAACTCCTCCATCATAATTGTTAAACTTTATGAATTTTCCTTTATCACCAGTCATATGATGTGAACAACCACTATCTATAATCCAATCAGATTTGTTTTCAACTTGGGAAATGAAATCTTTTTCTTCTTTAATATCAAATTCATAATTTTCTTCCTTAATTGCTACAAATCCTATGTCATCAAAGTTATCATTATCACTATCACTCAAATGTCTTTCAATTCCTACTTCAATTTCTTCATCATTTGCATAATAACATTCTTTAGATCTTCTAGGCTTAAAATTGTTCCTATACTTCTTATCTCACTTAGGACACTTAGATACAAAATGACCATATTCTTGACATGTCCAACATTTAAATATTTTCTTACCATCTAGTTCTCTTTCCACAAGCAAGGCAATACCTTCTTCAATCTTCTTATCTTCATCAAATTTGGATCTTCTACTGCTGGCATAATCTCCATTCACACTTGTACTTCTAGACAAAGTCAGTCTGATGCTAAGAGCACTGAATGCTATCTCTACTCTAGGTAGTTCTCCTGATAATCTCAAATTCATCTCTGCTACTTCCAATCTTCCAAGAAGAGTCACTCTTGAAAAGTTTGGTGTACAAGGTATCACTTGTTCAATCATTTGTGTAGTCTGCCTGAATACCGGTGTCAATGTTCTCAAAATCTTCCATATTACTTCATTCTCTATCTTTTCACCTCCAGAAGACTTTATTCCTACCATAGTTTCTGACATCCTACCAATATAGCTTCTAACATATTCATCTTCCATCATTCTTATGTCTTCAAATGCACAAATCCAATTACGTAACCTAGCTTTCTTTGCATGTTCATCAGCTTCAAAAGTAGAATGTAAAGCTTTCCAAATATCATGAGATTTAATTAAACCTTTTACTTGACTATATTCATTCTTTGGAAGTGCTGATAAAAGTGCTTCTCTTGCAAGTATAGTACACATAAATAGATCTACCTCATCTTTAGAACTTGTTTCAAGATTGTCTTCTTCAATTGTAGTCCTTTCATTCTTTGTAATCAACCAATAACCTAGTCCTAAACACAAGAGATGTGTCTTCATCTTTTCTTTCTAGTTGTCGAAATTTACTCCATCAAACTTAGGGCTTTCTTTCCTAAAATTTTCCATAGATCTCATTAAGTTGTTAAACTTCTCTTTCAAGGACCTGTTGCTCTAATACCAATTGTTAGAAAGTAAAGACCACCAAGATAACTGAGAGGGGGGCGGGGGGGGGGGAGGGGGGGTGAATCAATTATCTGATAATTAAACCATTTATCATCATTAACTTCAATATCAACTTCAAAAACTTTAAACCATATAATTAATGCAATAACCAACCAAGAAGGATAATCATACACAATGACACAATAACACAAGATATGTTAACTAGGGAACCTCTTGATCAAAGAGTAAACCCCAGTCAGAATGATGCCCACAAAATGATGTACTAATATGAAAGTTCCTTGTTAGAGGATGGACCCTGTTAGGATTCTTATAAGATTTTGAATCCCTGTTAAAAGATTCTAACCCTGTTAGGAGATATGGAAGACAGAAGGACCCACTGCCCAAATAGCTTCAAGGCAAGATCTCTGAACTCACTGTCCAATAGATCTTAGGATCATTCAATAGAATAATATGAAATATGTTACCTCCTTCACACTATACCAAAACCACACTCTCTGCTACACAAGATCACAAATCCAGATCTCTGTACTTCGCAAGTCTTCCTTCATCACTGAATTAGATCTTTTCTTCACTTCATGCATACATTCGCATCACAACTTTCATAATTTCATATCAAAACTATTAAATTCCTCTCATATAATAAGGAAAAAATTCCTTCCTTTATACCACACTCAAATAATTACAAATGAGTTGGCATGCAAATACAAAAATAATAATTTCAACACGCTACATCAAAATTACATAAAACTGTCAACTTCCAGATATAATAACTTTCCAATCATGTGACCTCAAAGTTTGCACTATGAACCACATCACCAAAAATGAGTCTCAAACTTTCCTTTAACTATGTCGAATGAGATTCCATCACGGTTAGGAGATATCCTCCGATTACCAAAAATTGCAACACAGGAATACTGCCAGAATACTGCTTCCACCAAAATGCTTATAACTTTCATGAATAAATGAATTTCTTTTTATGCTCTTAACCAAAGGTTAATAACACACCAAAGAAAATACCATCAACTATGCATAACTCAATCTACAATATAACATGTGTGCAAAACAAAACTATACCTGCTTCTCTGCTAAACTCCAGAATATCACTATGTTGACATCAATGACAATCATAGTCATGAATGCAACAACTATTGCTATAGAATGACTACTAAAGACTTCAACATTCATTCCTAATAGGTCTTTCCATGGCTTGAAGATTTCTTAGGGTATGGTACTATTGGCCTACCATGCAGACAGATGTAATAGCTTTTGCTAAATCTTGTGAAAAGTGTTAGAAACATGGAAACTTGATACATGCTCTAGGTAGGGAGCTTATTCCTTCTATTTCTCATTGGCCATTTCAGCACTGGGCCTTTCACCTTGTTGGGAAGATTCATCCCAACTCATCAAGTGGACACAAATTCATTATTACTATTACTGATTGCTTTACCAAATGGGTAGAAGTTGTCCCACTTTCTGTTGGTTAAGGCTAGATAGTTTCTTTGTTTATTTTGAATCATATCATTTGTCAGTATGGAGTATGCTCTGAGATAATCACTGACAATGGGGCTTAATTTAAAAATAAGGACCTTAAAAATATTTACAAGAAATTCAAGATAAAATAGCATTGGTCCTCCATTTACTTCCTACAAGGAAATGGACAAGCAGAGGCTTCAAATAAGACCATTCTCAAGATTCTCCATAGAATAGTTCACAAGAATGGTAGAGATTGGAACCTATAGATAAATACTACCTTGTAGGCATATAAAATGAGTATTCATACTCCAACAGGGGCTACACATTTTTCCCTCACCTATGGTGTTGAAGTAGTGTTACCTCTAGAGGTAGAGATCCCTTCACTTAGAGTCTCTCTCAAGGGTTTAGTGACAGATGAAGACTACCACACCATGAGGTTGCAAGAACTAGAACTTCTAGATGAAAAGAGAAAAGCATCTTTTGATCACATGAGAGTTTACCAAAAGTGTATGTCCAAAGAATTCAACAAGAAGGTTTTCCTGAGAGAATTTCAAGTGGGGGATCTTGTCTTACAAGAAAAACTTAAGAACCAACAAAATAGAGAACAAAAAGGGAAGTTTGAACCTAATTGGCTTGGACCATACATTAGTATTACAAATTTTGGTATAGGTACTTATTTACTATTTGATCTAGAGGGAGAACCACTCCCTGACCCTATCAATGTTTTGCACCTCAAGAAGTTCTATCCATGATGCATATTCAGTTTGGGGGCATGCTTTGTACATATTTTTATTGATTCTAAAAAAATTCCAAAAAAAATTCATATATGATGCTAAAAAAATCCTTAAAAAGCATATAAAATCCTAAAAAAATATAAAAAATTCAAAAAATTCAAAAAAATAGAAAAAGTGCCTTGGTGAAAACCTAGAAACAGGCGCCTTGGTAGCAAAAATACAAAAAAATTGAAAAAATCAAAAAATTTGTCAAGTGGTGAAAACCTAGAAATAGGCACTAATTGAGGCCTTTGCACCTTTGTCTTTTAGCATGCACTCTCAACACTTCACCTTCCTCCATCATGCCTTGACCTTGTTACCTTGGTTTGGAATTGGTCTTTGTCTTTTCCTAGGGGGCATAACTATGTTAGCTTTGGTCTCTAGGATGCGTTGGTCTTTAGGACATCTTGCAAACGGTGTTTTTCAACACCACCCAAATAGTGTTTTTCAACACTAATCTAGCATCAAGTGTTTCTCAACACTTATCAGATATCCTACCCTATAGTTTAGCATGATATTTCCACTAGCAAATGTGATACTCAAAGATTGATTCTATGCCCTACACACACGCACTTAAACACTTGACTCACTGAGACTTGTTTGACTTTATTTTCTTTGTGTGCTATCTATGATGACTTCTTTGATGAGTTTTCTCTCCCTATGATAGTTTTCAATGATGCATAGCTAGAAGACTAAGGGCCCAAGGACATGTTTTATTGCTTTTTCTGCTTGTGGGTGTATTTTGTTGGTCCTAATTGTCACTAGCATTTACGCTTGATCCACTTGACACCTAGGATCTAAAAAGTATTATCCTTGACTATTTTTGTGAGTGCATGCTTATAGCCATCTTGACCTTCTTGTGTCCTAATGCAAGCATAATCTCACTATAGAAAACTTAGGTAATCTCACTGCACTAGTCATCTTGACCTAAATGTCTTTGGTGCCTAGGTGGGATTTCCAAATTCTATCTGCTATAGATCATATTTATATACCCATAGTCATACTAGTGTGTATTGTATGATCTTATGATGCTACCAATAAAGCTCGATGATGATTATTAGATGTCTATTGGCATTGTGACCTTGCAAGTCAACCACTTTCATAGTAGCTTGCATTTCTACGTTCATGTTAGACTAGTTTTGCATCTTGCACATGGAGAGAGCTCTCCTTTTTATCTTTCATGGACTAGTTGGTCAACTGCACTCACCTTTCCTATTCTCAATCATGTCTTTCACTCCTTGTCTTTAACATCACATCCTTTTCTTGTCATCACAAGGGGTTAATCTTATCATCATATCTATATCAGAAAAGAGATCATTTTCATAAACATGATTCTATATCATACACATGAGAATTAAACATACATCTATGAGAGAGAATATACATGAGCATATAAACATACATTTTGATCAATATGACAAGACAATATCAAAACTAAAACATCCATCACAAGTGAGACAAATAACATAGATACATCACAAATCCAATAATCTCATATATATATGAATGTCATAGTACAATATACAAAATATGGGATCCCAAAATCTGGATCAAAGTCTCATGATATGTGTCAAACATCTAAAACCTAAGCCCTACACCTAGGACTCGCTAGCACCATCATGTGGAGCTGGTGGAGGAGGAGGTGGTGCCGCTGCCCTATCTAGTACCATATCTAACATCCCTACCCTCTCTAAGAGTATGTCAGTGCTCTTTGACCCTTTGGAATAGCTTGAAGATAGAGCCCATGATAGTACACATCTCTCACTACCTCCCGTTAGATCTCTAGTGCATCTTCCTATGCTAATCTCTCCCAGTGTGCTATCTCTACACTAAGATTAGATAGCTACTGATCTCTCTCTACTCTTAGATCTATCAACTACTACTCTCTAATAGCTATAGTGATCGTGAGCTACTACATCTCTATCTCTAGAGCCTGTATCCTAGCTCTTAGGTCCTTGCCTCCTACAGGCTGATCCTGCCTAGCCTCTACCTCTTGGTGAATTGATCTCACCACATCCTCACTCTCATTAGTAGAGCTTTGACCCTATGACCATTTCTAGCCACCTAATTGTGAACCCTCCCCAGTCTCCCTCACTCTCCCTCTCCCTCTCCCACCACCATCTCCTTTGTCTCCACCATCATCACCATCATCCCCTTGAGCTATTGGCTGCACATCAGGAACGATGAATTGAGGGAATGGAACCCTTTGCCACTTTTCTCTATAGGCTGCATCATCCCCTGCATCTACCATGTCTAGGAGGTACTCCTAGGGCTTTCTCCTAATCATGGCTATGTCCTATACTACCTACTAGTAATCCAACATCGGTAGCCAACCCTGACACTCCTCATCTCTAGCTCAGGCATATGTAGTAGTCTCAGTGGATACTCACTGCTGCTATGTGAACTACTACCATACCTGAGTGATGACAAATCTCTCAATGATCTTTGTATGTCGACTGACTAGTGGCTGGCTGCATAGCATATAACTAAGCTTGTCCTCCACATCCCCCCATACCTGCACAACCCTGTATGGCCTCCATTGGAATGAGGTAAGCTCATCTAGTAGCCTCCTATAGTATGTCACATCCCTGCTATGAGAATGTGATAAGAATCCTACATACCTATATATGAAGGGATGTCTCCTCTCCCTCAGCTATACTAAGGGGTGCACCACAGAAATGTGCTCCCATGCCCACACCTGTGCTAAGATAGCACTGTATGCCCATGTCTTGTTGTCATGGTAGATGATCTCATGTAACTTGTGGTACATATCTGCTAGTATGGCCAGACCCTATGCCATCTGACATGGGTACACTACTAGATCCACTAACAATCTACCCTATCCTAGTGGAAAACCCTTCTGACTCCTATCTGTGATAAGGGCCTATGCTATAATGGAAGCAACAATGCAAGGTACTGGGAAGTCCTTGCCAAAATCATCCATCAATCGATCCCAGCTGACATGTCTATCTATAATCATAACATCCTAGAACATGGCCTGGATGGCTTGACATCCCTCAGTAGCATCTTGATCATAGTATACCTATGACATCAAACAATCATGTCAGTTTCTATTATATGGAAACTTTACATTTATGACTATCTATAAACATGATTATACTTACAGGATCACCATGGCTCAGTACTCGAAGTAGCTGATACAAGTCGTCCAGGGTAATCAATGTCTCTCTAGTAGGAAGATGGAAGGTGTTGTTCTCACTATGCCATCTCTCAGCAAGAAAAGTAAACAACCCATGATCAGCTCTAATAGAGGGTAACTGTAGCAAGTACTCGAAGCCCATAGCCCTCAAATCTACCTTACCCAAATCATCTAGATCATGGACAAATCATAGCCCTATCACCTTTAGTGCTCTAATGTGTAGCACCAAAAAGTGCTCCTGCAAACCATTAACCCTAGCTAGATGTCAGCACATATCATGATGGATGTCTAAAAATTAGTACAAAGCATCTTAAAAAGTAAACATTGTCTAGACCGATGTCATTTTTCCTCAAAAGCACTAAAAACATGTCAAATTTCTAGTGGGTGATACTATTTTTTGCTAAATTATCATGTGATACTTTCTCTAATAATAGGGCAATAATATCTTCTCAGGTGATACTTCACATAGGATCATGCGATAGTTCACCAGTTATCATGCGATACTGGTTTATATACCCACGCGATACTATATGGACCCGCAAAGTATTGCATGACAGATATTCTCAAAGGAGGTGATACTTGTAAAGTATCACATGACTTTTTGCCTACGTGTAAAATTTGAAAATTTCAAAATTTCAAACACATGTTTAAAATGCATTAAATACTCATAATGACTCAACTAGGGCCATGTTTTTCTGAAAACATAGCAGGGCACCATACTGCAGAGGTCGGTTGTGCAACTGGGAGCACTCAAATCGATGCCTATGAACTAGAACTACTGCTGGCTGGGCCATTTTCTCTCTCTAAGCTCTCAAAATTCTCAAATCACTAAAAGACAAATGATTTCAAAAATGACCTTTTTACCCCTTTTATAGCATTTTGACTTTTTGACCTAATTTTCAACATACCTCAAAATTGCACGAAAATTGCACCCCTAGCTAATTTCGATGTCCTGGATCCATTTTTGGACTTGAAATCAAAATCTAAGTTAATCTTGATAGTCAAAATTTCATTTTAAAATTTTCCTTTCTTCTCCGCAGTTGGCTGACTGTTTGAGGCCCCATCCTTCAATCTTTGTTGGGGCACCTTCATTTCTTCACCTCCATCTCTTCCAAACTCCTAGTCTATCATTCATTTTCATTCAAATCATCTCTTTGAGGATTGAATTCATCTTTATCCTATATCTTTCTAAATCAAACTGGGGCATGTCTTCACTGCTTGATGGTTATCCTATCACCTTTCATCTTCGATCATGATTTCTAGTGACTTGATCAACCTTATCTATTTTCTGCTTCTCCTCTACCTGATTTTGATTTTGATTCTGAGGGGGTAGTACCTATTAGCTTTAATCTTTGACTCAGCTTTATCATTCAGTTCAGCCTAAGATTCTTATTTTGAGACTTGATTATCACTTAACAACAACGGTTTTGATCTTGTCTTTTGATTCTTATCTCTTATTTTGAGACTTGACTATCACTTAATAGCAACGGTGTTGGTCTTGTCTTTCAGCCAACTTATCTTTGTCCTGATGTGTTCCCATCTGTCGAAGACACATCTAAGTTGTCTTGTGATCCCAAATCGATCTCACATTTCAATTCTTCTTTGACCACATGTGTTCCTAGAATGATCACACATTAGTCAAAGAGGGGAAAATTTATGCACCCTAAAATGGTCACCTAGACTTTGGGCCCCCATTCAGCAATTTATCAAATCCCTAAATCAATATTTTCAAAAATCAGCATTTTTTCAATTATATCAATTTCCTTGATCAAATCCTATTTTATCATTTTTTATTATGTGCATTGGGCTAACCATTTTATCCTAAAGTCTTTATTTAATTAAAAAGGAGTTTCCTCCCTTTTTATTAAATAAAAATCCCCCACTTTTCCTCTTATCCTAAGTTGCACAAATAAAGCATTATTCTTATTTTATAAAAAGGGAAAAAACACTTTTTGTCTTATATGGACAGAAAAGTCAACTCTTATTTTCTCATTGGAGGATATTTGTGCACATGGATTGCTCCTCTTTCAAGCTCCACCCTTGATTAAATCTTTTGCCTCTTAATCTCCATGGTCCATTTGTTTCTCATTTCCTATTAAAGAAGAGCTCTCTTCCTCATTTTCATATGCATTTTTTAATACTAATGTTATGCTGTAGGTTTTCTAGGTCACTTTGGAGCTTTTGAAGATTTGGAGCATTCTTGGCTTTTGCATCTACATCCCATTCTTAGTTTTAATCATGCATAGTAGCTTCATGTTTATGCTTTCATAGTTTAGATTTCCATTCACGCTTTAGAGTAACTCATCTAGCTTAACTAGGAAGGCTTGGTAATACTTGTACTTTCCTTTTCATAGCATAGCTTGTCATTAAATTTCCATAGCTTAGCTTGCACCTTTCATTTCTATCTTGCATATTCATCTTAATCTAGCTTGCATTTGCATTTCATAGTGATTCTTAGGGATATTGGCATTCTTTCCTTTGTCTTTATTTGAATCTCTCATTATGTGGTTGACTAGCAAGGTCATTTGCTTAATAGCTCTAGCTGAGAGCAAAATTCAAATAATCTTGCAACTCCGTGCATAGAGAGCTCTAGGTCACTTTCTAAGGTTTCCTATTCATGGATTCCCTTGGATATAAGGACTTAGAGAAGTGCACCATTTGAGTGTGTACAACATCTACATCCAAATATTTTGAAATAACTTACATTCATTGTGTAACCATACCATAACTCATAGGGTGTTTTGTTTGAATCTTTCTTCAATTGTACTCAGCTTAATGTATATACAATAGTGTTAACAGTGTCTCTCCAATATATCCATGCAACATATTTATCAATCATTAGTGTTCTAGCATAATCAATAATAGATCTATTCCTCCTTTCAACAATTCCATTATGTTGTAGTATCCTCAGCATAGAAACTTGTCTTTTAATTCCATGCTCATTACAAAAATTAGTCAATTCATCAGAAATAAGCTGACCAACTCTATCTGATCTCAAGCATTTTAAGTCTTTTCCACTTTCTCTTTCCACTTTAGCTTTAAACCATTTAAACATCTTAAAAGCTTCAAATTTTTCTTTCAAAAACATAACAGTCATCATCCTAGAGTAGTCATCAACAAATAAGATGAAATATTTGTCTACATAATAACTCAGAGTTCTCATAGGACCACACAAGTCGGTATGAACAAACTCCAAAATAGCATTAGATGAATATTTTTTTCTCTTAAAACTATATTTTGACATTTTTCCCATTCGACGTTATTTTCACATGACATGGTCAAGTATGGATAAGCTCGGTAAACCTCTGACTCTCCTTTTCTTGTTGGTTTTAACCATGTTGGTAAAATTCACATGATATAACATTTTGTCCCATAAACACACATGTTCATTTCTAGCCAATAAACAAGAAGTTTCAGCATTGTCAAGATAAAATAGATTACCTTTAGGTTGTTCACTAGTACCAACCAACTCTCCAGTCTCATCATAGATTTCTACCTTTCTATTTTCAAATGCAACTCGGTGATCTATGTTATTTAGTTGTGCTAGACTAAACAAATTATAGTTAAGTTCCTTCACCCAATATGAATTATCATGATGTGAGTGTTCCAAGGCTTGCTTGTACTGCAACTAAGAGACCTAGCTTGTCTCTTCTATGAACCTAATCTCCTGTAGGTCTTGATTGGCTTAGATGATTAACTAAGACCAATTCCAACTATTCTCTAAGAGTTCTTAACCCTTGCGCTTCACCTTGAAAGACTAACACATTTTAGTTAGTACAATCCTTCACCTTCACTTAGAAAGCTCTAAGTGCTATCTTCTCACAAACTTAAATCTTCATTACAGGTGTGTCCATCCTCATGAAAAAATTCATAACTTTATCCATTTGATCCATTTTAGAAGGATCTTCAAACTTATCCTTACCAGGTTCAAGGATTCACCATCAAGAGACCTAATTAGGCCTATTTCTTGTAGCCTTTACTAGTGAATTTTTGCCAATTCTAGAAAAACTTTTCCAAAACCCTAAAAATTAAAAACCATATTTTGATACCCATTTAGAATTTTTAAAATATTTAGTGGGTTTGACAACCTCTATACACTGGCTTCCTAAAAACTAGGATAAATAGGGCTATTCGGCCTAATTTCTAGGACTGACTGTAACCTTGCTTGTATCTTGCTCAAACCTTGATCTAAGTGATTGGTATGATCCCAATCCTCATAGCATGTTGGGATATAATTATTCCCTACCTGAGATTGTACTTGTACCATACAGTACCTCTCTACCATGCAAGAAATCTTCAATCTTTCATTCCTAAACCTTTAACCGGGCTTTGTCTGCTCGCCTAGGGCTTAGTGGTAAAAATATCTCTCCATAATTTCAAGACTCCTAATATAAAACATATATACACTAATGACTCCCCTAACATATCCATCTCTCCTTAGGTGTTTCCCATGGCTGGATTTCATGTGGGAGCCATGAATGCACTGACTGGTCAGAACAGGACCAATGTAAGCTCTAAACCAAACACAATTTTAACAACACACTAAAACTACTCTAATCAACTTTTCTATCAAATGAAAAAATCTTATAGCTAATCAAAGAACACTAATCAATCACTAGTTTAGAACTTTCAATCCATAAGATATGATTGTCACCACAAAAGCTCAGGTTCTTCTTGGAAATAGTGTTGCAGAGCTCTATTGCTATTCACAAACTATTACAATGATTACCCTATCCTTGAGATTAGAGTCATAGGTAATATTAGATTCCATCTCCATGATTCTAGGGCATGTTGGCCAATCTCCCACTTCCTATAGTTTAGGGGATCTAAAGTAATTGAGTTGCATGCAACATTTGTAATAATTGCAAATGTTGTCTTGACAACTTCTTTACAACATTTGGCTTCTTTCACTTATGCCATTATCCTATTTCTTAGGAATACTAACCTCCTATATTTCAAGGATCCAAGATCATTAATGACCTTATGGCATCTTTACAATCTCAATATGTGCTTAGAACACATTAAAGACTCTAATCTCACCTTAAGGTTCTAACACTAAGAAAATTAATCAACAACTAACAATGGCTATTTGTGTGACCTTAGTCCTAATAAATAACTCACCTAGCCTACATTACAATGAACTTATAAGGTCTTAACAAAAATAAACATCCCTGACTTGGCCAAAGTCAAGTACAAGCCAGAACAACTAGCATCATGGAGGTTAGCCTAGGTGTGCTCCTAGACCATCCTCCCCAAAACAAAAAGTTCAATCCACCCTTGGATTGAGGATGCTTGGATCAATTCTCATTTTCTTGAACTATGATTCATTTATCCATAATACATCAACATCAGTTTTCCCATGCTTCTTTATGAGATGTTCTTTATACTCCTTGATCCTAGTCTTTTTATAGACCCTTGTGTCAAATACACTATAAGCTCCTATGGCTCTAGCAGTGGGTAATTGGAGATCTTCCACATCTCTAATCACTTCATGAAGGATTTGATCCATATCTTGTTGTGGTCCTTTGTAATGGACTAAGTCTACAATGTTAAAAATAAGGGACAGTCCACTGTCTTCTAGTAGCTCAACTCTGAATCCATTGTCACCATACTTAGCCAAGATAGGATAGGGACCTCTCCTTCTCATTTGAAACTTGTGAGGGAATCCCTTTTAAAGTCTTGATTTGTTAAGATGCACCATAACCAAGTCACCCACATTAAACTAAACTGTTCTTCTATGCTAATCTACCTTGGTTTTATGTTTCATTATGTTCTCTGTCAAGGTCTTCCTCACTATATTATGTACCTCCTGCAGAGCATATGTAAAATATTAATCATATCCACTTCCCTTCACCCCATCCTTCAAATCTCTTAGGGCCCATTTGGTGCATGGAATACCAAATGATAGATATAGTCAATTCTGGAAGATACTGCAATTCTGGAAGATACATATCCTCAAAATGATTTCCAAAATATGTTAAGAAATGTTTGGGTGCCATAATCCAAAATTGGAATATGCACTGAATAATTCATTATTTTAAATTTCTTAGATCTGGTGCTCTAGCTTATGGTCTCACACAACCCTTCTATTCTTGCTCTTGGCCATAGTCTCAGAAGGAAAATTGGTTTTTACTATTCCTGGATGATGTTTGGGGAAACAGCGGTGGCAGTTTTCTAGAGGAACACTGATGGAATCCCTATTGGAAAGATCGTAACAAGTATCAAACAAAGAAACTCTACTTGCTAATGGAAAATCCTTTGTCTCGATGATGAAAGGATCACACAAGGTGTTGTAGGCCTATGTCTGGAGCCTGGTAATAGTGGTGCCAGAATCCATAATAATACTATCATTACTAGAGGCATCCAGCTGGAAAACCACCTACAGTATTGAGAGCATGTTGCTACCGACATTGAGGCCGGAAAGTGAAACATAGTAGAAAGTTTCCATATGGCTATTTTTTAGTAAAGGTCAAAAATCACTCCCCGTAGAACCTCTTTGCTGACCGAACTGGAGCATACTGGGATCCACAGAGAAAGCTCCCATGCAAACATGACTACAAAGGGTGAAGAGGAAAGAATAGTTACAAAATGTGCCATAGTGAAAATGTGGATGTCAAACAAAATTTTACATCAACACAGACCCGACAGACTTTTCAAAATAGGCATTTGAAAATTGGAATTTCTAATTCCACCTTTTCAAGTGGAAGATGAAATGCCCATTTTGGGGGCAAAATTGGAATTTTGGAATTCCAATTCCAATTTGTTAGATGGACACAAACATGGAATTACATTATCCAAAAATCTAATTCTAGAATTAGAGCTCATATTCCATGCACCAAACAGGCCCTTAGATCATATACTCCTCTAGGATGTAGTCCATAGACTATGTCAAAGGGACTCTTCCCTATGGATCTATTTATAGTGTCATTGTAGGCATATTCAGCTTGCCCAATCAACTATTCCCATTGTTGACCATACTCCTTGGTCAAGTACCTTAGTAGATTTCCAAGGCTTATATTGACAACCTTGGTCTGACCATTAGTTTGGGGATGGTAGGCCAATCCAAAGGATAAATTAGTGCCTAGCCTTTCCCAAAGAGTCTTCCAAAAGTGACTCATGAACTTGGTGTCTTTGTCTAACACAATGCTGATAGGTAACCCATGAATTCTTACTATCTCCTAGAAAAAGAGAGAGGCTATTTGACTAACATCATTAGTGGTCTTACATGGCACAAAGTGAGCCATCTTTCTAAATCTATCCAAAACCTTATAAACACTATCTATCCCTTGTCTTGTCTTGGTTAACCCAACTACAAAATCCATACTCAAGCATTCCCATGGTCTAGTAGGAATAGGTTGTGGTTGATAAAGGCTTTCATTTGAAGAAGTGCCCTTGGCCTTTTGACATACTACATAACTTTCCACATACCTTCCAACATCAAGATTCATCCTTGGGAAATAATAGAACCTTTGAACAAGTTCTTGGGTCGTAGTGATTCCAAAGTGACCACTCAAAGAACCATTATGCTTTTATTGGATCAAATTCTCTCTAATAGAGCCTCTAGGAACACATAATTGATTCCCTTTAAACAAGAGATCACTTTTCAAAGTATACTCAGCATATCTACTATGAAAATGATTCTTTTATTCAACACATACCTTATAAATGTTTGCAAAATCTTCATCATCTGCATATAGATCATCTACAAAATCTTATTCATCATTCAACTAAATCTCTTGGATAGTGAGAGCTCTTGTATATAATGCATCTGCTACTTTATTGAGGACTTCTTTCTTGTGCTTGATATTAAAATTATAAGCTTGTAGGTATTCAACCACTTCATGTGCTTGTGACACAAATTTTCTTGTGAATTCAAGAAACTAAGTGCTTGGTTGTCTGAATACACTATGAATTCCTTGGGAAGAAAGTAGTGCCTCCATTTCCTAAGAACTTGTACCAATGCATACATCTGAAGGTCATAAGAAGAGTACTTCTTCTTGGCTTCACTTAACTTCTCTGAATGAAAAGCCACCAGTCTACCCTTTTGGCTTAGAAAAGCCCCAATAGCTACATTTCTAGCATCACACTCAATGGTGAAAATCTTCTCAAAGCTTGGAAACACTAAAATAGGTTGGGTAGCTATCTTTTCCTTCAAAAAATCAAAGATTTTGTTAGCATGTTCATTCCATACAAATTTAGTCTTCATTCCTCCCTTAATAGTATCCAACATAGGAGAACAAATTACACTAAATTGCCTTAAGAATTTCCTATAATACTGGGCAAAGCCATGGAAATTCCTTACCTCTATTTCTATCCTTGGAGTAGGAAAATTCATGATAGCCTCCACTTTTCTCTTGTCCATTTTTAGATTTCCATGTGATAGAACAAATCCAAGGTACACTAGCTCTGTTTTGATGAACACACACTTTTCCAAGTTAATCATCAACTTCTCCTCATGTAGCTTCTTGAAAACAATATCAAGATGTTCTAGGTGCTCAATCCTTGTCTTGAAATAAATAAGTATATCATCTAGATATGGGTATGTGCAGGATCATGGTATGCCAAACTAGGCCCTTAAGTAATAAAAATTTAGAAAATCAGGTTTAGGCAAGTTGACATAAAAATTTGAACAAGTTATAAATATTATATCAAAAATATGTAAGAAGAGAATCTATAGAGAATTGAATTTAGTTTCTAATATACTAGGCCTTTTTTGAAAAACAATTATTCTATATGTTGAAAATTTCAAATTTCAATGTAGTAGTACGATAATTTTAGGAAAACAATAAGAAGTAGGTGTATGGTTGACCACCTTAAACATAATAAAATGATAAAAATATTTTACAAGATTATATATATAAGTAGTAGACTCATGTCTAGATGTGACACATATTTTTTTATATTTTTTTCAAAGTATATATTTAATTATGAATTTTCTTCTACAACTTTTCCAAAATACAAAAACTCTCGTGTTTGACCACGTTAATTTAGTCTAAACTTTATCAAATTGAAAACTTTTTTTATTTTTCTTGTAGTAGGAAAAGTATATAATGTGACACATATTTTAGATTTCAAAAATGTTATACAGTTTGAAAGTTATAGCTATTTGTGAATAAGTCTATCAATCAAGACTAGAAAGATAACAAGTAGGTACATGTCTAACCACATTAAACAAAATCAAATGACAATTTTTTTTTATAAGATTCTAGATAAAAGTAGTAGACTCATGTACGGATGTGATATTTTTTTTTTTTCCAAGTAATTAATTAATTATGATTTTTCTACTACAAATTTTCCTAAATATAAAAACTCTCATGTCTGACCACCTTAACTTAGTCGAAACTTCATCAAATTGAAAGAATTATTTATTATTATTGTATTAGGTGAAGCATAGAGTGTGATGTATATTTTAGATTTCAAAAATGTTATATTTTTTGAAAGTTATAGTTGTTTTTCAAATAGTCTATCAATGAGGACTTCTTTTTCACATCACCACTTTTTGGCATACCATGATCCTGCACATGCCCATATACTACCACAAAATTTTCTATGTAGTCTTTGAAGACTTTATTCATGAGCCTCATGAATGTGGAGGGGGCATTGGATAATCCAAATTGCATGAAAAGAAATTCATACAAACCTTCATTGGTCTTGAAGGTTGTTTTCCACTCATCTCCTTCATGTATTCTTATTAGGTGATAGCCACTTTTCAAGTCTATCTTACTATAGTACTTAGCATCACCTAGACAATCCATTAGGTATTCAATCCTAGGGATATGGAATCTATACCTTATAGTTATCTTAGTGATAGACCTTGAATCAGTACAAAGCCTCCAAGTTCCTCCATTCTTAGGTGCAAGTACAATGGGTATGACACATGGACTATTTCTCTTTCTAATTAGGCCTTGGTTTAGGAGTTCTTGTATTTGTCTTGCAATTTCCTCATTTTTTTGAGGGGTCATCTTGTAGGCTACTTTATTAGGAAGGGTGGCTCCTAGATTAAGGTCTATCCTATGACTTATGGTTCTTTTAGGGGGTAAGGTTGATGGTTTTCCATCACTTACTATAACTTGGTAAGTCTGCAACATCCTTTGAATCTCCTTTGGTAACTCTGTCTTCTTGGTCACCTTTCCTTCATCTCCCTCTCTTGGTCTTAGTACCAATGCATAGCCAACTCCTTTAGTCTCTTCCATGGCTTGTAAGAACTCTTTTTCACCCACCATAAGTACATTTGGACCTATCATCTTCCAATAGTGACTATATTTTGAAGGTCACATTATCCTTCTTGAAAGAATAAGAATTATTTCCTCCATCACGTATGGCTTGGCGGTCAAATTTACATGGTCTACCTAAAAGAAAATGATATGCATCCATAGGTAATACATCACCAAAAACTTTGTCTTTCTACCTTCCAATGGAGAAATCCACCCATGCTTGTTCATTCACCAACACATGTTGGCCTTTATTGAGAAAAGTGACCTTGTAAGTATTGGTGTGGGGTATCCTTGTCAACTTTAGCTTCCTGACTTCTTCCTCTAACACAATATTGTTAGTAGAGCCTAATTCAATGATGACCCTACATAATTTCCCCATTATCTTGCACTTTATCCTAAACAAAGACTTCCTTTGTCCTGGCTCTTCCTTTACCAACTCCTTGATCAAAGTTCTCCTCATCATGAGGTTCTCTCCTTCCTTTGAATTCAATGGTACTTTAGCATGTTTGTCTACTACATTAGTCTCATCATGAACTAGGTTAGTTCTCTTATCACCTCCTTATGAAGAACTACCTTTCTTTGGACACCTATAAGAAGGGTGCCCCATTTGATTACAATGGTAGCATTTCATATTGACAAAATACACTACAACATTTGGGGTCGAATTTCAATGCTGATTTGTGATGCTACTACAATTTATGTTTTTTTTTGTAAGTACCCCCGATGGTGTCATAATAGAGATGATGTTGTCGTAATTGTGACACCCATGTGTTTATAAAAAATAAAAGAAAAAAGAAAGTGTCATTTGTAATTTGTGAATTCAAAGAGCTGTCATAAAGATGACATTGCACTTTTGCATGGTGTGAAGAGGGCATTTGAGTTTGGCATGCATGACGAGGCCGACACCATGTGGGAAGAGGGCACTAGAACTTGAGGTAAGCATTAAAGATTTTTCTTCTCATTAAATAAATTTTAGTGGCATTGTTTACATATTAGCATTGTTAATAGTGGCATTGTTTACATATTAGCATTTGGAATGCTCAATGACTTGCGAGCTTTGAGAGCTAGGGCATCATTGCTATTACCTTCAAGGCATTGTGTGAAGTGTTTGATCTCTGTTTATTTTTTTTATATTGATATTCACTATGTGTTACTACCTATTTATGATCATTTCATGAGGAAATGTCTTGATGGCTCGCGGGCTGCAAGCTAGGGCATCATACATGGTTTATGAGCTCACTATTGAATACTGGAATTGTTTACATCTTTTCATTTAGAATGCTTGATGACCCGTGAGGTTTGAGAGCTAGGGAATATTTTCTATTACCTCCAAGGAATTGTGTGAAGTGTTTGATCTCTCTTTATTTGGTTTGCTATTGATATTCACTATGTGGTACTCCCTATTTATGATTATTTCATGAAGAAATGTCTTGATGGCTCGTAAGCTGCAAGCTAGGGCATGATACATTGTTCATGAGCTCACCGTTTAATACTGGCATTATTTAAATGAAATAGGGTAGAGATGGAGAATCCAATAATAGAGGGTCCAAACCTACACTTCCCATTAAAACAACAACAATTGCAGTGGAATACAATAAGATAATGCTTCAAAATAGAATTTCATTCAACATGTCTGGCTGTAAGGCCTTCCGGGTTGTAGACTTATACAATGGATTTACAAATTATCCAAGGTATATATCATCTATTCCAGCTCTGAAACACATCATTAGCTGATGGAAACACTAAGGCAGATCTAAACTTGAGCTTGCAAGCCTCCAAGCAATCTCTTTGTCTCCAAGCATGCAAACCACTAGCCCTGTGGTTACAATATCAAAAAAAACATATGATTTAAAAGATCTTGTAGGATCCAATTATACTAATCTCATGCTACTACCAATCTACCACCCAACTAACTACTAAAAATCTACCCAATCTCTCAATATATAGCCAGCTAAGCCACAAGTTGGCCAGTGAAGCTTTAATTACAATATAGGTCCAGTCTAAGGAAAGAAACCAAAAATAATGCAAGAATGATAAAAAATTAATGCGCCTTTGGATTTAGGTCCACCCATGACCCAAAAAATTTCCCCTAACTTTTCAAGGCCCCATCTCATCACACAAAACCATGCAAGAAGAGACACTCCATGTTTCGAGTGAAAACTACCAAAAAATAGGTCCCTAAGAAAAATGGGCATAACATTTTACTCATAATGAATTAGGGCTTACAATCTTTGGAAATGGTATTAATTTAGGTCCTCTTAAAGTCCCTAATATTTCAAAGGATGATTCATTAAGGATAAACATTGCCACTATGCACAATCAGCTCTAAAACTGCAAGAAAATACTACCCCGACGACAAGTAAAACAACTCTAACTTTGAAACAGTCCATCCAATCCTTATGAGATCTTAGGAGAAGGTTCCAAAATGGGTCCTCAACATCATGTAAACCTTGCACACCATGAAACCAATAAAATAAAAAAATTATTATGCAAAGAATGGAAAATAAGAAATATTTTTGGTTGATGCAAGATTCCTCTAAGCTCAAGATGCTCCTGCATCAAACACCCTAGGTGTGTGTGTGAAAATTGTACCTGATCTGTAGACACAACACTTCAGTAAAACATTAGAGGTTAGAAAAAATCAAAATCATGCAAATTTGAAATCTAATTTAACCCAGCGATTTACTGCCTTCTAGTAGGTGCGAGATTGATGTTCTCAGATTGCTATCGAGATCAGTGACCTAGTTGACACCTAAATGAAGGATTTGAATGCACAACTGATATGAAATATGAATGCAATTAATCTATTTTTTTGGTATTTTCTATGCAATAATAATGAAAAACTGATATGAATCTATGCTAATATGGAAATTTATCTAACAATGATATGAATCTATGCTAAATGATATGCAATGCTCAAAACTAGAAAGATCTCACAATAGCTTGGATTTGCAAAGATGATTCTTCAGACTCCAATTCGACAGCGTGAGAATGCAAATTCGTGGATCAATTATGAAGAGCTGAGCCTTGATTTATAGAAATCCAGGGCTTTGGAGGTGCATGGAAGAAAGCCATAAATCACTCAGATTAACTTAGCTTGATTTTTGAGTTATCGGATAATAAAGATAATTTAATTCACAAAAACATGCAAATCATGCAAAAATAGCTTTTTAACTCAAATTAGAGTTTAGATCAGCTTTTTGAACTCCAAAAGGATGTTGAGTTCTAAAAAGTCAACACTTTGCATTGATTTTCTAATTTGGAGTTTAACTGTTTCTTTTCAATGTGCATAATAATTATGAATTAATTAAATAAATAAAGTGATTTATGCTCAACTTAACTGATTTTTGAAAATAAATAATTGATTTATGGGTTAATCAATTATTTAATCAAAATTTTATTAAAAACTATATTATTAAATAATGACAACTTGCTTTAATTAATTAAATAAAACTTTAATCAATTATTCATAGGATATTGGATTTATTGTCAAAATTAAATAATACAATTAATAATAGATAGAATTAAATTTAATTACACAATTAAGTGGCAAGATATTATATCTAATTAATTAAATATGAAAATATTCAATTAATCAAACTTAGGATAAATGTGATTTATCACCAAATAATCATTAAATTAAAGATAATTAAGATAATTAGGAATATTGCTAGGAATATTCCCCGATGCAGAATTTAAGATAATCAATTATGATTCGATGATGTTTAGATGTGCCTTAGATTAGGACTTCTATGTTGATTTCATTCGATTTGTAGATGTAGGAGGTTAATGAACTTATAGCCCATTTTTGGGGTATTACATTTTTCCCCTCTTTTAATTATGGTGCGAAGCGCAGTGGTTCAAAGATAGTCTATGTTTGATAAAGATATGAAACTGATTTGAAACATATGATGATTGAAAGATTTGAAGATATTAGGTCCTGAATGACCAAAGATAATGTTCACTGTAACAAAAAATGAACCTATGATTGCGAAAAAGTGTCAACATGTCTGATTCCAAACCTTAGGATTGCAAAGAAGTGAGTGACTGGTTCTAGACTTGATTGTCTTAGCAGAACTAGCAGGTATCACATCTGAATCCTTCAATTGCCGAAGAACCAAGGAAAGAACACTATGATCTGATGGTTGCAAAAACTGATATAGTTTACAAGATTAGGAGAATACCAGATTGATATGGATCTTGATGAATCTGATATGCCCCATGTGATGATAGATTTTGCCCAAGCGATGAGGTCTTTTGATGAATTAGTAACTAGACATGGTTGTTGTCTTGATTATTGATGAAAGATATTGATAGAAATTGATTTATAGACTTTGAATGATGTGCAATACCATGCCCCCTTCAGGATTAAACTTGAAATCTGACAAGAGAAGTCAGCGTCATATGGTTCAAAAGCATGCTAATTGATTTGAGAAGTGGTTAAACACATTCAAGAATGCATTCTGCATCGTTGGAAGGTCCCAAAAGCCCAAGTTTGACTAGGTTTGACCATGAGTTGACCATGGTTGACCAAGTTGAAATTTTGATAGTTTGATGTTAGATAATCAGTAAGTTGAATACTAGAATTCTATGATGATTGAAGGTCAAATATGCAAGCAGTAGATCATCCTGGGCCCAAAATTTTAAATCGCAATTTTCACATATTAAACGATCTCAGATTTAAATTTTGATCTCGAAAATGGATTCAGAATGTCGAAATTAGTCAGGGGTGCAATTTTTGTGAAAAACGGAGCACTTTTGAAAATTAGGTCAAATACTATATAAAGACCTGAAGGGTCATTTTCAATTCATTTCAACCATTTGACTTTGGAGAATGTGTGGAGCCCTCTGAGCAAGAAAATGGTAGAACAATGAGATCTGAAGGTTCCTGTGAGTTCGCATCGATTTGAGTGTAGCCGGAGATACCAGAGACCCCTTCAGTATGGACATCTGGTAGGTGGACCTCTGTGCCCCTCTGAAAATGAAAATTTTTCATGTTTCATAGCATGTTTTAATTTTTTTGTATGCATTTTGCTTTTTTAATTTTTGCATGTGCAAAAACTCATACGAGTCCCATACCAGACTCGTACGACATTTCATTTGAATGCACATTGTCATTTCAAGTATACCCAAGTGTCATATGAGAGGGACCCCTGTGTCCTACGACATTTCATCGGGTCCCTCAAAAATCATATGATCCTGAGCACAGTGTCGTATGACCATGTATTGTCATTTGGTCTTCTGTGGAATGTCGTACGACATTTGATGCCAGTCTGGACTATCGTATGAAAAATAGAGTGTTGAAAACTGACTTTTAGGGCCAAATTTTGACTTTTCTAATGCCTGATGCTGATATCTGACTAGTTGACCTACCTTCTGAAGTACCTGACTGTCCAATTTCTATAGTATTAGTCTGTTATTGAACCCAATTTATGATAGAATGCCCTATTTTTGTATGATATAGGTGACATATCCATATGTACACATCCGACATTCATACTCGGCTACCTAGAGATTATGTATCATGCTTCCGGACCCGATGAGGGTTCATCTTACTGCCTGTGGATTTGAGTATTTGATTCATTTACCCAACATTAGGGTAAATCATGGCCTTTTGACTGCCTTGATTGATAGATTCCATTCAGAGACACAGATGTTTCATTTACCTACTAGAGAGATGACCATGACTCCAGAGGACATCTATAGGATACTGCGCATTCCATTTCACAGCAGTTGACCTCCTGAGTATGTGAGTTCTGGTCAGGGTGGTCTTCATGCCTTTAGGCATCTATTTGGAGATGATACATAGTTGACGAGGTCCATTTCCTAGGAGACCCTTGTATAGGGATATGGTCAGATGCACCGTTTAGAGTGCATTATTGCTGATATGATCAGGGAGCTCATCATGCCATGCCGTTAGCAAAATAGCTTTTTGATGGGATGGGCTTCGATGGTAGCACTTCTTATGGCTATGCCCACTGAGCTTGCCTAGGGTCAGTGCCTCTTGGCACATATGTTTTCAGAGATGCATGAGATCGTGTATCAGGATTGCAAGAGCTTTGCTTCAGGAGCTCTTGTATTACAGATATGGGCCTGGGAGCATATCCCAGTATTGAGACTAGTTTTTCAGACACAACAGTAGCCACAGGAGCCAGTGATATATACATATGCTGGTTATGTCACACAGGTCCATATGGGTCATACCGAGTACTTTCGGCGATGTCTAGATGACATGAATTTTGTTCATTGGAGGCCGTATTTGTAGATAAAGGTCTGGCCCACTGCAAGGGAGTAGTATAGTTTTATTTTTCAGAGTCGAGTGCTTATTGGCCACTCTCCCACTGTTCTAGAGAGATTTTCTATTAGCAAAGTGTGGCGTCAGTATGGACACAGATAGGATGCCCCATGAGAGTACACTACATATGCTTGTATTGTGCGTGAGATCAGGCTCGGATGGACACCGAGGCTCTCCTATTCCTTATGTGTAGAGGAGTATAGTGCCATTATAAGCAGAGATTGGGACTACCGGCCATAGGTTGTCGATGCAAGAGTGACAGACGGATACATTGCATGGCTTGTAGATCATCCCATCCATAGATTCTCAGATCCTATAGAGTTGATACCCTCCATGGAGGAGGCGATGGATGTTATAGGTGTTCCTATGGTACAAGGCGCGAGACCACAGGCAGTGTATTCTACATTTCCTAGATAGAGAGTGACAACTCCATTGTAGAGATCATCTGGGCATATGAGGCCTCCTCATCCTTCTACTTCTCCCATAGGTACATCCATAGGGTCACATAGATGATCCAGGGGTGAGAGGGGTACTTTGGGTAGTGTCGGTGCGATAGATGAGGTGTTGGTAGGTGAGCAGTTTGTAGGTGGTGATGCAGACCCCACATAGGTAGACACCACTTTTGATTTGGGTGTGGAGGTTAGACGTCATAAGGTATGTATATCAGAGACCACTGGATAGTAGCCAGAGCAGCTAGTACAGGATACAGAGATGCCAGCAGGTACAACAGAGCCTATTGTTCCTCTCACTTCATCAGAGATGATTAGATAGCTTAGAGCTCAGGTTCAGGACCTAAAGGTACAGAGTGCTAGATGGGAGGAGAGGTTTTGGGAGGTAGATAGGAAATGCACTAAGATTCGTGTAGAGCTTCACTCAGAGGTTCAAAGACTATAGATAGAGGTGACCCATCAGACCTCATGGGCCTCCTATTATGTGTTTGCATATTATGCTGTTGTTCCTACTGAGCAGAGAGTACCTACATACTCTAAGTACATGGCAGCCTCAGAGGGAGCTAGGGCACCGAGGGTAGAGGTCATACCAGATGCACCACTGCCTCCTCCACTAGATACCAAGGAGCATGCTAAGAGTTGATTCCTGTGGTAATGTTTTGATATATTCTATTCTTTTTTATCACTAATATACCATTCTAATTCTGATAGCTTTTCAAAGCTCATTCTTTTGTACATTGTGCCGGTAGGGCACCCTTAACACATTTCAAGATTTTTGATATAGATGAGATTGATATTTTGATTGTGACTTCATGTGTATTTGTCATGATGTGGATTTATGATGATATCATGCTATGCTTATGCTATGATTAGTGTAGAATGTATGTATGGATTAATGCAATGCAATGATTTCTTTCATATGTATGGATGTTATGCAAATGTAATTAATTATGAAAAGATGTATGTATGATTTTATGCATATGCAATGAATGTAATGTAATGTAACAAATGATAATGATATAAGATGTAAATGCAGTGATACACATGATATGTTTTTGCAGGTTGATGAAGACAAGTACTCAGTCTTATTTCAAAAGGATGTTTAACTCTGGAGGGTTAGTACTCGCGGTTTGATAAAGAGACCTTCAAGTGAGACTCAGCTCATGTTAGATGTGAAGAATTGATATGAAGAATTGTTTAAGCTTTGAAGTTCATTTAGTCATTGTGAGATCATGCAACATGCAAAATGCAAAGAGACATGCAAAATGAAATGCAACCTAAGACCTAGGACCTAGTCATTGATCATGTGTCAATTTGTTATCATCATTGAACTTTTAGGTAACCGGATAAATCAATACAATGCCCACTAGCTATGAAACCATAGACATATGAATATCGATTTGTATGCACAAGAATCAATACAACACCCACTGGTCAACAACCATGGATATATAAATATTGATTTTATTTTTGGAATGTCAGATTAGATATAAGCACCAAGGCATAAACACTAGGATGACCTGAATATCATGTCCATTTTGATATAGAAATTTGTACAAGCATCAAAACATAAATGTCATGATGACCGGAATACTCCTTGCATTACAAACACATCAAACAGTCAAGAGATCATTCTAAATACCATGTGAATTACCTATAGTGACCCTTTATCATTTACATCCTTAGGTAAGATCGCATTCACAATAGGAGAAAGAACTCACTCAAAAAGATAATAGTTAGATCAAACTTCCTTGAATTTTCTAGGTATCAATGGTCGAGGTACGCATGACCATCCAATTTGAGATAGAGGCTCTTATAGTCAGACACCATTTCAATCCAAAATTTCCATAGACATTAGATTCTCATATACAAGAAGAAGACAAAGAAAAGATTATGCCCATAGTCATCACTCTCTAAATGCTATAAAGGACATCATCGAAGAGCTCAAAGGGACACAATATGCAAAAATCTCAATGTGAATCAGTAAGCATACAAGGAGATAAAAGAATGAAAAGCACAGATCATTTTTAGTTTGTTGTTTGATTGCGTTGTTGTAGATGCAAAATCCTTTCTGGAGACAAGAAAGACTTGACTAACTCAAATGAAGCTTCAAAGGACTCTAACTAGATATGAGACGTCTAAGATAGACTGGAGGCCATAGGATATGACATTGATTGCCCCCAACTTTGAACATTGATAGGATACAGACATTTGAGTTGTTTGGTGTACAGACTGACTTATTGAAAACTAGAAATGCATAAACAAACTGGGAGATATGTACAAACTAAAGAAAAATTGAAAGTTGGGAAAGACCAAGATTGTGCTGATAGATGGATCATTTTGAAACAAGTGGTGCCCATTTGTTGGGTTTCCACCATCTTGGTAGAGATTCTGTTTTTGCTACCAAGGTGCCTATTTCCAGGTTTTCACCAAGGCACTTTTTCTTTTTTTCTATTTTTTTTGTATTTTTCATTTTTCAATTTTTTTGAATTTTTGATATTTTTTACTTTTTTTTGTGAATCATCAAGGCACCTATTGCTAGGTTTTCACCAAGATGTTCATTTTTTTAGGACTTTTTCCAATTTTTAAGATATTTTTTAGGACATTTTACCATAGACTGAATGCCTTAGGCATAGAATTTCTTCAGATGGGGAATGTTGATTGGTTCTCAGAGCTATTCTCCTTTAGTCATTGAGAGTTGATAGGCACCAGAGCCAAAAGTAGTAGTGATGAAAAAGGGACCCAGCCAGTTGGGTTCGAACTTCCCCTTGCATTCTCGATGTGATTGATTTTTAGGATTTTCTCTCAAGACCAAATCGCCAACCTAAAATTCTCTGTGTCTTTCTTGTTGTAGCCTCTAGACATTCTCTTCTGATATACTTTGAGATGATCATACACTGCTTGTCTGCGCTCATCTAGTAGTTCAAGTTCTTGCAACCTAGACACTCTGTAGTCATCATCAGTTACTAGACCATGCATTTTGATTCTTAGTGATGGGATTTCAACCTTAATAGGTAGTACCACCTCAGACCCATAAACTAAAGTGAATGGAGTAGCCCCAGTAGGTGTTTTGATACTTGTTCTATAGGCCCATAGAGCTAGATTAATCATGAGATGCCAGTCTCTACCAGTTTTGTTTACTATTCTATGCAAGATCTTTAATAGATTTTTGTTAGAAGCATCTGCTTGGCCATTCCCTTGTGGATAGTAGATAGAAGACCAATTCTGGGTGATCTTGAACTTGGCACATAGATCATCTAGGTCTTTATTCTTGAATTACCCACCATTATCTATGATAATGGAATGAGGTATCCCATATCTGCATATGATATAGTTCAATATGAACATAGATATTTGTTTCCCTATTGCTTGTGTCAAAGGGACCACCTCTACCCATTTTGTAAAATAATCTATGGCTGTGATTATATGGGTATGTTGATAAGATCAAATGCCCATTGATGGAAAGGCCATTGTGTTGTAAAGGGGATTAGATCCCTCCTTGGAGCATGAATTACGTTTCCATGTACTTGAAACTTTTGAAAATTCTTAGCAAATTTGATAGCCTCTTTCCCCATTTCAGGCCAATAGTACCCAACCCTAATAAGTTTTTGATCTAGTGTTAAACCATTCGAGTGTGACCCACAAATACCATCATGGACTTCCTCTAATGCATGTTGAGACTCTTCCCATTCTAAACATCTAAGTAGTGTACCATCTAGACCTCATTTGTATAGATCATTACCAATGATGACATATCAGGAGGCATTACAGATAAGGTATCTCTTTTCATGGCAGTTGAAGGTATCGGAAATGATTTGGTCTTGGAGATAGGAAAATAGGTTTTTATACTAGGATGAATCATGACCTACAATAGTGCAGATCATGCAGGTTTTGGGGGAGTCATATGCAAGATAAGATAGTGCTTCCACCAGGAACTTGTAGCATAGCTCATGTTCAGGCTATTATAATAAAGTAGATAGTGTTGCCATTGCATCAGCAACCTTGTTCTCCATTCTAGGAATTTGCTCAAATGTGATAGATATGAAATATTTCTTAAGATCATCTACCATTCTCTTGTAAGGAATGAGATTTTCATCTTTAGTTTGGTACACATCATTGACTTGATAAATAACAAGTTGAGAGTCTCCATGAATGTGTAGCTCTGTTACTCTCCATTCAATTGCTATTTTCATACCATTCAAAAGGGCTTCATATTCTGCAATATTGTTCATGCAGGGGAACTTTAGTCTAAATGCTTTTGGGATGGAGTATCCTTGAGGAGTTATGAACAATATGCATACTCCAGATCCATTCTATGTATAGGAGCCATCAAAGAATAATTGCCTTTCTCTAGAAGATAGGTGCATAATAGAGGAGTCTGGAGATTCCATTTGCATTGGTGTGTCATCAAACATGGGTGCATCTGCTAATTGATCAGCAATAAATTGACCTTTTATAGATTTTCTTTCAACATATTCAATGTCAAATTTGCTTAGAAGCATGACCCATTTAGCCAGTCTACCTGTGAGGGAAGCCTTGCTTAGTAGGTATTTTAGTGGATCAATTTTTACTACTAGATGCATGGTATGAGCTAACATATAGTGTCTCAATTTCTATGATGTAAAGATCACAGTGAGAAAAGCTTTCTCAATCATAGAATAGTTCTTTTCATACACCACCAATGTTTTTCTTATATAATAAATGGCTCTTTCCTTTTTCTCTTCATCATGTTGCACTAGCAATGCCCCCAATGATGTGGCTATTGCAGAGACATATAAGATCAATGGCTTCCCATGAATAGGAGGCATCAAGATAGGCAGATTTGATAGATTCTTCTTGATATGGTTAACGTTGTTCTCACATTCTTCATTCCATGCAAAGGTCACACCTTTATGTAATGTTTTTGTAAAAGGCAGTGATATGTCCGTTAGCTATGATATGAATCTTCTGATAGATTGAACTCTTCCTTGCAATGTCCTCATTTGACTAATATTCATGGGAGGTTGCATCTCTATTATAGCCTTGAATTTAGTCAGATCAACTTCAATGCCCTTCTTTGAAACTATGTATCCTAAGAGCTTTCTAGAAGTGACACCAAAAGCACACTTCTTAGGATTTAGTTGGAGACTAAACTTTTCCATTTTGTCTAGGATCATGCTCAAGTCCTTTAGATGTTTAGTTATGATCATAGATTTTTCTAAAGTATCATCAACATAATCTTCCATAGTTCGATGCATCATGTCATGAAAAATAGATGTCATTGCTCTTTGATATGTAGCTCCAACATTTTTAAGCCCAAATGGCATGACATTCTTGTAGAAGGTGCCCCATGCACATGTGAAAGTAGTTTTCTCTTGGTCCTCTGGAGCAATTTTTATTTGGTTATATCCAGAGAAACCATCCATTAAGGAATACATCTCAAAACCTGCAGTCATGTCCACTATCATATCAATGTTAGGTAGTGGAAAATCATCCTTAGGGCATGCTCTATTCACATCTCTAAAGTCTGTGCACACTCTGATTGACCCATTTGGTTTAGAAATAGGTACAATATTAGAGATCCACTCTGCATAGTCAATAACTCAGATGAATCCGGCATTTAGGAGCTTCTCTAATTCATCTTTTACCAAGAGTGTAACGTGAGGATGCATCTTTCTCAATTTTTTCTTGACAGGTTTGACATTTGGAGCAATAGATAAATGATGCATTATAAGATTAGGATCCAATCCTAGCATATTTGAATATTTCCATGCAAAGTTGATCTTCTTCTCTATTAGGAATGTTGTAAATTTTTCCTTCTCTTCTTCTGATAATGATTGTGCTACATGTACCAATTTTGGTTCCTCTATTGTAACCAAATTGATGGATTGAGTGGGCTCAATTAGAACTGGAGATCTGTCCTATAAATGACTCAGAAGGACATCAACTATCTCATCCTTAAGCACCTTAGAGAGGTTTTCACCTTTGGATACATCTTTTATTTTTACTTTTGTAGGTTTTGAGACTGCCACAAAGTGGTTTTCACCCTTAGAACTCTTTTTCTTTTTCTTTTTATTCTTGTTTTTCTGACTAAGATATTTGATGTCCAACTTGGTCATGCTGACACTCGGTTCATTGATGGAAGTACTCATAGGTTCAACTAAATTGAGGTAGCAAGCAAGGGCATAGTCATTTGGGAAGGTATAAATATCATGGCTCAAATTTGTGGAGGTTTGATCAATAAGTTCTAGATATGTGATAGTCAAAGTAGGGAAAGATTGGGAGATAGTGTTTATGGATATGGATCTGTCATCATTGGTCCTAACCTGACGCTCAAGTTCAAAGGTGATACTACAACTTAAGACATCTAACTTGTGAATAGGCTCAATGTCATCATGGAAGTCTAATTCAACCATAGGTGGATCAGACTCGATAGGTTCATCATTTCACTCTAGACTTACGTTGGTTTGAGGTGCATATTAGTGAATAACATCAACATGTTTCTCTATGATAATCTCATCTAGTTCTGGGATGACTCCCCATTCATAGTCATTAGATTCATCTTTTGATTTAGGATCCCTAGGAAATCTTAGAACATGAGTAAAGTCAGGGTGAATACCCCAAGAAGGGTTACCCTCAGATTCTGATTTGTATTCATACTCATGAGAATCTATCTCAGAATCACTACCACTTCCCTCTTCTTGATTGTTTTTGAGATTAGCTGGTTCTTGTGTTGCAACTATCTCTTGATTGATAGTAGGTTCTTATGTTTCTGCTACATTAATTCTTTTGATAGGATCATCTTTATCATTAAGAAGGTCTTTGATATCTTTAGGCAATTTTTCATAGGGGATGAGTTCTGAACTATTTGAATCACTATCAGATGGTTCTATTTCTTCTTTCTTAAGAAGAGGTTCCCCTAGTGTGATCTACTCTATGACATGAGAGCAATTACCTTTGAGGTGATAGGGTTTCTTCTCAAACCCTAAGCCAACTTTGTTTTTATTTTCTCTACCAGTATGTGGGAGAGGTACCTCAAGACCTTTTCCTCTGATTCCTAGAGGTCCTTTTCCTGAATATCCCATCTTAGCTATTAATTTATCTCCTAGACCATATGACTTGGAAGGGAGTTTGGAGACTGCAGAGTCACTAGTTTGAACAACTTGAGATTTAGGTTCATCTTTGTACAGCCATGATAGCATAGCCTCATCCTCTTCAAATTCTTGCTTGGATACTTGTTCTACTACAAAATTCTTTTTATATGCTTCAAGAGGTTCTTTAGAGTCTGGTGTGGATTGTTTCAAAGATTTCCCATAAGACTTAGGCGAGATAGGGAGAGATGTCAAAGATAAGACTGGCTTGATAGTATATTCTCCCATACCATTTTCTTTGATATTAACCTCTTTTGCAAGATCTTCCATTTTAGATGTGGATGCTTCTTTAGTTGGTTCAATGGAAGATTCTTTGTTATTAGGTACAAGCTTATCTGCACTTTCCTTCAAGGTGTTGCAAGTTGTAGTCAGATCTGCAGGGATAGTAACCTCTACTCCTTCATAAGGAAACTTCAAACATTGATGGTATGTAGAAGGAATAACTTGCATTTCATGTATCCATGGTCTCCCTAGAAGGATGTTGTAGGCCAAAGGTAGATCAAGCACTTGACAGATGGTATCTTTGATAACTGGACCCACTCTGATAGGTAAGAGAATGATGCCTTTAGAAGATCTTTCTTGTTCATCATAGGCCTTGATAGTTATTTTCTTTCTAGGATCAATAGCCAAATCTAAAAATCACAATTGTGTGATCAAGTTGTAAGAAAAAATGTTTAGGGCAGCACCCCCATCTATCAACACATGTTTGACTCTACAGTTCTAGATAAAGACTTCTATATGCAAAGGCTGATTATGTGGGTGACTCAAGGAGTTTTCATCTTCCTCTGAAAAGGAGATATATTGCAGAGATGTAAGATGTCCAACCATAGTCTGGAACCTATCTAAATCAAGGTCATCAGGAACATTGGAACTGAGCAAAGCTTTATCGAGAATGGCTTTATGAGCTGGAGATATTCAAAGTAACTCAAACATGGAGATTTTCGCATTAGTGTGCTAGAGTTTTTCAACAATGCTATAAGATGTAGGCCTTGTATCCTTTGGATTGGAAGATTTGGAAGTAGCCTTCTATTTAGAAGTAGCTGAAAGATTGAAGGGCACCTTAGGGACATTTGATGAATCTGGGATTTGTCCTTTCAGATGCATTGGAGCCTATGATTGAGTAACTATGTTAGCTAAGAAATGATCTCTATCTCTTCATACAATTGTGATGACATTGCAACTTTCAGGGAGACATGGTTCAACCATATTGATGACAACATTATTTCTAGGGTAGGCATAGTTGACTTTTGCCCCCATATTAGGCTGAGAAGTTGAAACTTCTTGACCATGTTTCAGAAATGGGTCTATGAATGCTGTATGATCATTATTGCTCTTGGGATTGTTAATTGTGATGTCTCCACTATCGATCAGATCTTGAATGGTATGCTTCTTGTGGTAGAAACTACTAGTTTTGTGACCTTTACTCTGATGGAAATCATAGAATTCATTTTCTCTCCACCATTTCGGTTTGGGGTCTTGATCATTTGGTCAGATTGGTGGTAAAGAGATGATGTTATTAGCTAGTAGAGTTTTCATAGCTGATTCTAAAGACTCTCCTAGAGGAGTAAATTTTTTATGTTTATCCCATTTTTGTATTCTGGCTTCCTTTGAGATGGTGAAGACTTTTTCTCTAAATATTTAATGGCTTGAGTGCCAAGAGTGAGATTGTAGGCTAGTGCCTTTGATGGGGCATAGACAGTGTCAACAATGCCATTTGTGATGATGCCTTTGTTCTTGTTCCAATTTTTGTTCTTGTCTTTAGAACTGGATCCTGATTCGTACTTGTCTTTTTGAAGTGTGATTTCTCCTTTTTTCACAAGCACTTTTTTTTAATTTTGATAGCATTATCCACCATCTTATCAAAAGATGCATGATCTTGCATTTGTAGAGGATAATTGATTTCTAGAACAAGGTTGTTGATGAAGATTTCCATTTTTTCTATTTCTGGAATAGGTCTGGCATATAGAGAGAACTTCTTCCTCCATCTCTTGAGAAATGTTAGGAATGGTTCCCCTGGATATTGCTTGAGATTACAGATATCAATCATGGTGACCGGGTGCTGAATATTGTAGGAGTATTACTAGTAGAACAATTTGATCAACTCCTCAAAAGTTTTGATAGTAGAAGGCAGTCTAGAGAACCAGTGGATGGCTACTCCCCCTAGAGATGAAGGGAAGAGATGCATCAGATAGGTCAGTTCATGCATGAACTCCATTGATTGTGTATAGAATTCTCTAACATGATCTTGAGGATCAGAGTGTGCATCATACTTATCATACTTTGGTATCTCCACTCTTTTTGGAAATGGTGGCATGTACAAGTCTTTGTCAAATGGAAAAGGACATAGAGCCTCCATGGAGAACTCTTTAGGTTCCTTCTCTTTCTTAAGATTGTTAAGTTCAACTTGTATAGCATGCATTTGTTTTGTCATAGCTATGAGTGGATTCTCTTCCTCATGTGTAATGATGTCTTCAACATTAAATTTGGGAGGAAGTTTAGCTCCTTGATGAGATAATTGTAAAAAGTATGCTTCTCTATCTTCTTTCAAGAAATGCTTCATCATTCATTTGAAGTTATCGTCATTTTGATATTGAGCAATTTCTTCAGGTGTGGGTTCTTGATCTACACCATGTTGAGATTGAGGTCTTTGAGAGCCAAAATTTGTCCCTACTTGAGACATGGTAGGAGTTTGTGGACTCCTAGGATTAGATTGATGAGGGGTATGTTGAGTACCTCCATGAGTTCATGGAGGAGGTATGTAACTAGATTTCAATCGATAGTTGCCAAGACTGTCGTCCTCATAAAGACTAGAATTGATGAGTTGCTCAAGAGTTGGAGTTTGGAGAGTGGTGATAGATTTCTTGTGAGAGGAAGCTCTAGTCTCCACCATTCACCTCAAGTGAAACAAAAGAATAAGATCCAAATAACCAAAGAATGAATTGAATCAAGATGATCAAATGACGCAACCTTGTCAAGGTTTGATTGATTTGAAGATTTGATTAGACATGGATGAAGGATACTATGCCCTGGATGTATGGGTAGGTTCCCAAAATATAGTGGACAAGATATCACAACACTTAGTCATTTTGATGATTGATTGAAGATTGATAGTTATGACAAGGTTTTGACACAGGATGATAAGGACTCAAATCGATTAAATAGAAGGTTGAATCGAATTCAAAAGGCCACTTTAGGAAAATGATTGGACTCTTAATAGCTACTACTCCATTCTTGACATAGTGATTCATTCGATAGATTCTGAAATTAGGCTGAAAAAGCTAAATATCTGGCAATTTTGACAACTTTCAAAAATTTCCCAAACGACACTCTACAGACTCATACGACAGTGGGTATGCTATGAAATGACAACTTTGCAAAACTCATATGATCGTTGGGTAGTAATGAAATGATAGTTGAAAATCTCATATGATAGTTGCAAGATTTTGACTTTGAGAATTTACTGGCATGGAAACTCATACGACACTGGGTACTCAATCATACGATAGATGGGTTGTAATGAAATGACACTTGGAAATATCATACAACAGTTGCAAGATTTTGACTTTGAGAATTTTCTAGCATGAAAACTCATATGACACTAGGTACTCAATCATATGACAAATGGGTTGTAATGAAATGACACTTGGAAAAATTCATATGACTTTTGACTTCCTAAAATGATTTTTGACTCTAGAAAGGATTTTATGTTAATTTTTGCAAAATTTTGAGTTTGCAGATTTAGATTGTTTGCAAATTTCAATGTCTAGATTTGAGGATTGTAACAGATTTGTTCATTTTCAGTAACCAGATAGATAAACAAGCATGCAAAATAGCAAGCATGTGATTTCAGGCATGTCTGAAAATAATGAACAAGGGCAAAAGCAACCTTTTGCATGAACAATCAAGTGACTTATTCATTCTAATCCTCAGAAGTGCTAATTATGTATGTTCCAAAAATGTTTTGCAATAACTCACATATACCCTATAAAATGAAAATTTGGCCTCGCTAGGGTTTTTAGTAATGGTTTGACTCTACAACTTTTATGATCCAAAGGGGTGAACTCCAATCCCAGCGCACCAGGGTTTTGACACAGTCTAAGAACTTAATCTTCAGGAGCTGCTAGGGAGATCTGACAACCCAAAAATGAACCATACCCATGGAGATTTCTTCCACAAGGACATTTATATAGCGGCTGTCACTACCATGGTGAAAATGGCTATTACCACTTGAGGTTCCGTCAACACAGTTTACCCTATGAAGGGATTGTCCACTATGGTTAACCCTCTCTAAAGGTGACTCACAATGGTATACCACAAGGGGACTTGGCTCTAGATCCAAGGTTTTGATGCCTCTTCACTTTTAACCCAAACAAAGCAAGCAAATTAATTCGACATGCTAAGACAAAGTTTGTCTCACCAAGGTCTATGATATCAACCCCTCTAGAGAGAGAATGTATCTATCAATAAGGGAAGATGCACTAACCAATTTTGATTCACCAAAGCTCGTGATGTCTAGCCCCACGTGATCTATCAACCTCTCCTAGGAGAGAATGTATCGATCAATAAGAGAAGATGCACTAACCAAGTTGAATGTGAAACACACTAAGTATCCTCCCTACCTACAAGGATTTTGTCATCAAGAAGGATTTCACTGGGAATCCAATCTCTCAAGAATCATGAATAGTGTTCATAGGGCCTAATTACTATGTGAGCACAGATGTATATTTCCAAAAGCAAATCTACCAAAAGTATCCAAAAAGTAGAAAGAGGAACACTTAACACTTAAAGTGAATATGAGATGAGTCCACAAGGTGGAACACTTAACACCTCACACAAGCTAAAAATGAGTCCCCAACTTAGAAAGCAAGTGAGTTCCTAAAAGCACAAAAGGGTTGCCAAGTGGAACACTTAACGCTTCAGTCTTGCTGACCCCTCCCCTTTATGGTGCTGAGATTGCAACCATAGGGTGGAATGAGGGGCCGATGGATTAGTGAGTCCAATAACCCAAGATAGCAATAAAGATCAATCACAAGTATCTGAGACTACTTAATGAATCCTTAAGGGGTCACAACCTAGTATCAATTATGCAAGTGTGTAAAACAAAAGCATGAAAAGAATCACCCAAGCTAGAAACATGAGAGATTTGTTTTAAGCCCCAAATCAAAATATTATTAGCACAAGTGGAATACCTGAGATCCTCACAACATGCTTAGTAGATTTTTACCTGATTTTAGCAAACTTTACACTTTTTCCAATCAAAACCAGCAAGAGTCAATAAAAAATAGAGAATTCCAACTGTTAAGATTAGCTGTTAGTCAAAATCCAAAAATCAAATTTGAAAAACTACCTACAAAAATGAAACAACAGTTAAAACCTAATGCTGAAACTCATAAGACAGTGGGTCTATTACCAAATGACAGTCTGAAAACTCGTACGATAGTGGGTCTATTACCAGACGATAGTCCAAAAACTCGTACAACACTGGGTGTCTGATGAAATGATAATCCAGCCTCCAAATGATAGTGGGTGCCCAATGAAATGATACTCAATCAACTATCATATGATAGTGGGTTCAAACTCATACGACTTTTATCAAAAACTCGTATGAAGATTGTACAAACAAAAAATAAAAATCATATTTTTGCATAGAAACCGAGGAGAAAAAGATAGAAATTGATAGAATTGAATTGGAAACCCATTTTAGGGCCCCATGGTGGGTGCCAAAAATGTGTGTGTGAAAATTGTACCTGATCTGTAGACACAACACTTCAGTAAAATATTAGAGGTTAGCAAAAATCAAAATCATGCAAAATTGAAATCTAATTTAACCAAGTGATTTACTGCCTTCTAGTAGGTGTGAGACTGATGTTCTCAGATTGATATCGAGATTAGTGACCTAGATGACACCTAAATGAAAGATTTGAACGTAAAACTGATATGAAATATGAATGCAATTAATCTATTTTTTTGGTATTTTCTATGCAATAATAATGAAAAACTAATATGAATCTATGCTAATATGGAAATTAATCTAACAATGATATGAATCTATTCTAAATGATATGCAATGCTCAAAACTAGAAAGATCTCACAATAGCTTGGATTCGCAAAGATGATTCTTTAGACTCCAATTCGATAGTGTGAGAATGCAAATTCGTGGATCAATTATGAAGAGCTGAGCCTTGATTTATAGAAATCCAGGGCTTTGGAGGTGCATGGAAGAAAGCCATAAATCACTCAGATTAACTTAGCTTGATTTTTGAGTTATCTGATAATAAAGATAATTTAATTCATAAAAACATGCAAATCATGCAAAAACAACTTTTTAACTCAAATTAGAGTTTAGATCAGCTTTTTGAACTCCAAAAGGATGTTGAGTTCTAAAACGTCAACACTTTGCATTGATTTTCTAATTTGGAGTTTAACTGTTTCTTTTGAATGTGCATAATAATTATGAATTAATTAAATAAATAAAGTGATTTATGCTCAACTTAACTGATTTTTGAAAATAAATAATTGATTTATGGGTTAATCAATTATTTAATCAAACTTTTATTAAAAAATATATTATTAAATAATGACAACTTGCTTTAATTAATTAAATAAAAATTTAATCAATTGTTCATAGGATATTGGATTTATTGTCAAAATTAAATAATACAATTAATAATAGATAGAATTAAATTTAATTACACAATTAAGTGGCAAGATATTAAATCTAATTAATTAAATATGAAAATATTCAATTAATCAAACTTAGGATAAATGTGATTTATCGCCAAATAATCATTAAATTAAAGATAATTAAGATAATTAGGAATATTGCTAGGAATATTGCCCGATGCAGAATTTAAGATAATCAATTATGATTCGATGATGTTTAGATGTGCCTTAGATTAGGACTTCGATGTTGATTTCATTCGATTTGTAGATGTAGGAGGTTAGTGAACTTATAGCCCATTTTTGGTGTATTACACTAGGTAAATAAAAGAAAGTTCTCATGAACTTTTTAAGGGAATATGAATAGTTAAGCCATATCTTTTCTTAATCCATATCTCCTCTTGTCCTTCATTTCATGCTATCTTTACTTTGTCCACTGTCACACTTAGTAGATCATCTTGTCGTGCACTTTTCTCATCTTTTCTTTCTCCTACTGATAGATTCTGATTCTGATTACCTTTTCCACTTTTGATTACCCTAGCACTTTGGTGAATCACATCTTCTTTAGACTTAATAATCAAATGAACATCATCTATAATCCTCTCTATTAATCGTGCCATCATTTTGTGCACTATCTTTTTTAGAAAGTCCATCTGCCTCTTAATCTTTATAAATTCCTCAACTATGTCATGCTCTTTTTCTTTCAAACTCATCTTCCTTTCATCCACAGGAATAGGTTCATCAACTCTCTTCTTATGATGTTTTTCATAAGGACAACACCTAATAAATCCACATCCCTTAGCTCCAACCTCCTCCAAGGGTAATAACTTATGTCTGGATCCACCATGCATCACCACATATGTATTTGCATGAACATCAAACATAAGATGTCTATCAAATTGCTAAGGTCTCCCAAGAAATAGATGAAAAACATCCATAGGTAATATATCACATAAGATTTCATCATGATAAGATCCAATCTAAAAATTAACCAAGCATTGCTCTTCAATCTTAACCTTAGACATCCTGTATCCAACTAATTTGATAAGGATTAGGATGTTTCCTTCTTTCCAAATTCAATTTAGTAACCATCCCTTCTAAAACAAAGTTTTCAAAACTACTACCATCAACTATAACATTACATACCTTATCCTTGCACTTACATCAGTTTCTGAACATATTTCTTCTTTGTACTAGTTCTTGGACACATGTAGCCAACCTCCTAGTGAGAATAAATTCACCTTGTTCTGTAGCATTCTCAATATTTTCTTCAGCAGTTAATGCAACTCTTTTCTTAGGACATTCAAAAATTCTATGACCTTGTTCACCACAGTTATAAAAATTAAAAGTGAACTCATTTCTCCTTCTCCCTCTTTGTCCAACATTGTAGTTATTAGTAGCTTGACCATTGCCAGATCCTTCATCAGTATTCTTAGGATTTCCTCCAAAAACTATTTCATCAGTCTTTCCACTTTTGTTCCTATTATTTTGTCTTCCTTCAAACCTCTTGTTCAAATTCTCCTTAATCTCCAATGCCATCTGATAAGCATCTCCTATAGTTTTCATCTAAATAGTAAGTAACTCTTCTTGAATACTAGGTCTCATGCCATAAACATACCTAGCAACCTTCTCTTTATCATCTTCAGAATGACTAGTCCTAATCAAGACTCTGTAAAAATCTTCAGTATATTCTTGCACTAATTTATTTATCTGCTTCAAAGCTTTTATCTTTTTAAACATCTCCAATTCATAATCCACTGAAATGAATTGCTTCTTCAACTTGTCAACCATTTGGTTCCATCTAGTGATCTTTTCTTTTCCTCTTCTACTTCTTTCTAATTGAACTTCCCTCCACCAAATATTTGCATGACCTTTCAACTTAGTCTTTGCAAATCAAACTCTATTAGGATCTTCTCTTTCTTCATACTCAAAGTATTCATCTATCTCATTAATCCAATCAATCAACTCTTCTGGCCTAAGGCTTACAAAAAATGTAGAAACTTCAATCTTAGGTCTTTTCCCAATTTTAGACATAGCTTTCAGGATTTTGCTTTCTTTTGGATCTCTAACTTCTTCTATGGCTTCTTCAAATTTATCTTCCTTAGATTCATCATCACTATCCTCTTTCAAGGTAGGCTTCTTCTTTTTCAATTCCTCTTGCAGATCTTGCACTTGTTTTTGCAAAGCCCTGAAATCATCAAGACTGAAATCTCCAATAGGTTCTTCCTCTGACATCTCACAAGCTCTTCTTGAAGGCATCTTCAATACAAGGTCCTAGTGTAGAATACCTCAACCTCAGTGATCTATCCACACAATCAAGATATTCAAGCTCTGATACCACTTGATGTAGGGAAGTGATGGAGAATCCAATAATGGAGGGTCCAAACCTACACTACCAATTAAAACAACAACAATTACAGTAGAATACAACAAGATAATGCTTCAAAAAATAATTTCATTCAACATGCCTAGCTATAAGGCCTTCCGGGTTGCGGCCTTATACAATGGATTTTCAAAGTATCCAAGCTATATCTTAGCTAGTCTAGCTCTGAAACACATCATAAATTGATGGAAACACTAAGGTAGATCTAAACTTGAGCTCACAAGCCTCCAAGTAATCTACTTGTCTCCAAGCATGCAAACCACTAGCTTTGTTGTTACAATATCAGACAAAACAAATGATCAAAAAGATCTTGTAGGATCCAATTATACTTCTAATCTCATGCTACTACCAATCTACCACCCAACTTGTTAGCATTTAAACTTGCAGATGATTAAAATATTTAGAAATATACCGAACTTATGACTCATGCAATGCTAACAGTTGCATCTAATATGATTCAAATGCTAAGGTCTTAAGGCCTTGTGCCTTCTTTACTTTGAGTATGAAACTCAGGTAGGTTTACCTTTGACAATTAATTACTCTTCGACAATCTAAGTTGAGTTTCACAATATGACTCAACTTCTTCACTGTTGTGTTTTTCACTCCAAAATCAAATCATTATGACATCACAACTCCTAATATAACCCAAATTATCTTGATGCACAATACTATAACAAAAAATATGAATGAAAGAACATGAAACAATGGCATAAGGATATTAATCCCTCTTCTTTTTATGAGTTTAAACCCAAGGAAGGATAACCTTTTCCAAGTGCTTCTTTAAAGCATTACAAAATTGATCTATATACTTGATATAGCCAATACAGTTCATAAACATGTAAACTAAGTAAATGAATATAGTTTTCTGATCAAGTGATGGTGAAAAAATGTAAATCAAACTAAACTAGTCCCCTATTCATTGGGGTAGAATAAAAAAATGAAAATCTACAAAATCCCATCAATGCAACGATATTGAAATTTAAATAAACTGCCTAGCAATCTACTCTCTTAATTCCCAACCCTGCCATCAAATCCATATATGGAATTTTAAATCCCAGAAACCTCCCTGAATATTTTACTCTTTCCTTGAAAGAAACTACAGTTTAGCTTCTATATTCACCTTGTTAATAATACATGAAATTAGCCTTACTAATTGATGGATAAAAATTCAAAACATCCATACATAAAGACAACCCAAATTGGTAATGAAACTTCGGTCTATTTTCATTAATTTTCAGCTGTATCTCTTACAAAATTTTTGACAAAAACATAAAAGGAAGTTAGGATCTATATTTAGTCTACTTTACAAAAAATTTTCACCACTTAACAAAAGAGAAAAACTTGCTATATACCTTTAGGCATCTTGGAATCCTCAAAAGGATGCAACAAGCTTTAGATGGCTAGGAAAGTGACTTGCACTAAAAGAGAAAAAGCATCAACCAAAAAGCAGTAATTAAAACAATCAAAAAGTAGTTTGCAACTACTAACAACTTCACAGGTGCCACCTTTGTTTGGAAATATCTTCAGAGCAGTTACTTTGATTTGTAATATGAATGATAACCACCAATACAGGCTAACTTACATCATCCTATGTTTGAAACATGCTCTCCCTCAAATTTTGGATTAGGTGCCATGTGTGTTCTACTCTTCTTCCCCTATTTCTATTGCCTAGATAGCTAGCTTCTTCTTTTTCTTCTTTTTCAATTTCTCCCAAGCTGCCACATCATCCTCAGATGGCCAATTGAAACTCAACAACTCCTGAAGTGATTTTTTTTGCAAGTCCCACTTAGAGTCAATTATAACCTTGACCTCTACAATGAACCATATACAATCTCCTTCAAATTTGATCAAGCTATCAATTACATCATTGCATCCATCTAGGTCTAAAAAATTTTCACCCTTGTGGTAAACTCCATGCCTGATTGCTAATTGATGCATTGAAGTTTTCCACTCATCCAAACTTACTATGTTTCCATCACTAGAAAAGATAGAAGGAAGGAACTTACTATAATCACTATAAAAAAAGGGCCAATTTGGCTTTTACTTGATTGGACTTTCCTTTAGAAAACTTTGAAACTGAACCAACTAATGCAATCTTCTTAAAGAAAATAGTCACTATCTCTGGAATGTCAGGCCTGTGCCCTTGTAAAATGTCAAGTTTATCAAATAATAAACCCCTTCCAGACCAAATGCTATGGAGTGGCTCCAGAGTAGCTAATGAATCATTTATCTTATCATTAGTGTTATGCAACATGATTACTGATTGATGAAAAGACTCCATCTTCTCTTTTATCATATCCCTTCTATGTTGTACAATTTTTGTTATGGTTTTCAAGGCAGCTTCTAATCTTATTTTCTCCAAATCTTCCACTGGGCATTCATGAACCTGCATTTCCAACTAAGGTGGAGCTTCAATAAACAAAGGAGGGGGAGGGACTGCCTTTATTGCTTCCTCAAGCTTTTCTTTTAGCTCCTCTAATTCATTTTCCATTTTCTTGATCATCATGAGTTTGAGATCTCTATCCTTGGCAACCTTCATTGAATTGTCAAATAATTTAGCATATCTCTCAGATAATTGGGTGGTTTTTGCCTCATTGAGATGAGCTAGGTGAGTCTCTACCTTTGAAACTTCAAGATCAGTTGTATTCTGCACCATCCACACAATTGTATTACCCTCCATTTTATCTTCAATACTGACTAGAGAGGGTTTCTAATTTTTTTGGGCCAATGACCAAAGTGCTACAACCTGTGACTTTGGGTCATAACCACTTCCTCTAATCATGTTATCAATGTTTACTTCATGGGACAGGATTCCTTTTGGCTTCTTTTTGATCTAATTAATAATGAAGGTAGAAGTCAAATCCCACCCAAGAGTCAAAAGCATGCCACTTGTTTTAACCATCTCTCTGGCTTCCTCAACATAGATCTTCTCAAGGCTGGGATCATATGAAGTTAAGGCCCTCAAAGTTTATTCACTTGGTTCCATACCCTCAGGCATGGCCATCTTCACTTCCCCATGTTTCCTCCAAATAAGGAAATCCATGAATTCCTTACTCTTGACAAATTGGTCATCACTAAGAAATTCTTCTTGGTACAACTCCCTTTCATCTTGCCCCAGTAACAGAGTGAAGTCCTCTATTTCTTGTGTCTTCACCTTCTCTCCTTCCCTGATAGCCTTTCTTAACTAGTGGTGATAGGCCCTTTTGCCTGGCAAAAGAACTAATGCACTATCCAGGATCCTCTTTGGTTTCTTCTTCCTACAGAGCTCATTGATCTCAATTTTTTGTTTCTTCAAAGGTGGCTCTAGAATGACCTCCACCATTGATGGATCTAAGGTCAAATCAATAATTCATTCTTCACTTGCTGGAGGTGGACTGTTGGCCTCTTGTGAGTCATCAGTAAATTCATCAGGCTCAGAAGTGGAATAGTTCTTTGGTACTTCTAATCTCTCCTCAAGCATCCCTTCCAACTGGTTGGATAGGGTGCCATGCATTTCTACCATTTTTTCCATCATTTGCAAATATGATAGCTCAGGGAAAAACCCACCAAAAGGAATTTTAGCCTCCTTTAACTATGTCTCCAAGTCTAGTAAATTAAAGTACTTGGTCCATTTCCTTTTGGCTTCATCAAAGTCTATTATATTTCTTCCTACATCTTCCCCATCAAGGCCCTCATGTTCCTTAATTATTCCAATGTTTGGAATCAAGGTCAACTTGGCCATCTTAATAAAACCCTCAAAGTCAACATATCTCCATGTCCCTGTAGTCATCTTGAAATGATGTAGCCAATTGCTAACTTGGTCCAATGCCCTTTTCCCAATCAGAAAACTATCAAACTTGAACTGCTGGGGTGTGAAGGTATCCTTCCTATGTGGCCCTAGATGCTCCTTGTTAGTCCACATCAATTACCAAATAAATTCCATCATGGTCACCCTAGGAGGCACATATCTTGGGAGTAGGTGTGGAGGCTGAGGGCATCCATAAACTCTGATGGTTGTGGAGTTGTTTCCTAGATAAAAATCTCCCCAATTATGATTCCCTGGCAATTTGTCTTCAAATTGCATTGGTGTTAAAATTCTCAAAACCCTAGTTGGTAATCTTACCACATTTGTACCCAACATTTCTAGCACTGGGTATTAATACATGTAGTATTCCAAATCTTTACCCAATACTGCACTGGGCTAGGAATATCCTTATAATGAGTCTTTATCTTCAACACCCTAGAATCAAAATCATTGACATGATGGTATATTATCAGATGCATAAGAAAATAGTAATGCAAGAAATTAATGGGCCTCTTCCTCTCCTTAACAGATACAAATCCTTCATGCATCTTGTCGATTATGTACTAGATATAATCATAGTCAATATTAGTCTGTGTGTTCTAAATATCTAGGATTATCATTAGAAGTTTGGTAGATAGCTTGTCATCATCCCCATCTACACCAAAAACCCTACACAACCCATGACACAAGAGCTTCATATAATGATTAAGGGGTGTAAATGAATAAGGGGCATTCATATTCAATAGGAGAAGGGCTATGTACCTATCATGCTCAGGCATATGCTTGACTAGTTAGCTCTTTATTGTCACTAAATTACTTGCATATTTCTCCCTCTCTTTCCTTAAATCAATCTCAATTGAGGATGATGCATTAAAATTGAAAGCCCTCATAAAAGACCCCCTATCTAGAGAAAGAAACATAGATTGGTCTGCATGTCTAATACACCTAGAAATAGGATCATATAGCCTAGCCAATTCAATGATTAACTTAACATCTACAAACACATATAGCATAATGAATTTCACCATTCCCAGTACCTAGGCATTACATACAGGTATAGGCTTACTCCTATTATTATAAAAATACAAGAACAGAGAAAAGCCAGAACCTGCAGAAGTATGAGGGTCCCTACACTTGTCCATGAGATCTTTGAATATAGTGTCTATGGCCTTCTTATTCTGATTTGAGCTTGGAAGAAATCTAACAAACTCATCTAAATAATTTGGCTTCCCCCTGTCATCTCCACCTTGTTCTTTTTGGGCTCCACCTTATTCCTTCTTGGCTCCACTAGATGATGCTACACTTGCTATTGGATGACTCATCTTTTAATAGAATAGGAACTCTCAGCTCTACAATTCTTCACACTACTTACTCACCGCTACAACAACACAATCTCAATTATCTCCAAAATGACTTTGAGCACGAAAAGCTATGCAATCATGTCTATATACTTGAAAATTCATGTGCATACGGTCACCAAATCATGGCAAATCCAACCCGAGTCACCTCGACATTTAATTCTGCATATTGCCAACCTTCAAATTAGAGCTAGTCATGGCATGGATGTTGACAGAATGATTTAAATAATAAAAAACATGGTGCGAGCCGTAATCATGGCTTTTTTTTGCATTAAAACCCTTAATAACTGATGAAAACCCTCATTAAAACTTGATTGGATGGCTTTCTACTCCCTCCCAACCTGGCACAGTACTTTATTCCATGTCACAATAGCTTTCAACATTAATGACATGAAAACTCAACTAGACAAAATTCAGCGATCACACAAGGAAAGGATTTCATAATCTCTGAAAGAAAATTTAACCCAAGGTTGAGTCACGTGATCACATGACAAGCCTCTTCACTTAATCTCAAAAGAATTCAATAACTCATGGTTCTATCTTGAGACTTCACGACCATCGTTGATCCCAAAGATGATCAATGGTGGATGGTCAACCCTTTTAATAATCATGCTAAGCCCCATCTACTTCAGAGATTCAATGACTGAAAGACTTTTCTAGTTCTTGGACACATGCTTTTAACCCAATATTTATCTAGAGAACTGGAGAACAAAGTATTCTCACATTCTCATGAAAAAAATTCTAACCACAGTCAAGCCTCAAGAATGGGTGAATGACTTGCATCTCTAATTTTTTGAATACCATCTAAACTAGAGATTAGATCTTGAGATTACATGTTGGTTGTTGATCTTCATCATAATCTATGGTTGGCATTGAATCATTTAAGAACTTTGACCATATCCTTTTCACTCTGATAATCAGTGACTACTAAGAAACTCTTTAACCTTTTCCTCATTCACTGAGTCACTAGATCATTTGGGGATCCTCTAAAACCTCTGAGATCTTGCGAATACCACATTCACTTAATCACTTTAGAACTTAGAGACACTACCAATTTCTTGAGATTCAATGATAAGTGAAAACTTAGCCATCCACCAGAATTTGTTACCAAGTTCACCAAATTAGAGGATATCAAACATGACTTAGTCGTTGAATCACTTGATGAACTTGAGTAGGACCCAGTCTTCATGAGATTTAAAACACAACCACTAGATGAAAAGACAATCAATGGTGTTCACCAGTTTGCTAAGTCTTTTAAAACATAACCACTTGATTGGGAGAATAAAAAATAACTACCACGCTAAGTCACCAGATGCTAACAGGAAACTGCCAGGAGATGAGTGAATATGAGACCACACATTTGCTTATTCACACAAAGGTTTTAGGTAACCGTTGAAAGACTTGAGACTTAGTGACTATCATGACATATAACTAGGATTTAACACATTCACCAGTTTGCTGAATGACTTACTATTATGAAAAAAAGATTACACAATTTAGTGAACACTTGATAGAAATGAGCATGTGCATTGTCAAGACACTTAAGTGACCCAAAAGTAAAAATGGAAAATAAGAAACTAGGGCTAACTCAAGGATCAAAAGAAATAAGATTTTCCAGGATAAAACATAGGGAAAGTTTTTTCAAACTTGATTAGGGAAAAAATGAATGAATTTTAGACACCAAGACCACAGGAAAATTTGCAAAGAAGAGGTAAACCAGGACTTGGAAAGGACAAACTCAGAAGCCTAAAAATATAACCAACAATGGCTCTATCTGAGGATGTGTAGATGCAAGTTCATAGCAAGAAACCATGAATCTTTGGGAGGTAGACCACAAAACCCTAACCTAAAGAAGGAAACAACACACAACAAAAAAACACACACCTATACATATGTACATATCTACTGTGCATGGAAAAAGAATTAATTGAAGAAAAATTTTAGGAACTATCCATGCACTGGCAATTCCTACTCTTGACCATCCAAATTCTATAGAAAATATGAATCCTTTCCATGAGTTTGATTAACAACAAAAGGCCCCATCCACAAAGACTCAAATTTCTTGTGTTTACCTTTTTCTTCAGCCCTAACATTCCATTGAAGAACCATATCACCAGGCTGGAATTTTCTCAAAGTTGCTCTGTTATGAAAAAGATATTTCATTTTCTATTGCAACTTCACATTCTCCTTTTGTCCTCCCCTTCCAATTTCATCCAGTTCTACCAATTGAATCATTCTATCTTGTAATGGATCACTTATTTCCATGCCTTCTTCTTGCATGAATCTATGAATTGGTAATAAATTGTTTATAGGGAGTCTAGACCTTAAACCATATACCATCTCAAAAGGAGACTTGCCTATTGCCTTTTTTTCAAAAATTCTATCATCCCATAGTGCCAATTTTAGTTTCACATGCCACATTATTTTATTACTTTCCAAGGTCTTCTTTATAATTTGCAAAATACTCTTGTTACTAGATTATGCTTGCCCATTTTCCTATGGATGGTATGGGGCTGAATAAGACATAACTATTCCCATTTTAGCACAAAAATTAGTGAATTCTTGTGACCTAAAGCTCATAGCATTTTCCATCACTAATTTTATGGGAACTCCAAACCTGGTAATAATGTTATTCATCAAAAACTCAATCACCACCTTACTGGTTGCCTTTTTTGTTGGGATAGCCTCTATCCACTTAGTGAAATAATCAGTGGCTACTAGAATGTGACTATGTCCTCCACTGGACTTCTTTGAGAATTCCCCAATGAAATCCATGCCACACATAGAAAAAGGGGCCTCTGCAACCACGAGATTTAACAACAAAGCACCTAAAAACTTTAGTTTCTTTGAAAACCTTTGGCATGATTCACACTTTCTGACATATGAGTGGGTATCCTTAAATAGGACTGACCAATAGTAACCAACTCTTAGAATTTTATGAGTTGTATACCTAGTTGAATGATTCCCTCCACACATCCCAAAGTGTATTTCTTTCAACACCTTCTTAGATTGACATTTGTCTAAGCAAAAGAGCAACAGTCCATCATTATCTTTCCAGAATAAGTCACCCTATATTAAAACATATCTTTGAGCTTGCAATCTCAAACTTCTCTTTTGATTGTCATTCAGTCCTACGGACAAGTAGCATTTTTGAGAAAATGAACAATATTGGCATACCATGGTTGCATTTCTATACTTTTCATGGTTCCTTCACCAATGGTTAGATTGTTCACCTGCACTAGGTCCATGTTTTCTTCTGTCATAAGCTTTGCTAGTCCTAGACCTCTCACAAGCTTGGTTATGTGGAGTTCAATGTCAAATTCCTAAATCCTATTGATCCATTTGCATCTTTTCCCAGTAACTTCACTTTGACTCAAGATATCCTTCACTGCTACATGTGGAACATATGCATTCACTTTTGCACATACCAAATAAGGCCTAAAAGCTTTAACCAACTTAACTAATGCATATGATTTCTTTTCCATCAACTCATATTTAAGCTCAGCAACTTGTAATGACTTACTGAAAAAGGAAATGGGGTGTTCAAACCCTTCTTCATCTTTCTGTAATAGGACAGCTACAATAGTATGAAAGGATGCAAAGGAAAACAAAGAGAAAGGCTTTGAATAATTAGGGGATACTAAAATAGGAGCCTCTTGGATAGCTTGTTTAATTCTGGCAAAGGCCTACTAATTTTTACTATTCCAATCAAACTTGACATCCTTTTTCAAAAGCTTTACAATAGGTTTAACCAATTTTGCAAAATTGGCAATAAATCTTCTGACAAAATTAATCTGTCCAAGAAAAGATTGCACACCTTTGACACTTTTTGGGGGATAAACCTTGTTGATGGCTTCCACTCTTTCTGGATCAATCCTTACCCCTTCCTTAGACACTATCTGACCAAGCAATTTTCCCTTAGTTACTGCAAATTGGCATTTCTTGGGATTTAGTGAAATGCCAAACTCCAGAGCCTAAACAATGACTTTTTCCAAATGTTTACAATGGTCCTCAGCTTTCTTAGAATAAGCAGTCAAGTCATCTTGATACGCAACCATCAAAACATTGATCAACTCTTTAAATGCAACATCCATAGCTCTTTGAAATGTTGCTCCAACATTTTTTAGGCCAAAAGGCATACAGACATAGACAGAAGTTCCCCAAGGAGTAGTAAATGTTGTCTTTAATTGCTCAGACTCCTTAACCAAGACTTGGTTGTACCTTGAAAACCCATCCATCATGGATAACAACTCATAGCCAATTACTCTATGCAACATAGCTTCCATATTTAGTAGTCCATAATTATTCTTAATTGATGCAACATTCAAATTCCTAAAATCAACATAGAGTCTAATGTCATTGTTCTTTTTTCTTACTGGTACCAGGTTAGAGACCCAAGAGGAATGCCTAATAGGCTCGATGATATGAGCATCCCTCAGTTTTGTCAATTTAGCTTGCATTGTTGTTGCTAATAAAGGGTTAATGGGTCTCTATTTTTGTTTGAATGGCTTGGTATCCTCTTTTAGAGGGATCTCATGTTGAAACAAATCAGCTCTATATGCCTTAAGATCATCATAGGACCAAGAAAAAACATGCTTGTATCTTTTCAGAAGTCTTATCAAGTTTCCTCTAACTTCTTTGCTCAATTTTCTTCCAATGTACACCATCTGAGGGGAAGTCTCAGATCCTAGGTTTATTTCTTCTAAGTCTTCCATTTTAGTGTTATACTTTCGAGACAAATAACCATCATTTATTTTAAATGTTCCTTCTAATTCCACCAACCCCTTTCGTATTTGGTTTGATGATAATTGCACAACCTCATTTCCCATAATGCACTCTTTCCCCTTGATATCTTATTGTGCTTCATTGAAATCTATTTGTTTCCCATCATATTGATCTAGGCCTTGTAGAAACCTAAGGATATCACCATCATCCTCAAAAAATTTCCAATTATATACATTGTCAGGTGCTGTGGGCCTTCTTTTAATTTACAACATGGAAACACCAGTGAGGATAATATCATTGTCTTTGAGGGAAACATTAGCTAGGAAATCTGCCATGATATTATTAGACCTTTCCACCCAAATGAGATTGAAAGCCTCAAAAAATTCTAGTCTGTCCCAGACAACATGTTTGTATAACTTTAATCTCTCATCCCTGGCAGTATAACTAGACCTCACTTGAGCTATGATTAATTAGGAATCACCATGGACTTTTAAACATTTAATACCATGTTTTATAGCAACATCTAATCCCAATATTAGAGCCTCATACTTAGCAGTATTATTGGTACATTCAAAAGTCAACAAGAAAGAGTACTTAAATGTGATACGTGATGGGGAAATGAACACTACTCCAGCTCCTGATCCCTCCTTGGAACATCCACCATCAAAGAACATTTTCCAAAGTCCATCCTGCTATAATAGTAACTCATCTACAATTGGATCTATATTTTTCATCTAAGGCACTATTTCTTCAATCATGAAATTATTCATGTCAATATCCACAAAACAATTCAAGTCTTTAGGTGCAACCATTTCAACCATGACTGAAGAATGAGGCTCCCTGAACAAATTTATCTCAATCCCATTAATTTGGATAGTATCATATGAGAGATCCAACTATAACTTTCCACCAACTACTGTGGCGCATTGTCTAGACAATAACATGCCGTAATGGAGCTTTCTATCAACAACAACCACATCCATTTTGTATGTGGCCTCTGGGAATATAGTAATCTTTACTTCAATTCCAGTCAGAGTTCCTACAATAGGTACAACCCTATTATCCACAACATAACATCTTCCTTTAGATGTATCAACTTGCAACCCTAGCTCTTTCATTACGTGATAGGGCATTACAATTGTGGCAGCACCAGAATCAATCATGTCATTTTTTAGCAAAAAGTTGTTCACTATTAATGTAACATAAAATGGATCAATAGAAGAAGGTTCCTATGTTACAATGTTCCAAACACATACAGCAGAGATGTTACCAATTGGAATGGGTTCTTCTACTAAAATCCCTTTTCCTACCATATCAAGGACCATTCCTTGTTCACTTATGAGAGCAAGAGTTGTTGTCTTATGCTCCTTAATTTTCAACATTTCAAGTAGAGGGATGGAAAATTTCATTTATGACAAAGGTTGCCTCATATCAAAGGTAGGGTGATCAATAGCAAAACTAGAATGATCCTTTGACCTACCAAGTTTCCTTTTACCCTTATCAGAAGTAACTTCCTCTTTCTTCTTCTTTTCATTCACAAGCCCTCCCTTCTCACTATTTACAACATTAGGCTTAGGGAAGTCCTTATTTTGAAGGTTATCCTTAACAAATATATACCTAGGGACTCCTTGATCATTACCCACCCTTTTTTTCCTCAAATTGTATGAGGATTTGGCTTGAGCTATGGCAACCATAGTTAGGGTTCTAATTTCTTCATCACTAGGCTTTCTCCACTATTTTTCATTTGACCCTAATTCCACCATATTATTTTTACAATTGTCATGGTCAGAGCCATCATGATCAGAATGAGAAAATATTTGTTGTTCATAATCTGAGAATAGCCTCCTTTTGTAATCTAGATCAGAAAAATTCCTTCATCCTTTGAGGATAAAAAATCCCCCATTATCTCGGTAGTAAACATGTTGATAGCAGGCTTTTCAGATTCTTCATAATCTCTTGCATATGCATTATTAGCCTCTTCCCCCAAGGCATGAGCCACATCACATTGGAATGGTGAATGAGGCATATTACAAGCCACACACCAAGGCACATTTTCCACATTATGTGCTATGTTTTTCTTTAATAGATCTAGTGTATCTCTTCCCTTTTGGGGTTCATTACTGTCAGGGATAGGCCTCCCATCTTTCCAATTTGTTTTGTAAGGCATATCTCGTAAGTTAGGAAGTCTATCCTACCTTTGATAAGGTGGCCTAGTATCTTGAAAATTTCTACCACCCTTATCAAACTTTGTTGGGCAGTCTTTGTTAATCCTAGCCCCCTTGTCCATTTTATAATCATCTTTGGATGGCCTTGCAGGTTGTCGCCTAGTTTCCTTCCACAATCTACCCTCATCCCTCTTGTACATTTGACCTATAATACCCTCTCCTATGGTGATACTTAAACTTTTCTGATTTGGACATTTTATTATGATGGTCAGAACTATACATTTACATTTATGTTTTGTGGATGATGTTATGATGGATATGCTCATTTATGGTTATCATTTATATGTTTATGAGATTAGAAAGCCATCTATTTTAATATGTTTTAGGGATCTAACCCAAGGATTGAATCTAACCATTATCATGATGTTTTTTATTTTATGGATATGTGTTTGATGTGTTTTCATGACTCAGGATGAAGTCATAGTTACTCACTTAGTTGAGGTCCACATGATGTATCGATCCTGGTCATTTGCTTGTATATAACTAATTTGTATATCCATATGTATATATATGTATCTCTTCTTGGTGATGCAAGATTTTACGTACTGGGTATCATCTCCACCTAGCTCCACAGGTCTGAGCGATCCCTTAAAATCCTTGATCATTGTTGTTGTTACAGAGATATCACCAGGTTCCATAGGAAGAAACTTCACCTTTGATCCTTTTATCCTTAGGTGGGAAGTGCTGAGTCAGTCCCTTGTGTGGATGTATTATGTGATCTCTAAGTTTATTGGTTTTGTGGATCTTGTAGTTAGTTTCTGGTCTTTTGCATTCATTGAGAATGAAGTTTTGAGTATAGTAGTTCTAGTTGTCTTTATAGTACATTAAATTTTATTAGTAGATTATGGATGTCAATTATTGTTCATTTGAGGATATGATTTAGTAATTTATCTTTATTATTAGCTACTTATGTACTAGCATATCTCATTAGGAATGAGTTGGCATGTGATTGAATCGTGTGATGTAATATCAATAATAACAAATAATTTTATGGTATTATTTTATAATACTCATAATAACAAAGTGACTATGACAATAGTAGTAATTAAATGTTTTAAATAAATAGTGGTAAAATCTAACTTATGTTAGTAGCTACCTAATATATATTTTAGAATGTGGATTAGTGTATGAATAAATAATATATTTTATAATAATGTGTCTTATTTATGGTATATGTACCATAAGCATATGGGTGCACACATATGCCTATGAATACATATATTAAATATATATTATTATATAATAAATTAATTATTTGTGTGAAGGAAATTAATCTTATGTTATTCTTATAAGTGGTAAATAGGATTGGTAAATTCTATTACCATAGTTAAATAAGTTAGTAAATTATTTTTGAGATTATATTATTTAGTTTAACACCCTCAAATTTAGGGAACATAGATTATAGTCTTATTTAAAATTTACTGTCCCTTTACGGGAATGATTTTGCAAACCATCCCATTAACTATTAATGAATGGATAGTTGAGATGGTTGCATCAGTTGGATTACCTATGCAACCATCTCCTCCATTCTATTTACAGGAAAGACTTTACTATGTAGGGGAGTTGGGAGAAGAGTTGATTTCAAGAAGAGGATTAGTATTATTATTGTAGAAAAAAATTATATTTTTGAGGAGAGAAGTCCCTTATTCTGTGAGTTTGGCATTTGGATTGTTACGGGTAGAGGCTGGAAGATTGCAAGCAGTGGGATTCAAAGGAGTGCTAGAAACGTTGGAGAGGATTTGATCTTCCTTCATCAACTAGTCTCCGTAGGACTCTAGGCTGGAATCCATACTGAGAGATTATTCTCTTTTATATTATGAATGTTTTGTTATGTTTGAATGCTTCTGTATGTGTTTGTTTGTATCCATATGTGCAAAATGTTTATACAATATTATATTCTGTGAGTTGTTTGTATGTTATTGTAATCTGTTAGGTGTAAATACATTATTGTATTCTATCATTAATTTCTATATCCTAGTAGCTATTTACACAAACATATAAATTGCTATAATAATGATCAATGACAACCACTCATTTAGGCATAGGATGAATCCAGGATTAGATTATTTGTATTTAGTTTATTTATCAGTAAGGAATAGAGGTAGTATTTTATATTTAATTTTTTGTCAAAATAAATAATATATATCTATTATCTATCAAAATTATATGTGCTTCAATAAAGTTATTTGAGTTCTCTTCTTTTTGAAAAAAATAAAAACAAAACTATATAGTTATAAAGCTATGCATAAATAATTATAGATGCTTAAATAAAGTTATGTTTGAAAAAAAAAATGATATATAAAAAATAAATTAATATAAAACAAAAAAAAAAATGAAAGGGTTTGGGAAGTGGGGGCCACCACCTTCCCCACTCCCCTCACAGCTCCCAACCATAGCAGTGGCAGGCTATGTGATGACACTCACTTAGGTTGTTGCTTAGAGTTTCTACCAAGCCTTAGAACCTTTTGGGGAAAGATTTATATTTTGATCTTTTATTTTCTATTTGGGAAAGGTTACCCAACCCTAGGTTTGGCCTAGTTATTCCTTCTTTGTGGACCTTGGTGTTTATCTCCTAGCACGGGGGAGTGGGCATTTTAGGTATCTATGTAGTTGGGTGGTAAATCTTTTTATTGAGGTATCTTTTGCGAATGTAGTGTTTGAAGATCCATGCTTGCTTATGTACCAGTTTGGAGAATTAAGACTTTGTAGTTATATTTCATGATGCAAAATTATTGTTACCTCCCAAGAGGAGATGAATGTAATGTAATCATTGATGCAATTCAAAATGATGTATTTGGAATGGGTAGATTTAGGAAAAAGAGAAAAGGAGATGTGAACTTTATGTATATGATCTATGTTGAAGGATTTTGTAACATTCCAGGTTATGTAGTATGTTTTCATTATTGTTGTTTAAGTGAAGCTATTGAAAAATCAAATGTAGTATATTTGTAATGTATTGAATGAGTTAGATAATTCTATTTGATTTAAAATTTGTAATGTTCATAAATGATACTTAGGAATATAGATGGTGTTAAATGGAAAATTGAAATGAAAGTACATTGTATTTCATAAAGAATCTTATAATGATATGATGTAATTTTCTTGAGAAGTTAATCTTGTTGTTAGTTTACTTAATGGACTTGAATGAATTGTGCATTAGATTAGAAGGGAACTTTGGGAGGAATCTAAGTTTAAGTTTTTCTTCACATAATTCTTTTAAAAGTTCAAAAAATTTCATAAATTATCACTTAGGTTTTCTTTTACAAAGAGAATCTTTGTTCTCTTCCCTGGTTCCCTTGCGGGGCATGACATGACCAGATGCCTTTCAATTGCTTTCAATATTTATGGCCAATTTAAATGCATCCCTCAAGGTATGGGGATTCTTATCTCTTAGTAGATAAGACATTTTACCATCAATAGAATTGAAATACGTGGTTAGGAAAACTGCATCATCTAATCTCAATACTTGGAACAATTTATACATAGCCTTTTGGAGCCTTCTATTAAACTCTGACATGCTCTCTTGATATTGTTAAACTCATTGAGCATGTAGCTTGAATTCACATGTTCTGTATATTGTTCCTTGAAATATCTGACAAACTCTTCCCATGATGCAATACTGTTCTCTGGCAAGCCCCTATACCAATCCTTGGCATCTTCAATTAATGACTAGACAAAAAGCTTCATTATAACATCTTCATGCTCAATTTCATAGTCATTAATTTTATCTATGAAAAATTCCATGTGCTCTTCATATATAATCACATTGTTCCCAGTAAATAATGGGATCTTCTTTCTAATCTCATTAGGGATAGCATTAGGCTGACTAGGAATACCATCAAAGAATAAAGGCCAATATCTATCCAAATGGACTGGTATCCTTTGGATATTTGGTTGGATCAAAGGGGTTGCTGCAATATTTTTACAAGGTATAGTCCCTATCAAACCACCAGCTACAAGGGAAACTTGACTAGTATTCAAATTTGATCCAAGTACATTTTGTCTAGGATGAAAGGCTTGAGGATTTGGGAGGGGGTTGCTAGGTTGATTGAGTGGGATCATTCCTGAGACAATAGGGATAGAGCTACAAAAAGATGTGTTTATATTAGCATGCAAGAAAGAAATCCTCCTTTTCATTTCATCTGCAACAGCTTCTAATTCTAATCTCTCTATCTGAAGAGCTAAATCTTCTTTAGCTTTTCTAGGCTTCTCTAAATCTAGGCTTTCCTAGGAAGGTATACTAGATGTAGCAACAATTTTCTTAGGCTCATTAATACTCACACTTACCACCTTTTGTTTTCCCTTATCAAGGATTTCTTTTGTGGTGTTTTTAATATCCTCATTCCTCTAGATTTCAGAGGGATGTAGCTTCCTGAGAACATGGCTTGTTCCCTCAAATTCATGTTGTTTAGATTTTCCATCTTGGTCTTGATTCCTCAAAACCTCCATGTCACCAAACACTTCTTTGTCTAAACCCTGAACAACTTGGCCTAGATCCCTAGCCTAAACTTCATTCCTCTTGGTCTTTCTGATAAGCTCTTGCCTCTCCAAAGCAATTCATAAATTTGTTGTTCCCTCACCTTCCTTCTATTAGCAATTTATTCCAATTGTTCACACTCCTTTTTCCTTAAAGCTATCACTTCCTCTCTTAGTTTTTTTGAGTCGTATGAAGTAGTTTCTATAGTAGAAGTTTCTCTTGGTTTTTCTAGGGTTTCTCTTGTAGGGAAGAAACCAACTTCTATGACCACTTCTTTATGAGAATGAATATTTGGTGTGACTTTCTTGACATGTTCGGGGTCATCAGGAGAGGAGGAAGCTTCGTGAGGAAGCAAGGAATTAATTTTTTCTCTAGAAGCTCCTTGGGAGCTAGCATTATTGTGACCTCTCCTAAACCACTATTTTCTACTAGGGGTATGGAGATCATCACCCACATTATCTTCTAGGTGATCCCTGAATTAAGACCTAGTGAATCTTGGTCGACTCATGGTGTATCACAACAATATATAGCAAGATTTTACAACTACCATCAACTGGTAAACAAATATTTGTAGAGTCACCACCCATAGGAAAGTGGGAATCTAAATAATATATTGGTCTAAAGAACACAAAAGAAAGTATTACACAGATGCATTGTGTATTTTTATTAAAGATCCCCAATAGAGTCACCATTTTTCTTAGCATTTAAACTTGCAGATGATTAAAATATTCAAAAATATATTGAACTTATGACTCAAGCAATCCTAACAGCTGCATCTAACATGATTCAAATGCTAAGGTATTAAGGCCTTGTGCCTTCTTCACTTGGAGTATGAAACTCGGGTGGGTTTACCTTTGACAATTAATTACTCTTAGACAATCTAATTTGAGTTTCACAATATGAATCAAATTCTTCACTATTGTGTTTTCCACTCCATAATCAAATCAGTATGACATCACAACTCTTAATATAGCCCAAATTATCCTGATGCACAATATTGTAACAAAAACTATGAATGAAAGAACATGAAACAATGGAATAAGGATATTCATCCCTCTTCTTTTTATGAGTTTAAACACAAGGAAGGATAACCTTTTCCAAGTGCTTCTTTAAAGAATTACAAAATTGATCTATATACTTGATATAGCTAATACAGTTCATAAACATGTAAACTAAGTAAATGAATATAGTTTTCTGATCAAGTGATGGTGAACAAATGTAAATCAAACTAAACCAGTGCCCTATTCATTGGGTTAGAGTAAAAAATTGAAAATCTATAGAATCCCATCAATGCAATGATACTAAAATTTAAATAAACTACCTAGTAATCTACTCTCTCAATTCTCAACCTGCCATCAAATCTGTTAGCACCTTGAAAAAATTTCATGGCTCTAGCCCTTTTCTTCTGGTCTTTGCAGTCATTTTTTTAGGTCCCTAGCATCAGCCCTAGTTCAAATTTTTGAAAAACTAGCCGTTGTATTGAAACCCTTTGTATTGCCTTGGCCTTATTCTATTCCATGTTACTTTATTCAAGCCACTTAAAAGTCCTATAACACATGTGTTAAAATTGTTAACCTCTTTGTCAGATGATCACGTGAACCTTTTTCTTATCATGCGATCATGTGACTAGGGTTTTATGTCGGACCCCTTTGTTTTATTTCCCTAAGTCCCAGTACTAATATTTTCCTAAGTCACACCTTTTAATATTTCCTATGTTTTGACTTAATATTTCTTGGGCCCAGTTTTCTGATACATCTCAATCCGATGATTGGTGTAAGTTCTCATAGATTGTGTTAGAAGCTTGAGATCTTACGCCAGTCATTGATCTTTCCTGATGATGTAGTGTTTCAAAGAAGTGGGACCTTCTGATAGGTGTGCATGATGGGTAGTCTTTCATTGGTCCACCTATTTGTAATTTGACAATTGTCAATGGGACCTAGTTTCTGGATGTGTTAGAGGGTCCTGACACTGTCAGTTGATTAACAATGTGTGTATGTTCTTATGGAATGTGTTAGAGGTTTAAGATCATGAGACAACCATCGATTCTACTTTCTCAAGGGGGATAAAGTGTGACGGGTCCACTTGCCAGGTGTGTCAATTTGGTGGTATTTGATTGGTCAATGTAGTGTGACTGGGCATGTCAATGGGGCTAGGTTCTTTGAGGTTTAGTGGGCTCTGACACTTGTAGAGCATCAATAGTTGGCATGTAATCTAATGGGTTTTCTCTGACACATGCCAACTTAAGACAACCATTGATCTCTTTCGGTGTCAGAGGGTTGTTAGAGCAGGGAAAGATTCTTCATTTGACAGTTGTCTTATGATCTGAAGGAATCTTGGAGGTCTATGCAAAGATGAGACAAGCATTGATCTTCTTGATGCAGGCCTAGTAAAATTCCCTCAGTCTTTTGGCGGTCCTGATAAAGTGTTTGGTAGTTTTGATAAATTTTCAAGGGTTCACTCATTCGCACATTAAAATAGCGGTGTTCTAAAGAAGTTGGCGGTTCAGTGAAAAAATGTTTGCATAATCACTAAAATATCTAGTGGTAATATAAAGTATTCCTTCAATGGCCAATTACCTTTTGTTGCCAGTTCGCTAATTAGGGACTGAGGTTAAATATTTTCCTTTGTTCGCTAAGTCACAGGGTTAAGCTTAGGTTAAGTTTTTCATTACATGAATAGGAAAGTGCTTTGTCACATGTTCACTAGAGGTAAACATGAGGGTAGTAGTTGAGTTAAGAAATAAAGGCCCATGAAAAGGAGAGATCTAACGGTCAGGACATAAAGTTGATCAAGATTCAAATGTGGACTGCCAATTCATTGTTGGCATTGTGAAACTAACCATTGAAATTCAAATTCAAATTTGCAGAGGGTTTCTTAGTGATAGAAAGGATGAAAATTGAATGCTTTCACATTTGGATTTGATTTGTTTGGTGGCACTTGTTGTTACAGTGTGGTCGAGGGTGTGCCATGATTGTCCACAGGGGTCTGTACTATATTTTTTGTGCTCGAGGCATGCTGCAGGTGGTTGAACAGGTTGACATTTGGGCATTTTTGTGGTTCTCAGTCAAATTATCATGATTAAGGATCACTCTGAGATCTTTCTTCTCCTAGTTTCCATGGTTTATTCCCTTGTAATAAATTTGTGACCATTTCTAGTTGGTTGGGTGGTTGAAACCCTAACCCTAGTCATCTGTAGCTTATTGTAACATGTTTTTGGTTTCCAAGATGACTAGGGGGGTATATATGGTAGCAATTTTGATTTTTTAAGTGTTCCAAAATTTTCTTTTTGGTCCCTAGTTGTTGATGGTATTATATTGAAAGAGGAGCTAGATTTTGGGCCTTTTTCCTATCTTGGTGTTGCTTTGATTGTATATTGATTCTGAATATGTTAATGAAAATGATATTGAGTTCTAATCTTGCATTTATGTATGTCTTCTTGTTTTAGTTCTGAGCTCATATATGTTAGTGTCACAAAGTGTATTAGCATATGGTAAACAAAGAGTATTGTGAAGTCATCTTTGAGTTCCTAACAAAGTTAGGATTAAAGTCTTTTAGGTGAGTTCAGTGAGTTTACAACCAAGTAAGAATCTGATATCATTCTGTTTGAGGGAGAGGGGTAATAGGAAAAGCACTTATCCTGAGCCTAGGAGTGTTTGATTTAAGATCTTTAGTTGATGTATGTAGTTGGGTGACGTTTTGCCCTAGGTTAAGGCATTGGTCCATCCTCTGGAGGCATTTCATTGTCATCAACCACACACACACAAATTAAATGATAAAATCTTTTAATCAATTAGTAAGAGAATATAGTTGCATATTGTTTTGAGACTCCTTTGGAGAAGTGAATCAAGGGTACAGCCACCTGAGAGTCTAGGCTCAAAGTGTAGTAGGATCTCATTGTTGATCCTTGTTAATTTGCCCTCTTCCTTGCAGACTTTGGAGTGGTGATAGAGTCAAAGTTATATAAAAGTTATCCATCAAAGTATAAATCTACAAGTTGAAGATCAAAGGGAACTAACAAAAAAATGGTGACTCTACTAGGGAGAACAATAATGATGAATTATATTTGTTAGGATCTCTAGTTGGGGTTATATTGTTACATTCAAAATCTTTTGTTGACCAGATTGATTTACCCATTTGAGTCACCAACAAAATGGCTACTCTGCTAGGCAGAGTCTAGAGATAAAAGTTTTCAAAGTGCACTTTTTTTTTCCTGTTGTATTCAGTTGAAAGGTTTGCCACTTTTGTGGGTGGTGACTCAAGAGGTTAGTACCAGTGTTATAAACTATAAAAGATGGACTAGAGAAGGAATACTAGGTCCTTTGTCAGAAAAAATCTAGAGGTCACTCTGGAAAAATTACCTAGATAGTAGAAGAAGAGTAGGATTAGGAGAAATGGTGAGTCTACTAGTGCTCCCATAAGAGAACAAAGAAATACCAGAGGTAGAGCACCACATGTTTCCTCAAGTGAGTAGGGTTCACAAGATAGAGTTTCTAGATCAGATGGTGGTCACTCTGAAGATAAATTTTATAATACCTTAGAGGCTGTATTTCAAGACAAGGGTCCATTTCCTATAGGTTAGGATGAACAAGCTAGAGAGATGGGTTTGGAGATTGATTTAGGTCTTGATGATGAAAATTTTAGAAAGGAGCCCGTGAGACCACGACAAGTGCATTTCCCATATCAACATCCTACTGATATGGAAGTGTCATCAAGCTCTGAAGACAACATGATAGATCCACATGACCTAAATGTACCTAGGTTGTATTTCATAGAGTAGGATGCCATATACAAAAGGTTACAAGAGGAGAGAGAGGCTAAAAATGTAAATTCTCTAATGGAGAGGCAGTCTCTTTTAAGGAAAATTAATGAAATGAAGGAGAGAAACAAGATGCTTGCTTCTGCTCCTAGGGTGTTGCAGCATGATGTTTTTGGTGATCTTGAAGCTCTAAGAAGTGATCAAGAACACTTCTTACAAGACCATGAGTTTGATGAAGAAGGCCCTGTGATTAGAAAAGTGCAAAGTTATGCTCCTTTACCTAAGGGTAAAAATGGACATGAGATCACTAGGCCTACTATAGTTATTAATGAAAAAGGAAAGCAGAAGATGGTGGGTGTCCAGATCAGCAAACCATTGACAATACCAGGGATCCCACCACCTAAATCAAATAGGGAGATAGAGATAGAAAGAAAAAGAAGAGAGGATGAAGCTCTTGCTCAAGATTTGGAAAGAGCTAAAGTTGTTGCTGTTATTGCAGAGAAAAGAAGAAAGATCTAGTTCTTGAAGGCTTCATCAGCTAATGTTTATGGCCCTTCTACTACTGAACTAGGTATGCCATCTATGAACACTACTGTTCCACTTAGCAATGCTACTACTAGTAGTCTAATTCCTAATGTATCTACCAAATCATTTGTTGATCCTAATAGATAGTCAAATGTGCAAGTAGGTGGGAATGTAGATAAAAATAATAATTCTAGTGGGAACACTAGCATAGGATTTCAAAGAAGACCTATGTAATTAGAAGGCTATAGGAAAATTAGTTTTGATGGGATACCAGGCTACCCAAATGCTTTTCCAAATGATATAAGAGATAAGGTACCTAAGTTTGCTGGTAATAATGCTATTAGTTGTGAAGAGCATCTTATGCTATTTGTTGATATGCTTAATGATTATGAGGTAGAGCATGACGATTTAGTGATCAAATTGTTTGTTCAATCTCTAATGGAGGATGCTAGAGATTGGTTTAAGAGACTTCCTGATAAATGTATTGATACTTGGGACTCTTTTAAGAGATGTTTTAAAGAGCAGTATGGTGATAGGAATAATGCTAGTTTCATGTTGAATGAATTCAATACCATAAAAAAAAATTAGAATGAGTTTGCAGTTGAGTTCAACATGAGATTTTAGAAGGGCATGCATAAGTTGTTCCAAGTTATGCAGTTAGATGACAATGTCTGTCTAACTGCATACTTCAATGCATTTGATGGAAAGATGGGATACTTGTTGAGGGAAAAAGAACCAATAACTCTTAGAGATGCTTTCAGGATTGTTGTCAATATTGAGAACAACATGAAGATATCAGGGAAGTTTAGTGGGAAGATAGATGACCCTAAGTTGTTTGGGGATAAGAAATACAAAAAATAAAATGATAGGAATGTTGGAACTAGGAGGAAAGAAGAAGATAAATTGGATAAGGTACTCAATGCATTGAAGGATTTGAAGTCACTTGCAAATAGGAACATCAGTGCTCCTACTAATGAAAGGCCTTGGTTCAACAACAATTTCAATAAGCAGAATAGATTGCAGAACTACACCTACAACACCCAATGGAAGGATGGAAAGCCTATTGTCCCTCTTGTAAGAGGAAACAATGACAGAGGTGTCCCTGACCCTCTACAAAAACCTTCAATAAATGTCATGGAGGACATACCTAGGTGTGTTGCATGCCAGTCCCCTCATTCTATAGAGCATTGTGTGGTTGCACATTCTATGGCTGCAAATCAAGATTGTAGTAATGAGGAGATAGATCAAGAAGAAGATCAAGATGATGTTTGATGCAACATGGCTACTTCATATCTAGGATATGAAGATGATTCTAATTTTGATGAAGAAGTAGATGTAAATGTGAAGAGACATAATCAGGCCCTTTTTCATAAAGATGTTTTTTCTAATAGTGAAGACATTGATAAGAAGACATGTAACATGAACTCTTCTTCTGAGCCAGTAAAATTAAGGATACTTGCTAGAGATGAGATGGATAGGATTGCTATAGAAATGATTACCCAGGTGCAAACTAGAGGCATGGTGACAAGGGATACAAATGGAAAAGCTGCAGGAATTTTTATAAAGAGCACCAACTCCAGAGAACCTAATGAGAACAAATCAAAAGGTGATCACATGGTGAAATTCAAGAATGTAAAAGGTAATAATTGTGAGCCTAAGGGAGTTGGAGTTGAAAGATTTTCTAGTGAGATTGAGAAGCTAGTTAACATAATGGATAAGATTGAAAAAATGAGGGTGGCCAATACACCTAATGTATTAGATAAGCAAAAGGATACTAAGGCAATGTAGATTGAGATTCCTTCCTCTGCTCTTATTGATATGTTATCTATATTATCCCAAATTATAGTTAAGGTTCCATTATTAGAATTATTGAGGATCCTTGAACACAAAGATAGAGCTATTGCATGGGTAGATAATGTTCATAATAATGATGTTGCATGCAATGGATCTTAGGATAAAGCGTTGAAGGGTGTTTCTACTTAGGGAATTGTATCTCAAATTCCTCCTATATATTTATATAGTTCTATCAATGCTAGCCTTGAAAACATTGATGCATTCTTTTTAAGTGTCCTTGTGAATGGAATCAAATGAAGAAATTGTATGATTGATAGTGGTGCCTCTAATACTATTATGCCTTTTAAGATTATGGAAAATTTGAGCCTCAAAGTTGATACACTTCAAGGCAGATGTTGTGCAATGGATTAGAGGGAGGTACCAGTCATTGGGACTATCAATGCAATGCCATATAGGCTGGCAACATATCTAGAGAAAGAGTTAACAATGAGTGTTTTGGTGGTGGACATCCCTCCGCATTATGGGATGTTGCTATCTAGAAGGTGGAGTGCTACCATGGGTGAAAGTTTACAGTGTGATATGTCCTATGCCACTTTAAAGATTGATGATCAGTTTGTCAAGATTGAGCGAGAGCCAAGAGTATGCCACATGATTGAAAGGAATATTGATGCAGGAGCATCCTAGGTGTAAGAGTAATCCTACATCACCCAAAAATATTTCTATTTTTGTATTCAATAAGGGCTATTTTGTGCAGAGCTGCTATTTATGGAAAGTTACTATTTTTGGTAATTTTTGCATATGCTCAGAATGATCTTATTTCTTTCTTGGAGGTTCATTTTGGTCATATAAGTTTTCCAGTAAAGTTTCATTGCCAGATCAAGTGTATATTGGAAGATATTGAAGATTTTCGGTATTGGCAGTAGGGTACAGAAACTTTGAACTCAGTTTTGAAGGCTTTAGAGGCCCCGAATGAGGTCAAAAATTTGGGTGACGGGCGCTTGCATGGGTCAAGCCTGTAGAGTGCTTCGTGGCATTTCTGAAATGGGGTTATAATAGCTGAGCGGGTCAACTGGTGATGACTTATGGTCTTCAGAAGTTGGGCCACCTGAAATGGCAGAAAATAATTTTCTTCAAAATTTCAATTCGGGTTTCAAAGGTTATCTTGAGCCAACTATGATGTAATAAAATGTAAAATAAAATAATTCTAAGTTGGTCGGCCTTATTGGCTAAAATTTTGGAACCTTCCCAGGCAGTGGAAAATTGCCTATATAAGGAAGGTTGTATTATTGTCTTAGGTAGTTCAAAATAGTTCTGGGTAGTAGATCTGGGTATTGATTCGAGGCTTTATCTTAAAGAATATTGTAAGGGAATTCCCATGTGGCTTTGCATATTGTAATTCTGAAAGTTTGTAATTCCACATTTGTGGAGATAATAAGAAGCCAATTTTTTGTTCTTGCATATTATTGTTGTTGTTTCTCTATTTCTATTATGTGTTTGTGGCATTAAGGGGAGCACCCTTCATCAGGTGGTATCAAAGCAGGAGTTCTTGAGTGTGTAAATAGATCGCCGACTATGAGGTAGTTTGCACCAGGACTGTGGCTAGGGTTTCAGTGTGCATCATGAAAATGCCTCCACAAAGGGAACGTGGGGGAAGAGCTGGTGTTGTAACACCTGAGGTTAGAGAGCTGCAGAGACAAGTGCGAGAATTACAAGAAGAGATTCATAGAGGAATGAATCTTAATGTCAGAGATGAAAGTGAGGATGAAGCTGAAGAAGAATATCAAGAAAGAGAAGCTGAAATTGTGAAGCTGAATATCAATCAAGTATAGGTTTCCATTGCCATGAATGGATGATATTATGGACTGTTTGAGTGGAGCTGTGTATTTCTCAAAGATAGATCTGAAGAGTGGATATCACCAGATTCAGATCAGAGAAGGAGATGAATGGAAGACTGCCTTCAAGACAAAGGAAGGACTCTATGAGTGGTTAGTCATGCCTTTTGGGCTAACCAATGCACCGAGCACTTTCAACCAGCTCATGAATGAGGTTCTGAAAGAATTTCTGGGTAAGTTTGTCATTGTTTACCTAGATGATATTTTGATCTTTAGTAAGACATTGGATGAGCATATGATGCATATTCATATGGTATTTGAGAAGTTGAGAGAAGAGAAATTGTTGATTAATTTGAATAAGTGCAGTTTTGTGAAGAAAGAGTTAGTGTATTTGGGATTTGTAGTTTCAACAGAAGGTCTAAAAATGGACCCAGAGAAGGTACAGGCTATCCTTGAATGGCCTACTCCAAGGAGTGCTACTGAGGTAAGATCTTTTCATGGTCTAGCTAGCTTTTACAGAAAGTTTATCAAAAATTTTAGCAGTATTTGTGGACCCTTGACTGAAACAATGAGAGGGGATAGAAAAGAGTTTAAGTGGACTAAAGGAGCAGAAAAGAGTTTTCAATTATTGAAACAAAAAGTTACAGAACAACCTATTTTAGCACTTCCAGATTTCAATAAGGTGTTTCAAGTAGATTGTGATGCTAGTGGTAGTACAATAGGAGCTGTTATGAGCCAAGAAGGTAAACCTGTTGCTTATTTTAGTGAGAAGTTAAATGATGCCAAGAGGAAATATTCTGTTTATGATCAAGAATTTTATGCTATAGTTTAGGCATTAAAGAAGTGGAGACATTATCTACTTCCTAAGGAGTTTGTTTTGTATACTGATCATCAAGCTTTGCAATATTTGAATAGTCAAGGAAAATTGAATCAAAGGCATTTGAAATGGGTTGAGTTTTTGCAGAGTTATACATTTGTTTTAAAACATAGGAGTGGAAAGTCTAATAGGGTTGTAGATGCTCTTAGCAGAAGGCAACTATTGCTAACAGAAATGCAGATTGAAGTGGTTGGGTTCAAGGAACTCAATAATTTGTATCCAAAGGATCCTAATTTTGGTGAAGCTTGGAAAGCTTGTATAGAACCTGTTACTCTAGACAGGACGAAATGGTTGGATTTCATCATCTAGGATGATATGCTATTCAGAGGGAGTCAGTTGTGCATTCCACGAAGTTCTATGAGGAAGAATCTCATCAAGGAGAAGCATAGCGGAGGATTGGCTGGACATTTTGGTCATGACAAAACCCTTGGTTTGGTTAGTGAGAATTATTATTGGCCACAGTTGTAGCAAGATGTGAAGAAGTTTGTACAGAGTTGCAGAGTATGTTAGATGGCAAAAGGAGTGAAGCAGCATATAGGGTTGTATTAGCCATTATCTGTACCAGAGAAGCCTTGGGAGGATATCAGCGTGGACTTTGTTCTTGGTTTACCGAGGACACAGCGGGGACATGATTCAATTTTTGTGGTAGTTGATAGATTTTCAAAGATGGCACATTTTATTCCCTACAAGAAGACTAATGATGCTGTTCATGTAGCAGAATTGTTTATCAGAGAAGTAGTGAGACTTCATGGTTTGCCAAAGACCATAGTTTCAGATCGGGACACTAAGTTTGTTGGATATTTCTGGCATACATTATGGAAGAAGTTGAAGACAAATTTGAAGTTTAGTTCATCACATCGTCCATAGACTGATGGATAGACAGAGGTGGTGAATAGGAGCTTAGGAAATTTGCTGAGATGTTTGGTTGGAGATAAGCCAATAGGATGGGATTTGATTTTATCATAGGTGGAATTTGCATACAATAATTCTGTCAATAGAAGCACTGGTAAATCACCATTCCAGATTGTATATGGAAGTAGTCCAAGAAATGCATCTGAATTGAGGAAGATAGATAAAGGAGAAATAAGTAGTGTTGAAGCTGAGGATTTTGGAGAACACTTGAAGAACATCCATGAGGAGGTGAGGAAGCATATTACCAAGATGAATGCACAGTATAAGGCTAAGGTAGATGAGAAAAGGAGGTATAAGGAATTTCAGGTTGGTGATGAAGTCATGGTTCATTTACAGAAGGAGCAGTTTCCAGTTGGTACATATAACAAGCTAAAAATGAAGAAGTTTGGACCATGTAGGATACTGAAGAAACATGATTCAAGAAATGCATATGAGGTAGAATTACCTACTGAGCTAAATATTTTTTTAGTGTTTAACATTTCAAATCTGATAGAGTATCATGAAGGAGGTGTTGAAGATGAGATCACAGTAGCACAGTGGAGTATTCCAGCAACTAGTTTAGACACTAAGGAGATCGAAGATATCCTAGACAGTCATGTTGGTAGAAGCACAAGGAACATGACATATGAAGAATATCTGGTCAAATGGAAAGGATGACCTATTGAAGCTTCATCATGGCTGACAAAGGAGGAGGTTAGCCATCTTAGTTTTCCTCTACACACCTGAGTCGTGACAGGGTCGCTTCTCAAATTAGCCTGGGTGTCTGATGCAGGAGCATCCTGGGTGTAAGAGCAATCCTGCATCACCCAAAAATATTTCTATTTTTGTATTCAATAAGGGCTATTTTGTGCAGAGCTGCTATTTATGGAAAGTTACTATTTTTGGTAATTTTTGCATGTGCTCAGAATGATCTTATTTCTTTCTTGGAGGTTCATTTTGGTCATATAAGTCTACCAATAAAGTTTCATTGCCAGATCAATTATATATTGGAAGATATTGAAGATTTTCGGTATTGGCAGCAAGGTACAGAAACTTTGAACTCAGTTTTGGAGGCTTTAGAGGCCCTGAATGAGGTCAAAAATTTGGGTGATGGGCGCTTGCATGGGTCAAGCCTGTAGAGTGCTTCGTGGCATTTTCGAAATGGGGTTATAATAGCCGAGTGGGTCAACTGGTGATGACTTATGGTCTTCGGAAGTTGGGCCACTTGAAATGGCAGAAAATAATTTTCTTCAAAATTTCTGTTCAGGTTTCAAAGGTTATCTTGAGCCAACTATGATGTAATAAAATGTAAAATAAAATAATTCTAAGTTGGTCGGCCTTATTGGCTAAAATTCTAGAACCTTCCCAGGTGGTGGAAAATTGCCTATATAAGGAAGCCTGTATTATTGTCTTAGGCAGTTCAGAATAGTTCTGGGTAGTAGATATGGGTATTGATTCGAGGCTTTTTCCTAAAGAATATTGTAAGGGAATGCCCATGTGGCTTTGCATATTGTAATTCTGAAAGTTTGTAATTCCACATTTGTGGAGATAATAAGAAGCCAATTTTCTGTTCTTGCATATTATTGTTGTTGTTTCTCTATTTCTGTTATGTGTTTGTGGCATTAAGGGGAGCACCCTTCATCAAATATTGACAATGAGACTACATGTTATGTGGATACTGATATTAATGCTTTTACGGTAGAGATCCCTGTACTTGAGAAGGAACCTATTTTGTCACCTATCTCTATTGAGGTAAGTGTTATTTTTGTGAAGGTTAATTTGTGGGTAATGTACTTTGATGGTGCAAATTGCAAGGATGGAGTAGGAGCATGTATTTTACTTATTTCTCTTAATGGAAACACCTACAAATTTTCTTTCACATTGAATTTCTTTTGTACCAACAATATAGTAGAATATGAGGCATGGTTGTTAGGACTGAGGTTGGCACAAAAACATGGTATTAATTGCTTAAGTTTTGTTGGTGATTTTGAGTTGGTGGTGTCCCAAGTTAGGTCATTATATGGTTCCAAGAATGAAAGGTTAAAACAATACAGAAATGCAGTTTGGGATTTGATTGAACATTTTGATGCCTTCAATATTGAATGGAAGGTTAGGAGTAACAATAAGATGGCTGATTTGTTAGCCAATATAGGAATCAAGCCCACTGATATTACTTTTACTGGTATCTCTAAAGTTGAAATTTAGGCTAGGCCTAGTATACCAGACAACATTAAGAATTCACAAGTTTTTGATGATGATAATGATATCTTGAAGTTTATGAGTTGTGAAGATTAGTATCATGGTTAGGAATTTGTTTGCTCAACCTTCATTGAGTCAGTAGAAGGAAAGGAGGTTGTCTTTGGCAATGAAGTTATTCAACTTAGAACTAACAAGGTGCCCAAGGGGCTTGTTGTTTTGGAAACTATCTTTGATAACCAGGATAGAGTTCAAAAGAGTATCAAACGAGAAGATCATGCTGATCTAGAGGAGATAAATCATGGAACACATGAGGCACCTAAGAAGGTATACATTGGTAGGGACATGTCTCACAATGTGAGAAAATATTTGATTAAATTATTGAGAAAATTTGAGCATGTTTTTGCATGGTCATATGATGACTTGAAGGTTTATAGAGAAGACTTGTTTGAGCATATCATTACTTTGAAAGAAGATGCTAGACCTTTCAAGAAAAAAAAAAGGCCTATTAATCCTACTTTTTCACCCAAGATGCAATAAGAGTTAATGAAGTTAAGAGATGCTGGCATTATCAAGCCTGTAAGGCATTCTTCTTGGGTGTCAAACCTAGTTCCTGTGAGAAAGAAAAATGGTGACATCAAAATTTGTGTGGACTTCAAGAATTTGAACATCAGCTCATTGAAGGATAACTATTGTCTACCCAATATGGAAGCTATGTTGCAGAGAGTGACCAGATCTAAATTAATGTCTATGATGGATGGTTTCTCTGGTTACAATCAGGTAATTGTCAAAGAATTTGAGAAATTCAAGAAATCTTTCACTACACCTTGGGGGACATATGTTTATGTGAGAATGCCTTTTGGTCTCACAAATGTTGGTGCTACTTTTTAGAGGGCAATGGATGTTGCTTTTTCAGATTTTATCAATGATTTCCTTGTTGTTTATTAAGATGATTTAACTGCCTATTCCAAGAAGGAAGAAGACCATTGTAATCATTTAGAGAAAATATTTGTGAGGGCTTTGGAATATGGAATTTCATTAAATCCAAGGAAATTTTCATTTGGTGTCACTGAAGGTAAGTTGCTTGGCCACCTAGCGGGGAAGAAAGGTGCTAGAATTAACCCTGAAAGGGTGGCAGCCATTGACAAGATTCAAAGACCAAAGAATGTTAAAGGAATTCAGTCCTTCTTTGGTTAGGTCAATTTCTTAAGGAGGTTACTAGACCTATTTCTAAGATGTTGAAGAAGGGATCTGCAATCAATTGGGAGGATGATCCTGATGAGGCTTTAAAAAATATCAAGCAAGCTATCAAAGATGCACCAATTCTTAAGGCACCTGATTATAATGTCCCAATGCACATCTTTTCCTTTGCATCTTTTCATACTATTGCTGTAGTTTTGTTACAAAAGAATAAGGAAGGTTATGAGTAGCCTATTGCATTCTTCAGTAAATCTTTGCAGGCTTCTGAATTGAAGTATGACATAAATGAGAAACAAGCTTATGCACTTGTGAAGGTAGTCAAGGATTTTAGGTGTTACTTGATGGGGGCAGTTGTGATTGCTTTTGTGCCAAGTGTAGCTACAAAGGATATTTTCTCATAGTAGGAGGTGTCTAGGAGAAGATGCAGATGGATCAATAGGATCCAAGAATTCAATGTTGATGTCTAGATTACCAAGTTGGTTAATGGACAAGGATTGGCAAAACTGATGGCTCAATCCAATCTTGATGCAAATCAAGTAAATCATTCTGAAATTGGTTATACATGTGACATGGATTATTATATCTGGTATCAAGATATTATCTATTACTTGAGGAATATGAGATGTCTAGCAGGAATGAATGATAATCAGAAGAGGACATTAAAATTATAGGCCATCAAGTATGTAATTGTGAAATGTAAATTGTATAGATAGAATTTGGATTGCATACTTTTGAAGTGTGTTGATGAAGATCAGGCTAACAAGTTGTTAAAGGAAATGCATGAGGGGGTTTGTGGTGGACATTACATGGGTAAAACTACTACTCATAAAATCTTGAGGGCAAGATTCTGGTGGCCCACAATCTTCAAGGATGCAGAATAGTTGGTAAGGAGGTGTGATGCTTGTCAAAGGATCTCTGGTAAGCTTAAATTTTTAGGTAACATGCCATTAAAACCAGTAGAGGTACAGGATCCTTTCCAATAATGGGGAATTGATTTCATAGGGGAGATACCAAACAAGTCAAGTGGAGGACACTCATGGATCTTAGTTGCCACTGATTACTTTACAAAGTGGGTAGAGGCTATACCTACAAGGAATGCAACTAGCAAGGTGGTAACTTATTTTCTATTGAACAATATTGTTATGAGATTTAGTTTCCCTGAAAGAATAGTAAGTGATAATTCTATGTGCTTTAGGTCTGCTAAATATAAGGACTTTTGCAAAGGTTTAGGAATTCAAATTTCTTTTTCCTCACCTTATCATCCACAAGGAAATGGATAGGCAGAATCTACTAATAAGAGTTTGATTAAGATCCTCAAGAGGACTCTCAAAAAGAATAAAAGAGAATGGAATTCAAAACTACCATTAGCTTTATGGGCTGATAGGGTAACTATGAGGAGGGCAATTGGTTGTGCACCATTTGACCTAGTATATGAAATACATGCAAGAATGCCTCAAAATAACTTATTGGAAATGTATAAATTTGTGCAATTATATGATGATGATATAGATGATGAGATGTATTTGAGAATTGAGGACCTCATTAGGTTGGATGAGACTAGAAGAGAGTCAGCTACAAGAAATGCCAAATTGCAGTTACAGGTTAAGAATTTGTATGACAAGAAGATTGGTGACAGGATGTTTGAGCCTGGTGATTTGGTGTTAATTTGGAATCCTAGATTGGAGGATAAAGGAAAACATGGTAAATTTGATCCACTCTAGATAGGGCCATATCTAATTCATGAGAAATGGGGAGAAAATTCATACATTGTCAAGGAATTAAATGGTGATATTCAGGAATTGCTAGTTCATGGAAAATTCTTGAAGAAATACTTCAATTGAAGGTATTTTATTTCCATGAATAGTAGTTAGGTCTGTACATTCTATAAATTTTGTAAACTTGCTTCCCCTATCCTATTTTGTCCTGGTCTATAGGGTTTTGGTCCTGTTGCTCTTTGTTGTCAATTTTTCCAATGGGATGGTCTGCTTTAACTAGTGATTCTAGGTTCTTGCTATGCCTACAAGAGCTACACATCCCTAGAAAGAGCCACTGTTAGCACCTTGAAAAAAATTTCATGGCTCTATCTCTTTTCTTCTAGTCTTTGCAGTCATTTTTTAGGTCCTTGGCATCAACTCTAGTTCAAATTTTTGAAAAACTAGCTATTGTATTGAAACCCTTTATATTTCCCTAGCCTTGTTCTATTTTGTGTTACTTTATTTAGGCCACTTAAAAGTCCTATAATGCATGTGTTAAAATTGTTAACCTCTTTGTTACATGATCGCGTGAACCTTTTCCTTGTCATGCGATCATGCGACTAGGGTTTTATGTTGGACCCCTTTATTTTATTTCCCTAAGTCCCAACACTAATATTTTCCTAAGTCACACCTTTTAATATTTCCTATGTTTTGACTTAATATTTCCTGGGCCCAATTTTCTGACACATCTCAATCTGACAGTTGGCATAAGTTCTCATAGACTATGTTAGAAGCTTGAGATCTTACACCAGTCATTGATCTTTCCTAATGACATGGCATTTCAAAGAAGTGGGACCTTCCTATAGGTGTGCATGATGGGCAGTCTTTCATTAGTCCACCTATTTATGATTTGGCAATTGTCTGTGGGACCTAGTTTTCAGATGTGTCAGAGGGTCCTGACACTGTCAGTTGATCGACGATGGGCATATGATCTTATGGGATGTGTTAGAGGTTTAAGATCATGCGACAACCATCGATTTTACTTTCTTATGGGGGATAAAGTGTGGTGGGTCCACTTGGTAGGTGTGCCAATTTGGTGGTATTTGATTGGTCTACATAGTGTGAATAGGTATGTTGTTAGTAGGGCTAGGTTTTTTGAGGTTTAGTGGGCTCTAACACTTGCAGAGTATCAACAGTCAGCATGTAATCTGATGGGTTTTCTCTGACACATGCGAACTTAAGATAGTCATTGATCTCTTTCAGTGTCAAAGGGTTGTCAAATTAGGGAAAGATTCTTCATCTGATAGTTGTCTTATGACTTGAAGGAATCTTGGAGGTGTATGTGAAGATAAGACAACTATCGATCTTCTTGATGTGGGCCCAGTAAAATTCCCTTAGTCTTTTGGCAATCCTGATAAAGTGTTTGGTGGTTCCAAAAAATTTTCAAGGGTTCGCTCATTCACACATTAAAATAGCTATGTTCTAAAGAAGCTAGTGGCTCAGTGAACAAGCATTCACGTAATCACTAAAATATCTAGCGGTAGTATAAATTATTCCGCAAATGGCTGATTACCTTTTGTCTATAGTTTGCTAATTAGGGACCAAGGTTAAATATTTTCCTTTGTTTGCTAAGTCACAGGGTTGAGCTTGAGTTAAGTTTTTCATTGCGCGAATAGGAAAGTGCTTTGTCACATGTTCGATAGAGGTAAACCTAAGGGTAGAAGTTGAGTTAAGACATAAAGGCTCACAAAAAGGAGAGATCTAATGGTCAAGACTTAAAGTTGATTTAGATTCAAATGTGGACTACCAATTCACTACTGGTGTTGTGAAATTGACTGTTGAAATTCAAATTCAAATTTACAGAGGGTTTCGTAGTGACAAAAAGGACTAGAATTGAATGCTTTCATAGTTGGATTTGATTTGTTTGGTTGTGCTTTCTATTACAGTGTAGTCTAGGGTGTGCCATGATTGTTTACAGGGGTCTGTACAGTGTTTTTTGTGCTTGAGGCATGCTATAGGTGGCTGATCAGGTTGACATTTGATCATTTTTGTGGTTCTCAGTACCTTCTTAGTGAAATTATCATGATTGAGGATCACTCTGGGATCTATCTTCTCCTAGTTGCCTGGGTTTCTTCCCCTCTAATAAATTTGTGACCATTTCTAGCTGGTTGGGTGGTTGAAACCCTAACCCTAGTCATCTATAGCTTATTGCAACCTATTTTGGGTTTCCAAGATGACTAGGGGGGTATATATGGTAGAAATTTTGATTTTTTAAGCATTCCAAAATTTTCTTTTTGGTCCCTAGTTGTTGATGGTATTATATTGAAAGAGGAGCTAGATTTTGGCCCTTTTTCCTATCTTGGTGTTGCTTTGATTGTATATTGATTTTGAATATGTTAATGAAAATGCTATTGAGTTCCAATCTTGCATTTGTGTATATCTTCTCTTTTTGGTTCTGAGCTCATATATGTTAGTGTCATAAAGTGTTTTAGCATATGGTAAACAAAGAGTATTGTGAAGTCATCTCTGAGTTCCTAACAAAGTAAGGATTAAAGTCTTTTAGGTGAGTTCAGTGAGTTTACAACCAAGAAAGAATTTGATGTCCTTGTGTTTGAGGGAGAGGGGTAATAGGCAAAGGACTTATCCTAAGCCCAAGAGTGTTTGATTTAAGATCTTCAGTTGATGTATGTAATTGGTGACTTTTTGCCCTAGGTTAAGGCATTGGTCCATCCTCTGGAGGCATTTCATTGTCATCAACCACACACACACAAATTAAATGATAAAATCTTTTAATCAATTAGTAAGAGAATATAGTTTCATATTTTTTTGAGACTCCTTTGGAGAAGTGAGTCAAGGGTACACCCACTTGAGCATCTAGGCTCAAAGTGTAGGAGGATCTCATTCTTGATCCTTGTTAATTGGCTCTCTTCCTTGTAGACTTTGGAGTGGTGATAGAGTCAAAGTTATATTAAAGTTATCCATCAAAGTACAAAATCTACAAGTTGAAGATCAAAGGGAACTAACAAAAAAATCCATTTATGGAATTTTAAATCCTAGAAACCTCACTGAAGATTTTACTCTTTCCTTGAAGAAACTTGAGTTTAGCCCCTATATTCACCTTGTGAATAATCCATGAAATTAGCCTTCATAATTGATGCATAAAAGTTCAAAACATCCATACACAAAGACAAACCAAACTGGTAATGAAACTTCAATCTCTTTTCATTAATTTTCAACTTTATCTCTTACAAAATTTTTGACAAAAACTTAAAAAGAATTTCGGATCTATATTTATTCTACTTTACAAAAAAATTCCAGCACTTAACAAAAGAGAAAAACTTTCTATATACCTCTAGCCATCTTGGAATCCTCAAAAGGATGAAGCAGGCTTCAAATGGCTAGGAAAGTGACTTGCACTAAAAGACAAAAACATCAACCAAAAAGTAGTGATTACAACAGTCAAAAAGTAGTTTGCAACTACTAACAACTTCACAGGTGGCACCTTTGTCTGGAAATATCTTTACAGTAGTTACTTTGATTTGTAATACAAATTATGACTACCAATATAGGCTAAGTTACATCATCCTATGTTTGAAACATGCTCTCCCTCAAATTCTATATTAGGTGCCATGTATGTTCTACTCTTCTTCCTCTGTTTCTATTTCCTAGATAGCTGGCTTCTTCTTTTTCTTCTTTGTCAATTTCTCCCAAGCTACCACATCATCCTCAGATGGCCAATTGAAACTTAGCAACTCCTAAAGTGATTTGATTTGCAAGTCCCACTTGGAGTCAATTATAGCATTGACCTCTACAACGAACCGTATACAATCTCCTTCAACTTTGATCAAGCTATCAATTACATCATTGCATCCATCCAAGTCTAAAACATTTTCACCCTTGAGGTAAACTTCATTCCTAATTACTAACTAATCCATTGAAGTTTTCCACTCATCCAAACTGACTATGTTTCCATCACTGGTAAAGACAGAAGGTAGGAACTTATTGTAATCACTATAAAAAAGGGCCAATTTGGCTTTTACTTGATTGGAATTTCCTTTTAAAAATTGTGAAACTGAACCAACTAACCCAATCTTCTCAAAGACAACAGTCACTATCTCAGGAATGTTAGGCCTGTGCTCTTGTAAACTATCAATTTTATCAAATAATAAACCCCTTCCAAACCAAATGCCATGGAGTGGCTCCAGAGCAGCTAATGAATCATTTATCTTATCATTATTGTTATGCAACATGATTATTGATTGATGAACAAACTCCATCTTCTCTTTTATCTTATCCCTTCTATGTTGCACAATTTTTGTTATGTTCTTCAAGGTAGCTTCTAATCTTATTTTCTCCAAATCCTCCACTAGGCATTCATGAACCTACATTTCCAACTAAGGTGGAGCTTCAATCAACAAAGGAGGGGGAGGGACTACCTTTATTGCTTCCTCAAGCTTTTCTTTTAGCTCCTCTAATTCATTTTCCATTTTCTTGATCATCATGAGTTTGAGATCTCTATCCTTGGCAACCTTCATTGAATTGTCAAACAATTTAGCATATCTCTCAAATAATTGTGTGGTTTTTGCCTCATTGAGATGAGCTAGGTGAGTCACTACCTTTGAAACTTCAAGATCAGTTGTATTCTACACCATCCACACAATTTTATTACCCTCCATTTTATCTTCAATAACAACTAGAGAGGGTTTCTGATTTTTTAGGGAAAATGACCAAAGTGCTACACCCTATGACTTTGGGTCATAACCACTTCCTGTAATCATGTCATTAATGTGTACTTCATAGGAAAGGCTTCCTTTTGGCTACTTTTTGATCTGATCAATAATGAAGGCAGAAGTCAAATCCCACCCAGGAGTCAAAAGCATGCCACTTGTTTTAACCATCTTTCTGGATTCCTCAACATAGATCTTCTCAAGGCCAGGATCATATAAATTTAAGGCCCTCATAGTTTCTTCACTTGGTTCCATACCCTAAGGAAAGGCCTTCTTCACTTCCTCATGTTTCCTCCAAATAAGGAAATCCATGAATGCCTTACTCTTGACAAACTGGTCATCACTGAGAAATTCTTCTTGGTACAACTCCCTTTCATCTTGCCCCACTAATAGATGGAAGTCCTCTATTTCTTGTGTCTTTACCTTCTTTCCTTCCCTAATAGACTTTCTTAACTAGTGGTGATAGGCCCTTTTTCTTGGCACAAGAACCGATGCACTATCTAGGATCCTCTTTGGTTTCTTCTTCCTAGGGAGCTCACCGACCTTGATTTTTTGTTTCTTCAAAGGTGGCTCTAAAATGACCTCCACCACTGATGGATCTAAGGTCAAATCAATAATTATTTCTTTACCTATTGGAGGTGGACTATTGGCCTCTTTTGAGTCATCAATAAATTCCTCAAGCTTGGAAGTGGAATAGTTCTTTGGTATTTCTAATCTCTCCTCAAGCATCCCTTCCAACTGGTTGGATAGGGTGCCATGCATTTCTACCATTTTTTCCATCCTCTGCAAATATGATAGCTCAGGGCAAAACCAACCAAAAGGAATTTTATCCTCCTTTAACTGTGTCTCAAAGTCTAGTAAATCAAAGTACTTGGTCCATTTCCTTTTGGTTTCATCAAAGTCTATTATATTTATTACTACATTTTCCTCATCAAGGCCCTCATGTTCCTTAATTATTCCAATGTTTGGAATCAAGGTCAACCTAGCCATCTTAATAAAACCCTCAGAGTTGACATATCTTCATGTCCTTTCGGTCATCTTAAAATGATGTAGCCAACTACTAACTTGATCCAATGCCCTTTTCCTAATCAAAAAACTATCAAACTTGAACTGTCGAGGTGTGAAGGTACCCTTCCTATGTGGCCCTAGATGCTCCTTGTCAACCCACATCAATTGCCAAATAAATTCCATCATGTCCACCCTAGGAGGCACATATCTTGGGAGTAGGTGTGGAGGCTAAGGGAATCCATAAACTCTAATGACTGTGGAGTTGTTTCCTAGGTAAAAATCTCCCCAATTATGATTCCCTAGCCATTTGTCTTCAAATTGCATTGGCCTTAAAATTCTCAAAACCCTAGTTGGTAATCTTACTACATTTGTACCCAACATTTCTAGCACCGGGTGGACAAAATAATTCTCAAAAATGGCAAAATCATATTCATTGGATGTAGTATTCCAAATCTTTACCCAATACTACACTGGGCTAGGAATATCCTTATAATGATTCTTTATCTTCAAAACCCTAGAATCAAAATCTTTGACATGATGGTATAGAATAAGATGCATAAGAAAAGAGTAATGCAAGAACTTAATGGGCCTCTTCCTCTCCTTAATAGATACAAATCCTTCATGCATCCTATCGATTATGTACTAGATATAATCATAGTCAGTATTAGTCTGTGTGTTCTGAATATCTAAGATTATCATTAGAAGGTTGATAGGTAGCTTGTCATCATCCCCATCTACACCCAAAACCCTACCCAACCCATGACACAAGAGCTTCATATAATGATTAAGGGATGTAAATGAATAAGGGGCATTAATATTTGGCAGGAGAGGGGCTATGTACCTATCATGCTTAGGCATATGCTTGACTAGCTGGCTCTTTACTATCCCTACATTACTTTCATATTTCTCCCTCTCTTTCCTTAAATCAATCTCAATAGAGGATGATGCATAAAAATTGAAAGCCCTCATAAAAGACCCCCTATCTAGAGAAAGAAACACAGACTGGTCTACACATTTAATACACCTAGAAATAGGATCATATAGCCTAGCCAATTCAATGATTAAGTCAACATCTACAAACACATCTGGCACTATGAATTTCACTATTCCCAATACCCAGGCATTACATATAGGTATAGGCTTACTCCTATTATTATAAAAATATGAGAACAGAGAAAAGCCAAAACCTACAAAAATATGAGGGTCCCTACACTTGTCCATGAGATCTTTGAATATAGTGTCTATGGCCTTCTTATTTTGATTTGAGTCAGGAAGAAATCTAACAAACTCATCTGAATAATTTGGCTTCCCCCTATCATCTCCACCTTGTTCCTTCTTGGGTCCACTAGATGACACTACACTTGCTATAGGATGACTCATGTTTTAATAGAATAGGAACTCTCAGCTCCACAATTCTTCATAGTACGTGCTCACCACTACAACAACACAATCCCAATTATCTCTAGAATGAATTTGAGCACAAAAAGCTATGTAGTCCTATCTATATACTTGAAAATTTGTGTGCATACAATCAGTAAATCATGGCAAATCCAACCTGAGTCACCTCGACATTTAATTTTGCATATTTCCAACCTTCAAATCAGAGCTAGTCATGGCATGGATGTTGATAAAATGATTTAAATAATCAAAAACATGGCACGAGCTGTAATCATGGATTTTTTTTGCATTAAAACCCTTAATAACTGATGCAAAACCTTGTTAAAACTTGATTGGATGGCTTTCTACTCGCTTCCTACCTTGCACAATACTTTATTGCATGTCACAACAACTTTCAACATTAATGACATGAAAACTCAACCAAACAAAATTCAGCGATCATGTGAGAAAAGGATTTCATAATGTTTGAAAGAAAATTTAACCCAAGGTTGAGTCATGTGATCATGCGACAAGCCTCTTCGCTTAATCTCAAAAGAATTCAGTAAGTCACAGTTCTATCTCAAGACTTCATGACCACCATTGATCCCAAAGATGATGAACAGTGGATGGTGAACCCTTTTAATAATCATGCTAAGCCCCATCTACTTCAAAGATTCAATGACTAAAATACTTCACCAATTCTCAGACACATGCTTTTAACCCAATATTTATTTGGAGAACCGGTGAACAAAGTATTATTGCATTCTCATGAAGAAAATTCTAACCATAGTCAAGCCTCAAGAATTGGTGAATGACTTGCATCTCTAATTTTCTAAATACCATCTAAACCAAAGATTAGATCATGAGATTACATGCTTGTTGTTGATCTTCGTCATAATCTATGGTTGGCATTGAATCATTTAAGAACTTTGACCATACCCTTTTCGCTCTGAGAATCAGTGACTACTAAGAAACTCTTTAACCTTTGCCTCATTCACCGAGTCACTAGATCATTTGGGGATCCTCTAAAACCTCCTAGATCTTGTGAATACCACATTCTCTTAATCACTTCATAACTTAGAGACATTGTCAATTTCTTGAGATTCAACGATAAGTGGAAACTTAGCCATCGGCCAAAATTTGTTGCCGAATATGCCAAATTAGAGGATATCAAACATGACTTAGTCATTGAATCACTTCAAAAAATTGAGTAGGACCCAGTCTTCATGAGATTTAAAACATAGCCACTAGATGAAGAGATAATCAACGGTGTTCGCCAGTTCATTGAGTCTTTTAAAACATAACCGCTTTATTGGGAGAATTAGAGATAACTGCCACGCTGAGTCACTGGATGCTAATAAGAAACCACCAGGAGATAAGAGAATAGGAGACCACACATTCTCTTGTTTGTGCAAATTTTTTGGGTAACCACTGAAAGAATTGGAGACTTAGTGACTATCATGACATATAACCAGGATTTAACACATTTGCCAGTTCGTTGAATGACTTACTAATATGAAACAAAGATTACATGATTCAATGAACACTTGATAGAAATTATTACATGCATTGTCAAGACAATTAAGTGACCCAAAAGTAATGATGAAACATAGGAAATTAGGGCTAACTCAAGGATCAATACTAAGAAACAAGATTTTCTAGGATAAAACATAGGGCATGTTTTTTCAAACCTGATTAGGGCAAAATTGAATGAATTTCAGACACCAAGACCACAAGAAAATTTGCAAACAAGAGGTAAAATAGGACTTAGAAAGGACAAAATCAGAAGCTTGAAAATATAACCAACACAACTGACTACTAAAAATCTACCCATGTTATCAATATATAGCTAGCTAAGCCACAAGTCGGCCAATGAGGCTTTAATTACAATATAGGTCCAGTCTAAGGAAAGAAACCAAAAATAATGCAAGAATGATAAAAAATTAGTGCACCTTTGGATTTAGGTCCACCCATGACCCAAAAAAATTCCCCTAACTTTTCAAGGCCCCATCTCATCACACGGAACTGCGCAAGAAGAAACACTCCATGTTTCACGTGAAAACTACCAAAAAATAGGTCCCTGAGAAAAATGGGCATAATATTTTACTCATAATGAATTAAGGCTTGTGATCTTTATAAATGGTATTAATTTAGGTCCTATTAAAGGAAATAAGAGAGAAAAGGCTGATTCATTAAGGATAAACATCACTGCTATGCACAATCAGCTCCAAAACTGCAGGAAAATACTTCCCCAACGACAAGTAAAACAACTCTAACTTTGAAACAGTCCATCCAATCCTTATGAGATCTTAGGAGAAGGTTCAAAAATAGGTCCTCAACATCATGTAAACCTTGTAGACCATGAAACCAAAAAATACAACAATTATTATGCAAACAATAGAAAATAAGAAATATTTTTGGTTGATGCAAGATTGCTCTAAGCCCGAGATGCTCTTGCATCATTACATCTTTTCATTTGGAATGCTTGATGACCTGCGAGCTTTGAGAGTTGGGGAATAATTTCTATTACCTTCAAATCATTTTATGAATTTTTTCATCTCTCTTTATTTTTTTTGGTGTTAATATTCACTATGTGGTACTCCCCATTTATAATCATTTCATGAGGAAATGTCTTGATGGCTTGTGGAATGCAAGCTAGGGAAATATACATTGTTCATGAGATCACTATTTAATATCTAGCTAGGCCATGTAAATGGTACTAGGCCAACCCAATCAGCCCAACAAAATGTGTCATGTTTATCTTTGTCAAATACACTCGTTCACCATTTTGTTCTTGTTCTTCACACAAAAATTGCATCAAAAGTAATTGTAAACAATGATTCAAAGAAAAAAGAAACAACTACAATAGATGAGACCCCAAAAGAATATAATCAACTACAATAGATCATAGTCTCAATGAAATAAATAGTGTATAAAACAATATATGGTGCACAACAACAACAAACATGCAATGACAACAATAACTTTGCATGATGCTCGAGCTCAAATTCAAAATAGTAAGAGTATTAATGTATGATCTAATAGCAGCAACCTCATTGATGATTACCTTTCACTCCACCATCATTATAGAAGAGATAAATACCTACAACTAGGGAATTGTGCATTGTTGATGAGCTCACTATTTGAGGACCTCATGTCCCTATTTGATCGGCCGATGCTCAAACAGTGAGCTCATAAATAATGCATGATGCCCTAGCTTGCAGCCTGCAAACCATTAAGACACTTCCTCATGAAATGATCATAAACAGGGAGTACCACATAGTGAATATCAACAAAAAAATAAAATGAGAGAGATCAAATACTTCACACAATATATTTTTCCTTATAAGATTTTATTAAGACTAAATATATTGTTTTATGAGTTCACTGTTTGAGCACCTCATGTCCCTATTTGATTGGTCGGTGCTCTATTTGTTACATTGATGCTATTAGTTCAAATAGGGACATCAGCAATAAAATAATACACTATGTGGTACTCCCCATTTATGATCATTTCATGAGGAAATGTCTTGGTGGCTCATGTACTACTACAAGCTAGGGCATCATACATTGTTCATGAGCTCACTGTTTAATGCTAGCATTGTTTACATATTTTCATTTGGAATTCTTGATGATCGGTGAGCTTTGAGAGCTATGGCATCATTTCTATTACCTTCAAGGCATTGTGTGAAGTGTTTGATCTCTCTTTATTTTTTTTGGTATTGATATTCACTATGTGGTACTATTATACACTAAGTTTGCACCCTTGTTTCAAGCTCTCTTGGTCTTGATAACCTAGTATAACATGGGAATCATCTCTAGGTTGTGGGATCTATGCTAACTAACATCAGACCTCCAGGTTCTAGGCTGGTTCCTCTTGGATAATCACTCTAATTTTCTTCTTGACATGAAAAGTAAAGCTTTTGAGGGAAAGGGATAGAAGGAATGCTTGGAAAGGGAAATGACTGAAAGAAAACTACCTACTAGGTGATACACTGAAATTAGGGTATGAATTGCAGCATGGAGGAATGAAGCCAATGAAGAACTTAGGTCTAGGAGATCACAAATTCTTAAATAGGCTTGCAAAAGTGTTTCATAGAGGGTTTTGAACATAAGACACAAACTATGACCTGCAAGAAGACATTCACCTCTACAACTAGGTGTAGGAATGAGACAAGATTGTCAGGGGGCTAAAGTATACCCACAAGAGCATTCACATCGAATCATACACAACAACACACAAAATTTCAAAAAATAAGAGGGATCATGAACCCTAAATTGTCATTGAGTCATGCATAAAATTCAATTCAATAAGAGATAATTTAAACAAGGAAGCATAGGGATAGAGAAGATGTCACAAAATACCTCTGCAATATTTGGAATATCAATGAAAGATTACAGAATGTGGGAAACTAGAGGGCACAAAAAAATGCCATGGATAGCCTTCCAAGAAAGAGACTTTCTCCTTTACAAAATGTGAACTCTCTCTGAGCTCTAAAGCTCCCAAAATTAATTATATACATCTCCTATTTGGCACATAGGCTAGAATCAAAACCTAATTAGCATTATAAGATTTTCAATAGAATAAAAAACCCTAAATCTATCAATTTTGATCATAAATACAACTCTAAAAAATCATAGCTGATCAAATATATCTTTGAGTGCCCATCCTTATACTATAATTAGCCTGCAGACAAGCAACTTAGACTAATCTACCCCTCTGCAAGTTGGTGTTGCCATGAAGGCTATAAATTTGATCATTCTTCCCTAGGAATAGTACCATTTAAAGTTGGCTCCAACTCTTTCTAGTGTCTTCTAGCATGAAAACACAATACAGTACCCTGCAACACTAGCCAATAGTCATCTCCATCACCCTCTCAACCATAACCATCCTAAAAATTTAATTCCTGAGCTAACTGATGTCATGCATGGCCAGAAAGAGAAAAACCCTAGCAAAACCTTCACAAGAAATTTGAATTTAAATGTTAACGGCTAGCAGGTCATAAATTAAAACACAACCTCAATATCTAATGTTTCCTGGGAGATGAATGTCCTAGATCATCCTTGAAATAGTTGTGAACCTCCTTTGAAAATTTAATGTCCATATCAGTACTTGTGACCAATAAACATTTATCACATCAGAAAACCTATCATCTTGGACCCACTCTAGCTTTTCCTCTTTTAAGTCATTCAACAACTACATGACTAAAGACCTCCTTTTCATTCATGGAATGATTCTCCTAACCCTAGTCTAGTTAAGTGACTATGCGAGTACTACATGCACTAAATATCTTAATCCTTTAGGTAACCCTAGTTAAACTCAGTGAACAAGAGAAATCCCTTAGCCACCGATTCACAGAATACTTTACTAACCCTAGGCCCATTATGCCACATGTCATCTTTCCATTCACTCCAACTACTTCATTAGAAAACACCTCAGCACCTCTCTGACATCAGACCCATTGAAGACAAGATTCCAATCCAACGATGGGTGCATGATCTCATGTGCCTTGAATATTCCTTTCGATCATGTACCAACCATAGATCCTTTTAGAACTAGGACCCCATGACACATTAGACTAACAGGTGAATCCCCATCATCATAAAATAGCTAATCATATGTGAGCACATTAGTTCTAGGTAGTACCTTAGACCCATGACCCTTTGAGTTCTCATCAGATGGTTGTCACATGATCTCATGGGGTCAGAAGATCCTATGAGATCATACGACCACCATAGATCTTTTCCTTTTTGATAGAGTCATAGACCCCTGACATGGTCCCACTAACACATCCTAACTATCACCTAGGAGCCAATAGAGAATGAGCACATCACTAGGAAAGGACCCACCTGACAGAGCCCAGAGATAAAGTAAGATCAACAGCTATCACATGATCTCATGCTTTGACACAAACCCTTGTGAACATACACCAGTCGTCGATCCTCTACAGATGTCAGAGCCTCTAACCACCGAAAGAACTGAGTCCCACTGACAAGAAATGAATCATTCACATGTGGACCAATCAGAATATGCCACCTGCACACACCTAGTAGTGGACCCACCTATTTGAAGAGTTACGTCACAAAGGAGAATCAATGGTTAGTGCATAATCTCATGGCTCTAATAGAATGCATGAGATCATACACCAACTATTGGATCAAAATGGTGTAAGAGGGCTAGGCCTAGGAGACATAAAGGCCAAAAACATTAGAAAATATTAAGCGCTAGGACTTAGGAAAAATCAAAGTGCTAACCACTAAAGACTTCAGGAATTATTAAAGCACGTGGACCTTTTGAGACTTTAGTGGCCGAAAAAGGTAATGAAAGAATATAATAGGCCAAAGGGATTTTTAGGGTTTTCTGCCTGCAATGGCTAGTTTTATAAATTTTTTACCTATAGACGAGAGAGTTAAAAGGATTGCAAAGGCCAGAGGGTTTGAAATGAAGCCATGAAATTTTTAGGGATGCTTGGCAGGGTTAAAACAAGGACCTCAGGATAGATTTTAGCGAAATTTGTATAGAATAGGAAAATGAGGGTAACATTTTGGTGAGATCTGCTGGATGCCATCCTACTAGACATGGAAAACCAGTGGCCTTAAAGCAATCCATTGGGCATGGAGTCATTTTAGGAACACAAAAATTTGATAGAGAGACAAAATTGAACTAGAAGGATGAACTTATGCATAGACACTTCTTGAAAAGCAGGAAACTAACCTAGAAAATAGGGAAAGAAAGAAGAAAAGCATATTTACAAGAATTTACAAAGAGGGATTAACCTCAAAGTAGGGCTTCAAGTGGAATCCATTGACTAAGATTGGAAAGGAAAATCCTTCAAGATTTGATAGCTGGAAAGCATTGGATCCCTTACATTCTATGATAACAAATGGTCCACCCCAGAATGAATCAAATTTTGTATGTCTGCCAGGCTTGGATTTGAACTCTTCCCACTTGAGGACCACATCTCCAACCTTGAAATTTCTAGCCCTAGATCTTTTATCAAAAATCTTATTTGTCTAAATTTGATGCAACTCCATATATTTCATGGATTTATCTCTAAGTTCTTCTAACTCCATGAGCTGAGCATACCCAATCTGCAAAGGATCTCCTTCTTCAAACAGGGCATATTGTGTAGCTAGGTCCAAAGCTGGTAATTCAATTGACATGGACAACTTAGCCTCTTTTCCATATACTAATACATAAGGAGAATTCCTAATAATCTTTTTTGGAGTAATTCTATCTAACCATAAGGCATACTTTAGCTTAGAATGCCCATCCCTTTGGTTATCCTGCAAGATTTTCTTGATTATCCTGATCAAGTTCTTATTTGTTGACTCTACTAGACCATTACCTTGAGGGTAATAATTTGAACTTGTATTCAGGTAAATACCATTCTTGATTGTCCATTCTAAGACTTTGAGGCCTATAAATGCCAGTGCATTATCTGATATTATGGAGTCTAGAGTGCCAAATCTATGGATTATGTCATCATAAAAATTTAATAGAACACTCTCATTTGATTCTTTTAAGGAAACTGCCTCTATCCATCTAGTGAAATAATTAGTTGTAGTAATTATCCACTTGTGTCTTGCACTAGATGGAGGATTTGTTATCACTCAAAAAAATTTTCATGGCTTTTGGTCTTTTCCTTTGGTCTTTGGAGTATTTTTCTTGTCTCTGGCCTCAAACCCTTGTCAAATTTTCAAAAAACTAGTCGTTGGGTGGAAAAAATTTAAAAGTGCCCTAGCCCTATTCTTTTTCATCATTACCTTTTTCATGACTTAAATCCTTAAATCTGCATGTGTTATTTAAAATAACCTTTTATATTGTTTGGCAGTTAGGTTTTTATGTCTGGTGGGGTCCCCTTTAATTATTTCCTAAGTCCCAGTGCTTAATTTTTTCCTATAGTTTCAGCTTCAATATATTTTTCCCGGGCCCGGCTCTTTGACAACATCTTAATCATATGGTGGGCATAAGTTCTTATGGAGTGTGTCAGAGGCATGTGATCTTACGCTAGCCATTGATTCCCCTTTATGATAGAGCTTTTCAAATAGATGGGTCCATTGACATCTATGCACAAATGGCATTTCCTTATTGGCCAAGAGAAATGATGATATGGTAGGGTTGTCAAAGGGACCTATGAGCAAAGCAAAAAGTTACATGTCTACTTACTAGATTTTGTGATGTGACAGTCTCTCATTTGTCAAAGTATCCTATGCAATAGGGTGGGGTCAGGCTTTCATGATGATGGCAAAGAATCAGAATCTATGGCGGGCTCATGATCTAAAAGAATCTTTTCAGCCCTTGAGATTATACACCAGCCGTCTAATTCTCCATGTGTATAGGATGACTATTGTGGGTCCACTAATAGGTATTATAAATGGAGCTTTCTTATTGGTTGTGTCAGTGGGACCATCTGCTAGATGTTTCTAGAGTGTTCACTTCTAATTGGTCCATGTAATGTTGATTGGGCATGTGTTAGTGGGGCCTGGGTTTTCGGCTTGTCAGATGGTCCTGACATCTGCAGAAAATCAACAATGAGCGTAAGTTCTCATGGGATGTGTCAAAGGTTTGAGATCTTACATTGGCCATCAATTTTACTTTTCTCAAAGGTGATAAAGTGACATGGGTCCACTGCTACGTGTACTCAGTTGGTAGTTTCTTAGTGGTTGGTGTATTGCTAAGTGGGATCTTGTCAGTGGGGCCTGCAGAGAAGGATTTTCAATCTATGGTCAGTGCATGATCTCAAGGAATATTCCTACCCCATGAGGTCATGTGCCATCCATTTATTTCAAATCTTACTTGGACGTGTCAGTGGGTCCCATGTCAATGATGACTGAGTGATTGTAGTGAATGGTATGGTGACAAGTGGCATAAAATAGGCCTAGGCAGGGGTCTAAGGTCTACTAGTCTAGATAAAAGTGTTTAGTGGCCCAACAAAATTCAAAAGGTTTCACTCGTTCATGAAGAAAAGTGGTGGTGCTCCAAGTTGACCGCTAAACTAAATAGCAGAGAGATAAAGTATTCCATAAACTTGAAAAGGTCTTCAGTCGCTAGTTTGCTAAATGTGACTGGGGTCTTTTTAAAAAGATAAATCATAAAGCCCATGAAAAGGAAAGATCTAACAGTCAAGACTTAAAGTTGACCTAATTTCAAATGTGGACCACTAATATGCTGTTGGCACCATGGTAATGACCATTGTAGTTCAAATTCAAATTTGTAGAGGGTTTTTAGCAATAGGAAGTACCAAAATTTATTGTTTAAGCAGCCGAATCTGGTAGAATTGGTTTTGCCAACTATTGCAGTGTGGTCCAGAGTGTTAGATGATTGTTATAGGGTGTTTCTAGTGTGGTTTTGTGCTCAAGGTGTGTTTGCAAGTGGCCAATTTGACTAGTTTTCATAGCAATTCCTTGGTGTTCTGTACTGTTCTCATAGATTTTCATGATTACAAATCTGTTTGAGATTTATTTTCTCAGAGTTCCTTGTGTCTCTTCCCCTGCAATAAATTTTGATGTAATTTTTGGCTGGTTGGGTAGTTGAAACCCTAGCCCTAGTCACCCAAAGCTTGATGCATCCTCTTTAAGGATTCCAAGGTGACTAGGGGTATAAGTAGTTAGTTGTTTGATAGAGTAAGGGTTCAATCCTAAGGTTCTATTCTAAATTTAGGTTAGTTCTAGTGGTTGTGATTATATGAACATTTGAGGAAAGAGGAGCTAGATTTTGGGTCTATTTCCTATATTTGTGTTGCTTTGATTTTATATTGATCCTGAATATGTTAATGAGAATGCTATTGAGTTCCAATCTTACATTTGTGTATGTCTTCTTGTTTTGGTTTTGAGCTCATATATGTTAGTATCACAAAGTGTATTAGCATATGGTAAACAAAGAGTATTGTGAAGTCATCTTTGAGTTCCTAACAAAGTTAGGATTAAAGTCTTCAAGGTGAGCTCAGTGAGTTTACAACCAAATAAGAATTTGATGTCCTAGTGTTTGAGGGAGAGGGGTAATAGGTAAAGAACTTATCCTAAGCCCAAGAGTGTTTGATTTAAGATCTTCAGCTGATGTATGTAATTGGGTGACTCTTTGTCCTAGGTTAAGGGACTGGTCCATTCTCTGGAGGCATTTCATTGTCATCAACCACACACCCAAATTTAAATGATAATATCTTTCAGTAAGTTAGTAAAGGACATCATTGTATATTTTTTTGAGACTCCTTTGGAGAAGTGAGTCAAGGGTACACCCACTTGAGCATTAAGGCTCAAAGTGTAGGAGGATCTCATTGTTCATCCTTGTTAATTAGCCCTCTTCCTTATAGAATTTGGAGTGGTGATAGAGTCAATTGATCATTAAAGTTATCCATCAAAGTATAAATCTACAAGTTGAAGATCAGGGGGAACAACCAACAAAATGGTGACTCTACTATGGAGAGTCTAGAGATAAAAGTTTTCAAAGTGCACTATTGTTTTCTTGTTGTATTCAGTTGAAAGATTTCCCATCTAGGTGGGTGGCGACTCAAAAGATTAGAACCAGTGCTATAAACTGTAAAAGATGGACAAAAGGAGGAATATTAGGTCTTTTGTCAAGAAGAATCCAGAGATTGCTCTGGAACATTTACCTAGTACTAACAAGAAGAGTTGAATCAGGAGGAATGAAGAGTCTACTAGTGCTCTTGTGAGAGAACAAAGAAATACCAGAGGTAGAGCACCACATGTTTCCTCAAGTGAGGAAGGTTCACAAGACAAAAGTTTTATATTAGACAGTGGCCACTCTAAAGACAAATTTTATGATAACCCAGAAGTAGTATTTCAAGATAAGGGTTCATTACCTATAGGTCAAGATGAACATGCTAGAGAAAAGGGTTGTGGGCCAAATCTAGATCCTGATGAGGACATATTTAGAAGGTAGCCCATGGAACTAGGGTGAGTGCATTTCCCATATTGACATCCTACTAATGTGGAAGTATCATCAAGCTCTGAAGACAACATGATAGATCCACATGACCTAAATGTACCTAGGTTGTAGTTGGTAGAGTAGGATGCCACATACAAAAGGTTACAAGAGGAGAGAGAGGCTAAAAAAGTAAACGCTCTAATGGAGAGGTAGTCTCTTTTAAGAAAAATTAATGAAATGAAGGGGAGAAACAAGATGCTTGCTTCTGCTCCTAGGGTGTTGCAGCATGATGTTTTTGGTCATCTTGAAGCTCTAAGAAGAGAGCAGGAATGCTTGTTGCAAGACCATGAGTTTGATGAAGAGGGCCCTCCGATCAGACAAGTGCAAAGTTATGCTCCTTTGGATAAGGGTAGGAATGGACATGAGATCACTAGGCCTACTATAGTTATTAATGAAAAGGGAAAGAAGAAGATGGTGGGTGTCCAAATAAGAAAACTAGTGACAATACCAAGTGTCCCACCACCTAAATCAAATAGGGAGACAGAGATAGAAAGAAAAAGAAAACAGGATGAAGGTCTTGCTCAAGAGTTGGAAAGAGCTAAAGTTGATGTTGCTATTACAGAGAAAAGAAGAAAGATATAGTCCTTGAAGGCTTCATTAGCTAATGTTCTTGGCCCTTCTGCTACTAAGCTAGGTATGTCATATATGAACACTACTATTCCATTTAGCAATGCTACTACTAGTAATCTAATTCCTAATGTATCTACCAAATCATTTGTTTATCCTAATAGACAGTAAAATGTGCAAGTGGGTGGGAATGTAGATAAAAATAATAATTCTAGTGGGAACACTAGTTTAGGATTTCAAACAAGACCTATGCAACTAAAAGGCTATAGCCAAATTAGTTTTGATGGGATACCGGGCTACCCAAATGCTTTTCCAAATGATATAAGAGATAAGGTACCTAAGTTTTCTAGTAATAATGCTATTAGTTGTGAGGAGCATCTTAGGTTATTTGTTAATATGATTAATGATTATGAGGTAGAGCATGAGGATCTAGTCATGAAATTATTTGTTTAATCTCTAATGGAGGATGCTAGAGATTGGTTTAAGAGACTTCCTGATAAATGTATTGATACTCGCAATTCTTTAAAAATATGTTTTAAAGAGCAGTATGGTGATAGGCCTAATGCTAGTTTCATGTTGAATGAATTCAATACCATAAGGGAAAATCAAAATGAGTCTACAGTTGAATTTAATATGATATTTTAGAAGGGTATGCATAAGTTGTTCCAAGTTATACGGTTAGATGACAATGTTTGTCTAACTACATACTTCAATGCATTTGATGGAAAGATGGGTTACTTGTTGAGGGAAAAGGAACCAAGAAATATTAGGGATGCTTTTAGGATTGCTCTCAATATTGAGATCAATATGAAGATATCAGGGAAATTGGGTGGGAAGAGAGATGACCCTAAGTTGTTTGGGGATAAGAAATACAAAAAAGAAAATGATAGGAATGTTGGAACTAAGAGGCAAGAAGAAGATAAATTGGATAAGGTTCTCAATGCATTGAAGGATTTGAAGGCACCTACAAATAGGAATATCAGTTCTCCTACCAATGAAAGGCCTTAGTTCAACAATAATTTCAATAAGTAGAATAGGTTGCAGAACTACCCCTACAACACCCAATGGAAGGATGGCAAGCATATTATCCCTATTGCAAGAGGAAAAAATGATAGAGGTATCCCTAACCCTCTACAAAAGGCTTCAATAAATGTCATGGAGGACATACCTTGGTGTGTTGCATGCCATTCCCCTCATTCTGTAGAGCATTGTGTGGTTGCACATTCTATGGCTGCAAATCAAGATTGTGGCAATGAGGAGATAGATCGAGAAGAAGATCAAGATGATGTTGGATGCAAGAAGGCTAATTCATATTTAGGATATGAAGAAGTAGATGTAAATGTGAAGAGACACACTCAGGCCCTTTTTCATCAAGTGGTTTTTTTTGATAGTGAAGACATTGATGAGAAGACATGTAACATGAACTCTTCTTTTGAGCCAGTAAATTTGAGAAGACATTCTAGAGAAGAGATGGATAGAATTACTATAGAAATGATTGTCCAAGAGCAAAGTAGGGGCATGGTGGCAAGGGATAAAAATGGAAAGGCTACAGGAATGTTTATAAAGAGTACCAGCTCTGGAGAGCCTAATGAGAACAAATCAAAAGGAGATCACATGGTGAAATTCAAGAATGTAAAAAGTAAGAATTGTGAGCCTAAGGGAGTTGGAGTTGAAAGATTTTATAGTGAGATTGAGAAGCTAGTTAACACAATGGTTAAGAGTGAAAAAATGAGGGTGGCCAATACACCTAATGTATCAGATAAGAAAAAGGATACTAAAGCATTGCAGATTGAGGTTCCTGCATTTGCTCCTATTGATATGTTAGTTGTATTGTCTCAAATTATAGTTAAGGTTCCATTGTTAGAATTGTTGAGGATCCCTGAACAAAAAGATAGAGCCATGGCATGGGTTGATAGTGTTCATGTTATACACTAAGTTTGCACCCTTGTTTCAAGCTCTCTTGGTCTTGATAACTTAGTATAACATGGGAATCATCTCTAGGTTGTGGGACCTATGCTAACTAAGATGAGACCTCCAGGTTCTAGGCTGGTTCCTCTTGGATAATAACCTTAATTTTCTTCTTGACATGAAAGTAAAACTTTTGAGGGAAAGGGATAGAAGGAATGCTTGGAAAGGGAAATGACTTGAAAGAAAACTACCTACTAGGTGATACACCAAAATTAGGGTATGAATTGTAGCATAGAGAGATAGAATCAATGAAAATCTTAGGTCTAGTAGATCACAACTTATTGAATAGGCTTGCATAAGTGTTTCATATGAGGGCCTGAATATAAGACACAACCTATGACCTGCAAGAAGACATTCACTTGTACAACTTGGTGTAGGATTGAGACAAGACTATTAGGGGGCTAAAGTATACCCAAAAAAAATCTAAATCAAATCAAAAATAGTAACACACATAATTACAGAAAGTAAGAGGGATCAAGAACCCTAAGTTGTGATTAAAAACATGCATAGACTTCAATTCATCAACCTTTCTGCAACTGGGCATGAAATCAATAACATGGTACCTGAGGAAGTAGGAATCAACCAAAGATGGCTGTTCAGACCTTATCATCTTCCTCAACTACAAATGTCCTGCAGACATAAATTTCCTAGTTACCTCACCATTCGCAACATGTTTGAATGAATCATTGGTAGAAAACGCTCTGTAGAGATATTTGAATTTGATTTACAAGGGCTAGCTGGTCATTTTAAAATGTGTCAATCGATATCTAATGTTTCCCAATAGATGGATGGCTTAGATCATCCTGACAATAGTCCTAAAATCCCTTGAAAAGTAAAAAATCCACATCGGCACACTACAGCCAATAAAAGCTTAAAACATCGACACACCTATCATTTTGGCCCCACCTCGAGCTTTTCCTTCTTAATGCATTTAGCGAGTACCTAACTGAAGACTTTTCTCTAAGTGGAAAAGAACCTCTCATAACCCTAGTCTGGTTAAGAGACTACGCGAACAAAGTGGTCACTGAATTTCTATGTCTTTCGGCTAACCCTAGTTAAGTCCAGCGAATAAGAGAAAACCCCTAGTCACTGATTCACATAATACTACTAACCCTAGGCCTATTTTTTGATTTTTCACCTTTCCATTCACCTCGACTACCTCATTAGAAAACACCTCAGTAGGCTCTGACATCGGTCCCACTGAAGATAAGACCCCGATCCAATGGTGGGTCCATGATCTCATGGTCACTAAATATTCTTTCTGATCATGCACCAGCCATAGATCCTTTTAGAACTAGGACCCCACGACACTTTAGATCCACCTACAAATCCTCATCAGCTCATGGTAACCAATCACAAACTAGCACATGAACACACCTGGCAATGTGGTCCCACAGACTTTCTCTTTACTTTAACCAATAAGAAGATGAAATATCACCCTGACCTATCCTTGGACCCATTGATAGGACTTGAACACTTGGTAGATCAAATGGTGGGCACATGATTGCATATGTCAAAAAACCTCATCACAAAGATACACCAGTCGTCAATCTTCATCATTCTGACATCCCTACAGAGACTTTGACATGGCCCCACTGACAAATCTTAGTTGTCACCTAGCCAACCAATAATGAATGAGCACATCAGAAATTGAGGACCCAATTGACAAAGCCTAGAGATAAAGTAAGATCAATAGTGGGCACATGATCTCATTTTTTAGAAAAGATCCTTCAAATAATGTGCCAATTGTTAGATCGTCATCAACTGACAATCACCAGGCCTGCATTGACATGGCGTCAAATCACAAGTCTTTGACCAATCAAAGGTGTACAGCTCAGACAATGTGGCTGGACCCACCTAACAAATGCACTCTATAGATAGGAGGATCAATGGTCATTGCAAGATCTCATGGAATATTTTGAGGCCATGAGATCATGCAACAACCATCAAATGTAGAATCTTGACTTTAGCCGCTAAGCAGAGACCACCAACTCAAAAGGTAACCACTCGTAGGATCACTAAATGTTAGAGCTTTAACCACCAAGAATCAAAGATTTGGCAACTGAAGGAATTTAAAATGCACATGTATTTTTGGGATTTAAGTGGCTAATAAAGTAATAAATAATTAAAACAAGGCTTAGGGTTTTTAAGGGTTTGGCCTGCAACGGCTAGTTTTTTTCAATTTTTCAACTTGCAAACCAGAGGACAAAACAAATTGCAAAGCCCAGAAGACACAACATAGAGCCATGAAACTTTTAGGGATGCTTGGCAGGATTAAAACATAGACCTTGGGATAGATTTTAGCCAAATTTGTATGCATAGGAAAATTTGGGTAACATTTTGGCAATTTCTGCTAGATGTCAGCTTGCTAGACATTGATCAGTGGCCTTAAAGCAATCCATTAGGCATGGGGTCATTTTAGGAACACAAAACTTCAACAGAGAGACAAAACTAGAATTGGGAGGAACAAAAACAATGTGCATGGGCACTTCTTGGAAAGCAAGAAAAACTAGGCTAGAAAACTAGAAGAAAGTAGGAAAACTAACCTATCCTAAACTAACTAGTGTAGAAAACTGGTCAAACAAAACCATTCATTGGTAGGCTAAAATAACTACCCTTCCTCATCAAAATATTACTTTTTTCATATTTGATACCAATAGAGAGAACATGGAACAAAAAAATACATTGAGCTACCTGGCACATCAACCTTTGAATTTGGTACACCAGATTACTAACCTCAACTAGATCATAGATGTTGTCCCCCCAGGGGATCTGATAAGGTTGACCAAGACCCTGGTCACCAAGGAGTGGACTCTTAACATCACCCTCCTTTGATTCCCTAAGTATGCATGTCTTTCTTGACCCCAGCTGGGCTAGATATCTTATAGGACACCCCCTAGAGAGCATAAAACCAAGCCCTTCTTGCTACTCAGCATGCATCTTATGAATGTCTTCATCATGAAGATCAAGAATTTGTCCCTTCATGATAATCTACCATATGTTTTCTTCTTCTATATTTGGGACACAATTAACCCCTTGAAACACAAACTCCTCCTCAAGCATATGCAAGCCATTATCCTTTTCAGGAAGATGAGGATCATCATCAAGAGTTGAGCAGAAAGCATCAATGATTAGATCAAAATCATCTTGTTGGTCTAAGTTAGCAACACTTATATCATCTTTCCTATCATAATCAGTGAGCTCAACTAGTAAATTTTGCACTACCTTATCTTGCTCAATATAAAAAGGTGTCTCCTCAAAAAGATTAGCTGGGCTCTCATATTCTTCACTTTCTTTCCTATCCTTATCTGATTTCTCTAATCCATCTTGATGTAATAACCCTACCTATTCCTCATGATTATAATGAAAAAGTATACCTGAAAGACAAAAATCATCCTCTTCCTGGTGGCTTAAAAGTTCTTGAGGTGTAGTGGACCTTTTAAGAATTGGCTTATAGGGCTTTATCTGTTGTAGGACAGGCTCATTATCATTTAGGAACTCAAACCTTTTAGGTATCTCATCTATAGGAATAGGATGAAGTGGCTAGAAATATGAGATAGGGTCATGAATAGGCTCTAAAAATGCATGGAGATTAGGCTCCTATTGACTAATATTCTAAACTGGAGGAGAAATTCTAAAGCCTAGAAATTTAGCAGAAGTGTTAGTGGACTTACCAGGAAGGAAACTTGAGATTTGAATCTTGTGAGTCTCTAGTCTAGTCACTTGTTGCATTTCATCCTTCCATTATCTCTTGTTCAAAAACCTCTAACCTTTCTCCATCAGGAAGCTCATAGTTCAAGAGAACAAGTGAAAAATCTACAACCTCCTTCCCAAAAAATGGGTTTAGGTGATTGCCAACTACTTGAATGCCTTGCATTGGGAATGTCTTCTTGACTAGATTATATGGATGGAAAGGCCTTCCTACCAAATTCTACCTTTTTCTTTGATGCTTTTTCTTGATATTGTGGCCTATCCTCCTGATATAGTTGTTCCTGAACTTCCCACTACTGGTTAGGATTTTGATCCTCTTGTTGATAAGGTGATTCAACCTCCTAATTCTACCCTTTTACAATGATCAACTCTTTGGTTAGAGCCTATAATAGGCTCATCATCTGTTTGTTTATTTATTGTTGATCACCTCTCACCTTGAGTAGCTCTTGAGGAAGGTCAACTATGGACTTCCCATAGCTAATGTTGGCCTGAGGTTCTATTAATGTAGGTATGGGAGTAAATGGAGGCATTTGCAGAGGTATAGTGGGCTGAAGATTGGGAGAGATAGGAATAGGTGGCCTTGGGGTTATCATACCAGCTTGGATTAAATAGTTTTTTTCATTTATAGCTAAATCAAAAGCTTGAGGTAACGAAGTACCTCCTAGAGAAATCTTCCATTAAAATTAGTCATCTGCTCTCAAGGATCTCTCTTTATAACTTAGAGTTGCTCTACTAGAGACAAAGAATCTGAATCATCCTCAAAATATTTGCTAAGGAGATCTCCAAGTCTATCCCATGAAGTAATAGAGCCAACTACCAAAGTCCTAAACCATTCAAAAGCCTTACCTTTGAGAGAGGCTGCTAATAGCTTGGTGCCACATCTTCTTGGGTTATATTATGTATGATGTAGATAGTGGTCACATCTCTTATGTGTTCAAAAGTTGTTGTTTGTCCTTCACCTGTGAAATCAGGTATACATTTTAGTGCTACCAAGGGCACATCATGGTGTTGGGAAAAATTTAATGGGCTACCCTAATTAAAGGGTGCAAATGCAAATTGTCTTGCCATCAGAAGGGTCTATTTTCTTCATAAGCTCTATCAGAAATTAGGTCACTATCTCTTAACACCAATGGAGTCACCGGATATACTTGAGTACTAACCTCTCTAAGGTCTATATTATGCAATCAGTATATCAGAGATATCATAATCATTGAAATTAACTTCTTTTTTTTGTCCCACCGAGCATGCCAAAATTGTTATACACTAAGTTAGCACCCTTGTTTCAAGCTCTCTTGGTCTTGATAACTTACTATAACATGGGAATCATCTCTAGGTTGTGGGACCTATGCTAACTAAGATGAGACCTCCAGGTTCTAGGCTGGTTCCTCTTGGATAATAACCTTAATTTTCTTCTTGACATGAAAGTAAAACTTTTGAGGGAAAGGGTTAGAAGGAATGCTTGGAAAGGGAAATGAATTGAAAGAAAACTACCAACTAGGTGATACACCAAAATTAGGGTATGAATTGTAGCATAGAGGGATATAATCAATGAAAGGCTTAGGTCTAGTAGGTCACAACTTACTGAATAGGGTTGCATAAGTGTTTCATAGGAGGGCCTAAATATAAGACACAACCTATGACCTACAAGAAGACATTCACTTCTGCAACTTGGTGTAAGATTGAGACAAGACTGTTAGGGGGTTGAAGTATACCCACAAAAGATCTAAATTAGATTAAACACAGTAACACACACAATTATAGAAAGTAAGAGGGATCAAGAACCCTAAGTTTTCATTGAAAAAATGCATAGACTTCAATTCATTAAGAGATGATTCAAATAAGGAAGCATAGGGACATGAAGAATTGTCACAAAGTATCTCTTCAATGTTTGAATAATCAATGGGATATTACAGAATGTGAAAAACTAGAGGGAAGGAAGAGATGCCATAGATAGATTTCTAAGAAAGAGACTTTCTTCTTTACAAAATGTGAACTCCCTGAGCACAAAAGCTCTAAAAATACAATATATACCAACTCAACTGCACATAGGTAGGAGTCAAAAACCTAACTAGGGTTATAAGGATTTTACAAGAATAAAACCAACCCTAACTCTGCCATCAATTTTGATCATAAATGTATCTCTGCAACATCATGGCTGATCAGATATTTGTTTACATGCTGATCCTTGTACTACATCCACCCATGGACAAGAAACCCTGATCCATCAACCTTTCTGCAACTCAGCGTGAAATCAATAACATGGTAACTCAGGAAGTAGGAATTGACCAAAGATGGGTATTTAGACCTTATCATCTTCCTCAACTACAAACATCCTACAGACATAAATTTCCTAGCTAGCTCATCATTCGCAACATGTTTGAATCAATCGATGGCAAAAAACCATCTACAGAGATATTTGAATTTGAATTATAATGGCTAGCTAGTCATTTTAAAATGTGTCCATCCATATCTAATGTTTCCCAGTAGATGGACAGCTCAGATCATCTTGAAAATAGTCATAAAACCCCTTGAAAAGTAAAAAATCCACATCAGCACACTACAACCAATAAAAGCTTAGCACATCGGCACACCTATCATTTTGGCCCCACCTCAAGCTTTTTCTTCTTAAGTCATTTGAAGACTACACAACCAAAGACTTTTCTCTAAGTCACAAAGAACCTCTCATAACCCTGGTCCAGTTAAGTGAGTACGTGAACATAGCAGTCGCTAAATTTCTAAGTCTTCCGGCTAACCCTAGTTAAGTCCAACAAACAAGAGAGAACCCTTAGTCACTGATTCATGGAATACTGCTAACCCTAGGCCCATTTTTCCATTTTTCACCTTTCGATTCACCCTGACTACCTCATCAACCAACACCTCAATAGGCTCTAACATCGGTCCCACTAAAGATAAGACCCCGATCCAACAATAATGGATGATCTCATGGCCATTGAATATTTCTTTAGATCATGCATGAGCCATAGATCCTTTTAGAACTAGGACCCCATGACACATCAGATCCACCTACAAATCCTCATCAACTCATGGCAACCAATCAAAAACTGGCACATCAGCACACCTGGCAATGTGGTCACACATACTTTCTCTTTACTTTGACCAATAAGAAGATGGCATATCACCCTGACCTAGCCTTGGACCCATTGAAAAGACTTGAACACTTGGCAAATCAAGCAGTGGGCACATGATCACATGTGTCAAAAAACCTCATTACAAAGATATGATAGTCATCGATCTTCATCCTTCTAACATCCCTGCAGAGACTCTGACATAGCCCCATTGACAAATCTTAGCTATCGCCTGGCTAACCAATAATGAACGAGCAGGTTAGAAACCAAGGACCCACTTGACAAAGCCCAGAGATAAACTAAGATCAATGGTGGGTGCATGATCTCATGTGTCAGAAAAGATCCTTTAGATCATGCACCAGCTATTAGATCATCATTGACTAAGAACCATCAGGTCCATGCTGACATGGTGTCGAATCACAAGTCTTTGACCAATCAAAGGTGTATAGCTCAGACAATGTGGCTGAACCCACCTGAGAAATGCACTCTATAGATAGAAAGATTGACAATCATCACAAGATCTCATGGAATCTTCTGAGGCCATGAGATCATGCGAGAACCATCAGATGTAGAATCTTGAATTTAGCTGCTAAGTAGAGACTGCCAACTCGAAAGGTAATCACTCGCGGGATCGCTAAATGTTAGAGCTTTGACTACTGGGAATCAAAGATTTAGTAACTGAAGGAATTTAAAACATACATGCATTTTGGGGATTTAAGTGGCTGATAAAGTAATAAAGAATTAAAACAGGGCTTAGGGTTTTTGAGGGTTTGGCCTGCAACAGCTAGTTTTTTTTAATTTTTTAACTTGTAGGCGAGAGGACAAAACAAATTGTAGAGGCCAAAAGACACAACATAGAGCCATGAAACTTTTAGGGATGCTTGGTAGGATTAAAATAGAGACCTTGGGATAGATTTTATCCAAATTTTTATGCATAGGAAAATTTGGGTAATAGTTCATAACAATGATTTTGCCTACAATGGATCTCAAGATAAAGTTTTGAAAGGTGTTGCTGCTTAGGGAATTGTATCTCAAATTCCACATATATATTTGGATAGTTATATCAATGCTAGCCTTGAAAACATTGATCCATTCTTTTAAAGTGTCCTTGTGAATGGAATGAAATTAAGAAATTGTATGATTGATAGTGGTGCCTCTAATACTGTTATGCCTTTTAAGATTATGGAAAAGTTGGGCCTTAAAGTTGATACAGTTCAATGCAGGTGTTGTGAAATGGATCAGAGGGAGGTACCAATCATTGGGACTATCAATGCAATGCCATATAGGCTGGCAACATATCCAGAGAAAGAGTTAATAATGAGTATTTTGGTGGTGGACATCCCTCCTCATTATGGGATGCTACTATCTAGAAGGTGGAGTGCTACCATGGGTGGAAGTTTACAGTGTGATCTATCCTATGCCACTTTGAAGATTGATGATCAGTTTGTCAAGATTGAGCGAGAACCAAGAGTATGCCACATGATTGAGAGAAGTATTGATAATGAGACTACATGTTTTGTGGATACTAATATTAATGCTTTTAGGGTAGAGATCCTTGTACTTAAGAAGGAACCTATTTTATCACCTATCTTTGTTGAGGTAAGTGTTAATTCTATGAAGGGTGATTTGTGGGTAATGTACTTTGATGGTGTAAATTGCAAGGATGGAGCAGGAGCAGGTATTTTACTTATTTCTCCTAATGGAAACACCTACAAATTTTATTTCACATTGAATTTCTTTTGTACCAATAATAAAGTAGAATATGAGGCATTGTTGTTAGGACTGAGGTTGGCACAAAAACATGGTATTAAGTGCTTAAGTGTTGTTGGTGATTCTGAGTTGGTGGTGTCCCATGTCAGGTCAGTATATGCTTCCAAGAACAAAAGATTAAAACAATATAGGAATGTAGTTTGGGATTTGATTGAACATTTTTATGCCTTCAATATTGAGTGGAAGGATAGGTGTAACAATAAGATGGCTAACTTGTTAGCCAATATAGTAATCAATCCTAGTGATATTACATTTATTGGTATCTCTAAAGTTGAAATTTAGGCTAGGCCTAGTGTACCAAACAATATTGAAAATTGGCAAGTTTTTGATGATGATAATGATATCTTGAAGTTTATGAGTTGTGAAGATCAGTATCATGGTCAAGAAGTAGATTGTTCAGCCTTGGTTGAGACTACTAAAGGAAAGGAGGTTGTCTTTGGCAATGAAGTTATTCAACTTAGAACTAACAAGGTTCCTAAGGGACTTGTTCTAGAAACTATCTTTGATAACCAGGATAGAGTTCAAAATAATATCAAAAGAGAAGATCATGCTGATCTAGAGGAGATAAACCTTGGAACACATGAGGTAGCTAAGAAGGTATCCATTGGTAGGGACATGTCTCACAATGTGAGAAAATCTTTGATTGAGTTATTGAGAAAATTCAGGCATGTTTTTGCATGGTCATATGATGACCTAAAGTTTTATAGAGAAGACTTGTTTTAGCATATCATTCCCTTGAGGTGAGATGCTAAACCTTTCTGGTAGAAACAAAGGCCTATTAATCCTATTTTGGCACCCAAGCTACAAGAAGAATTGATGAAGTTAAGAGATGCTGGAATTATCAAGCCTATTAGGAATTCTTTTTGGGTGTCAAATCTTGTCCCTGTCAAAAAGAAAAATGGTGACATTAGACTTTGTGTGGACATTAGGAATTTTTAAATCAGCTCATTAAAGGATAACTATTGTCTGCCCAATATGGAAGCTATGTTGCAGAGAGTGGCTAGATCAGAATTGATGTCTATGATGGATGGTTTCTCTGGTTATAATTAGGTAATTGTCAAAGAATCAAAATAGTTTAAGACAACTTTCACAACACCTTGTGGACATATCTTTATGTGAGAAAGCCTTTTGGTCTCACAAATGCTGGTGCTACTTTTTAGAGGGCAATGGATGTTGCCTTTTCAGATTTTATTGATGATTTCCTTATTTTTTATCAAGATAATTTAACTACCTATTCCAACAAGGAAGAAGACCACTATACTCATTTAGAGAAAATATTTGTGAGGGCCTTGGAATATGGTATTTCATTAAACCCAAGGAAATGTGCATTTGGTGTCACTAAGGGTAAGTTGCTTGGCCACTTAGTGGGGAAGCAAGGAGTTTGGATTGATCCTAAGAGGGTGGCAACCATTGATAAGATTCAGAGATGAAAGAATATTAAAGGAATTCAGTCCTTCTTTGGTCAGGTAAACTTCTTGAGAAGATTTGTAACAAACTTTGCTGAGGTCACAAGACCTATATCCAAGATGTTAAAGAAAGGATTTGTTATTACATGGGAAGGTGAGCTTGATGTAGCTTTCAAGAATATCAAGCAAGCTATTAAAGATGCACCTATGCTTAAGGCACCTGATTATAGTATCCCAATGCATATCTTCTCTTTTGCATCTTTTCACACTATTATTGTAGTGTTGTTGCAAAAAAATAAGGATGGTTTTGAGAAGCCTATTGCATTCTTTAGTAAATCTTTGCAGGCTGATGAATTGAAATATGACATAAATGAAAAACAAGCATATGCATTGGTCAAGGCTGTAAAAGCTTTTAGATGTTATCTGATGGGAGCAATTGTGATTTCCTTTGTGCCAAGTGTAGTAGTCAAAGATATTTTCTCATAGCAAGAGGTGTCTGGGAGAAGATGCAGATGGATCAATAGGATCCAAGAATTCAACATTGATATCCAAATTACCTAATTGGTTAGAGGACAAGGATTGGAAAAATTGATGGCTCAATCCAATCTTGATACAAATTAGATAAATCAAGTTGAAATTGATTATACATGTGACATGGATGATTGTATCTGGTATCAAGATATTATCTACTACTTGAGAAATATGAAATGTCTAGTAAACATGGATGATAATAAGAAGAGGACAATAAAATTACATGCCATCAAGTATGTAATTGTGAAATGTAAATTGTGTAGAAAGAATTTAGATTGCATACTTTTGAAATGTCTAGATGAGAATCAAGCTAACAAGTCATTGGGAGAAATTCATGAGGGAGTTTGTGGTCACATTATATGGTAAGACCATTGCTCATAAAATCTTGAGAGTGGGATTTTGGTGGCCCACAATCTTCAAGGATGTAGAACAATTGGTAAGGAGATGTGATGCTTGTCAAAGGTTCTCTGGTAAGCTTAAATTTTCAAGCAATGTGCCCTTAAGGCCAATAAAAGTACAAGCTCCTTTCCAACAATGGGGAATTGATTTCATTGGGGAGATACCAAACAAGTCAAGTGGAGGACACTCATGGATCTTAGTTGCCACCGATTACTTTACAAAGTGGGTAGAGGCTATACCTACAAGGAATGTAACTAGTAGGGTGGTGAGTGATTTTCTATTGAACAATATTTTCACAAGGTTCGGTTTCCATGAGAGGATAGTTAGTGATAATGCAATGTGCTTTAGGTCTACTAAATACAAGGAATTCTGCAAAGGTTTAGGAATTCAAATTTCTTATTCCTCACCTTATCATCCACAAGGAAATGGTCAGGTAGAATCTACTAATAAGAGATTGATTAAGGTCCTCAGGAGGATTCTTGAAAAAAATAAGAGGGCATGGAATTCAAAACTGCCATTAGCTATATGGGCTGATAGGGTAAATGTGAAGAGGGCAATTGGTTCTACACCATTTGACCTAGTATATGGAATACATGCAAGAATGCCTCAAAATAACCTGCTAGAAATGTATAAATTTGTGCAATTATATGATGATGACATAGATGATGAAATGCAATTGAGGATTGAGGATCTCATCAGGCTGGATGAAATGAGGAGAGAGTTAGCTTCAAGAAATGTTAGGTTGCAATTGCAAATCAAGAACCTGTATGATAGGAAGACTATGGAGAGGAAGTTTGGGCCTGATGACCTAGTATTAATTTAGAATGCCAGACTGGAGGATAAAGGAAAATAAGGTAAATTTGATCCACTCTAGCTAGGGCCATATCAAATTCATGAAAAATGGGGCCAAGATTCTTATGTTGTAAAAGAATAGAATGGTGATATTCAAGAATTGCCAGTTCATGGACAATTCTTGAAGAGATACTTCTATTGAAGTTATTTTGTTTTCCATGAATAGAAGTTAGGTCTCTACATTCTGTAAATTTTGTAAAGTTACTTGCCCCTTTCTTGTTTTGTTCTGGTCTATAGGGTTTTGGTCCTATTGCTCTCTGTTGTTAGTTTTTTCTAGTGGGATGGTCTACTTTAACCAGTGATTCTAGATCCTTGCTATGCTTGCAGGAGGCATACATCCCTAGACATAGCCACTGTTATCACTTAGAAAAATTTTCATGGCTTCTGGTCTTTTCCTTTGGTCTCTATAGTATTTTTCTTGTCTCTGGCCTCAAACCCTTGTCAAATTTTCAAAAAACTAGCCGTTGGGTGGAAAAAATTTAAAAGGGCCCTAGCCCTGTTCTTTTTCATCGTTACCTTTTTGGTGACTTAAATCCTTAAATCTACATGTGTTATTTAAAATGACCTTTTATATTGTTTGGTGGTTAGGTTTTTATGTTTGGCCGGGTCCCCTTTAATTATTTCCTAAGTCCCATCACTTAATTTTTTCCTATAGTTTCAGCTTCAATATATTTTTCCTGAGCCCAGCTCTTTGACACCATCTTAATCCTACAGTGAGCATAAGTTCTTATGGAGTGTGTCAAAGGCATGTGATCTTATGCCAGCCATTGATTCCCCTTTGTGACAAAGCTTTTCAAATCGGTGGGTCTTGTTAGCACTTGAAAGAATTTCCATGGTTTTCTATCTTTTATCTAGTCTTTCCCTGCAAAAATTTCATGGCCCTAGCACTTTTCCTTTGGTCTTTGCAATGATTTTATTTCCCTGGCTTTGAACACTTTAGTTCAAATTTCAAAAACTAGCCGTTGGTAAGAAATTCCTTGGCCTTGTTCTAATTTGTCTTTACCTTTCTAGGCCACTTAAGTCTTGTTAAATGCATGTGCACATTTCTTTCTTGACTTGTCACTTGTTTGCATGTTTCCTAGCATTCACATCTTTTCATTTTGTGAACTGGCGATTACTTGTTTGTTGCTAGTTCACTTGATTCCTAGTGGTTATATCTTTTCTCTCGGTGATTGGGTGAACACAGTGTTCACGTATTCTCTTATTTCTGGGCAGTTTTCTCTTAACAATTTGCAACTTGGCATGGTGGCATCACATGTTTGCATTATTTCCTAGGCCTGGTCTTCTAACAAATCTTGATCCAACGATTGTCACAAAAGTGCAAGGGTTTCGTTAGAGGCTTGCACTTTTGTGATGACCATTGATTTTATCGTATGGCGTAGCCTTTCTCTATAGGTGGGTCCATTGACATGTATGCATAGTTGGTGATATTTCATTGGTCCATGTATCAACATGTTGGTAGTTTTTAGTGGGACCTAGTTTCAAGATGTGTTAGAGGGTCCTGACAATGTCAGAATATCAATGATGGGTACATGATCTTATGGAATCTGTCAGAGGCTTAAGATCATGCACCAATCATCGATTCAATATTTCTCAGAGGGGATGAAGTGTGGTGGGTCCACTTGCCAAGTGTGTTGATATGGAAAGCTATGATTGGTCCATGTTGTGTGACTGGATATTGTGTCAGTGGGGCCAAGTCTTTTAGGGTTTAGTTGTTCTAACAGTGATAGAAGATCAATGGTTGGCATGTAATTTGATGGGTTTTTTTTTACATATGCAATCTTAAGACAACTGTTGATCTTCCTGATGTGGGCCTAGTAAAATTTCTTTAGTCTTTTGGTGGTTCTGATAAATTGGTTAGCGGCTCGATAAATTTCAATGGCTTTTTCTTGTTCACATAATAAAATGGTGGTGATCCAAAATGATTAGCGATTCAGTGAAGGAAGGTCACATGATCGCTAAGTATTTTAGTGATGAGTTAATATGTTCTATGAATTGGCAAAAACCTTTTGTCACCAGTTCACCAAATATAACTGGGATAAGTTTATTTTCTTGCAGTCGCTAGTTCACGGGGTTAAGTGGTGAGTTAAGATTTTCATTCCGTGAATAGGAAATGCCTTGTCACATGTTTGCTAGAGGTAAACCTAAGGTGGCTGAGTGAGTTAAAGTCATAGGAGCCCATGAAATAAAAGGATCAAATGGTCAGGACTTAAAGTTGATTCATATTCAAATGTGGACCGCCGATTTGCTGCTAGCACTTGAAACTGACCGTTTGATTTCAAATTTTAATTTTTGAAGGGTTTCTCAGTGATAGAAAGGACTGTAATTGAATTTTTTCATGGCCAGATTTGATTTGTTTGGTGGCACTTGCTATTATAATTTGGTCCAAGGTGTTCCATGATCATCTGTAGGGGTTTGTACCTTATTCTTTGTGCTCGAGGTCTGTTGAAGGTGGCCGAAGAGGGTTGAGATTTTGGGTGTTTCTATGATTCTCAATACCTTCTCAGTGAGATTTGTCATGATTGGAATCACTATGGGATCTATCTTCTCTAGGTTTCCTAGGTTTCTTCCCCTATAATAAATTTGTGACCATTTCTAGTTGGTTGGGTGGTTGAAATCCTAACCCTAGTCACCCGAAGCTTGATGCATCCTCTTTGAGGATTCCAAGGTGACTAGTGGTGGTATATATTGTAGGATTTTTGACTTAGTGTGAGTTCCAAAATTTGTTTTGGTCCCTGGTTGTTCTTGATGGTATTATACTGAGTAAGGAGAGCCTGGATCTTGGGTCTATCTCTTTGGCATTTTTTTGTCTTGGTAATGTATGGATTCTAAAAATTAATGAGAATACACTTGAATTCCTATCTCAAATCTCTGATTGTCTTCTTTTTCTGATTGTGGATTCATAATTTTTAAGGTCACAAAGTGGATTAGCATATGGTAAACAAAGAGTATTGTGAGATCAGCTTGGAGTTCCTAACAAAGTTAGGATTAAAGCCTTTAGGGTGATTTCAGTGAGTTCATTATTAGATTGGAATTTGATGATCATGTTTGGGAGTGAGGGGAGTAATAGGAAAAGAACTTACTCTAAGTGTATGTGTGTTTGAGTTAAGCTTTAGTTGATATATGTTATCAAGTGACTCTATGCCTTGGTTAAGGAACTGATCCCTTGTCTAGAGGCAATCCATCATCATCAATCACACACACAATTCAAATGATAAAATCTTCAATCAATTAGTAAGGGGTATAGTTGTATATTATTTTGTGATTCTTTTGAAGAAGTAAATCAAGGGTACACCCACCTGAGCATTTAGGCTCAAAGTGTAGGAGGATCTCTTTTGATCCTTATTAATTGGCCCTCTTCCTTGTATACTTTGGAGTGGTGATAGAGTCAAAGTTATATTAAAGTTATCCATCAAAGTATAAATCTACAAGTTGAGGATCAAAGGGAACTCCCAAAAAAATGGTGACTCTATTGGGGAGAGTCTAGAGATAAAGCTATAAAGTGCACCCTTGTTTTCCTATTGTACTCACTTAAAGATTTCCCACTTTGGTGGGTGGTGACTCAAGAGGTTAGAACTAGTGTCATATTATAAATCATGGACAAAAGGAGGAATACTAGGTCCTTTGTCAGAAAAAATCTAGAGGTCACTTTGGAGCTATTGCCTAGACAAGAGAAGAAGAGTTGGATTAGAAGGAATGGTGAGTCTACTAGTGCTCCCATAATAGAACAAAGGAATACTAGAGGTAGAGTACCACATGTTTCCTCAAGTGAGGAAGGTTCACAAGATAGAGTTTCTAGATCAGATGGTGGTTTCTCTAAGGATATATTTTATGATACCCCAGAGGCTATATTTCAAGAAAAGGGCCCATTGCCTACAGGTCAAGATGAACAATCTAGAGAGATGTGTTTGGAGATTGATTTAGGCCTTGATGAAGATAATTTCAGAAGAGAACCCATGTGACCAAGGAAACTCCACTCCCCATACCAAAATCTCACTAATATGGATGTGTCATCAGGTTCTAATGACATTATGGTAGATCCAGATGATTTAAATGCACCAAGGTTATAGTTGGTAGAGTAGGATGCCATACACAAGAGGTTATAAGAGGAGAGAGAAGCTGAAAAGGTGAATGCTCTAATTGAAAGATAGTCTCTCCTTAGAAAAATTAATGAAATGAAGGAGAGAAACAAGATTCTTTCTTCCACTCCTAAAACTTTGCAACATGATGTTTTTGGTGATCTTGAGGCTTTGAGGAGTGAGCAAGAGTGCTTACTACAAGACCATGAATTTGATCAGGAGGGCCATGTAGTTAGATAGGTTCAAAGTTATGCTTCCCTCCCTAAAGATAAATATGGGCATGAGATCACTAGGCCTACTATTACTGCTGGTGAGAAAGGAAAGCAAAAGATGGTGGGACATCAAACAAGTAGATCAGTGACAATACCAAGGGTCCCACCACCTAGTTCAAGTAAGGACATAGAGATATAAAGAAGAAGAAAAGAAGATGAGAATCTTGCAAGAGAATTAGAGACGGCTGAAATTGAAGCCTCTATTGCATAAAAGAGAAGAAAGATCTAGTTCTTGAAGGCTTCATTTGCAAATGCTCTTGGTCCATCTACTACTGAAGTAGGTATGCCATCTATGACTACTACTATTCCACTTAGTAATACTACTACTAGTTCAATTCCTTCTTCATCAGCTAGGATAGGTGCTGATCCTAAAAAATAGTCAAATGCATAAGTAGATGGAAATGTAAATGCAAATGTTGATCCTAGGGTTAACACTAGTTCACATTTTCAAAGAAGACCTATGCAATTAGAAGGCTATAGGAAAATTAGTTATGATGGAATTCCTAGTTACCTGAATGCTTTTCCAAATGATATAAGAGATAAGTTACCTTAGTTTGTTGATAATAATGCTATTAGCCATGAGGAGCATCTTAGGTTATTTTTTGATATGCTTAATAATTATGAGGTAGAGCATGAGGATGTAGTCATGAAATTGTTTGTTCAATCTCTAATGGAGGATGCTAGAGATTGGTTTAAGAGACTTCTCGATAAATGTATTGATACTTGGGATTCTTTTGAGAGATGTTTTAAAGAGAAATATGGTGACAAGCCTAATGCTAGTCTCATGTTGAATGAATTCAATACCATAAGGAAAAATCAGAATGAGTCTTTAGCTGAATTCAACATGAGATTTTAGAAGGGTATGCATAAGTTGTTCCAAGTTATGTGGTTAGATGACAATGTTTATCTGACCACATACTTCAATGTATTTGATGGAAAGATGGGATACTTGTTGAGGGACAAAGAACCAAGAACTCTTAGAGATGATTTTAGGATTGTTGTCAATATTGAGAACTTTATGAAAATATTAGCGAAGTTGGGTGGTAAGAGAGATGATCCTAAGTTCTCTGGGGACAGGAAATACAAAAAAGAAAATGATAGGAATGTTGGAACTAAGAGGCAAGAAGAAGAAAAATTGGATAAGGTGCTCAATGCATTAAAGGATTTGAAGGCACCTGTAAATAGGAACATCAGTGCTCCTTCCAATGAAAGGCCTCAGTTCAACAACAATTTCAATAAGAAGAATAGATTGTACAATTACCCCTACAACACCCAATGGAAGGATGGCAAGCCTATTGACCCTATTGCAAGAGGTAAAAATGATAGAGGTGTCACTGACCCTCTACAAAAACCTTCAATAAATGTCATGGAGGACATACCTTGGTGTCTTGCATGCTAGTCCCCTCATTCTATAGAGCATTGTGTGGTTGCACACTCTATGGCTACAAATCAAGATTGTGGCAATGAGGAGATAGGTCAAGAAGAAGATCAAGATGATGTTGGATGCAACATGGCTACTTCATATCTAGGATATGAAGATGATTCTGATTTTGATGAAGAAGCAGATGTAAATGTGAAGAGACACACTCAGTCCCTTTTTCATCATGATGTTTTTTCTAATAGTGAAGACATTGATAAGAAGACATGTAACATGAACTCTTCTTCTGAGATAGTAAATTTAAGAAGAACCTCTAGAGAAGAGATGGATAGGATCATTGTAGAAATGATTTCCCAAGTGCAAACTAGAGGGATGGTGGCAAGGAATACAAATGAGAAAGCTGCAAGAATGTTCATAAAGAGTACCAACTCTGGAGAGCCTAATGAGAACAAATCAAAAGGTGATCACATGGTGAAATTCAAGAATGTAAAAGGTAAGAATTGTGAGCCTAAGGGAGTTGGAGTTGAAAGATTTTCTAGTGAGATTGAGAAGCTAGTTAACATAATGGCTAAGGTTGAAAAAATGAGGGTGGCCAATACACCTAATGTATCAGATAAACAAAAGGATAATAAGGCAATGTAGATTGAGATTCCTTCCTCTACTCCTATTGATATGTTAGTTGTATTGTCCCAGATTATAGTTAAGGTTCCATTGTCAAAATTGTTGAGGATCCTTGAACACAAAGATAGAGCTATGGTATGGGTAGATAATGTTCACAATAATGATGTTGCATGCAATGGATCTTAGGATAAAGCTTTGGAAGGTGTTGCTGCTCAAGGAATTATGTCCCAAATTCCTCCTATATATTTGGATAGTTCTATCAATGCCATCCTTAAAAACATTAATCCATTCTTTTTAAGAGTCCTTGTGAATGGTATGAAACTAAGAAGTTGTATGATTGATAGTGGTGCCTCTAATACTATTATGCCTTTTAAAATCATGGAGAGGTTGGGCCTTAAAGTTGATATAGTTCAAGGTAGATTTTGTGCAATAGATTAGAGGGAGGTACCAGTCATTGGGACTGTCAATGCAATGCCATATAGGCTGGCAGCATATCTAGAGAAAGAGTTGACAATGAGTGTTTTGGTGGTGGACATCCCTCCTCATTATGGGATGCTACTATCTAGAAGATGGAGTGCTACCATGGGTAGAAGTTTACAAGGTGATTTGTCCTATGCCACTTTGAGGATTGATGATCAGTGTGTCGAGATTGATTGAGAGCCAAGAGTATGGCACATGATTGAGAGAAATATTGATAATGAAACTACATGTTTTGTGGATATTGATATTAATGCTTTTATGGAAGAGATCCCTATATTTCAAAATGAACCTATTTTGTCACCTATCTTTGTTGAGGTAAGTGTTAATTTTGTGAAGGGTGATTTGTGGGTAATGTACTTTGATGGTGTAAATTACAAGGATGGAGCAGGAGCAAGTATCTTACTTATTTCTCTTGATGGAAAAACCTACAAATTTTCTTTCACATTGAATTTCTTTTGTACCAACAATATAGCAAAATATGAGGCATTGTTGTTAGGATTGAGGGTGGCACAAAAACATGGTATTAAGAGTTTGAGTGTTGTTGGTGATTCTGAGTTGGTGGTGTCCCAAGTCAAGCTAGTTTATGCTTCCAAGAACAAGAGGTTGAAACAATATAGGAATGTAGCTTGGGATTTGATTGAACATTTTGATGCCTCCAATATTGAGTGGAAGGACAGGAGTAACAATAAGATGGCTGACTTGCTAGCCAATATTGCAATCAATCCCACTGATATTACATTTGCTGGTATCTCTAAAGTTGAAATTTAGGCTAGGCCTAGTATATGAGATAATATTGAGAATTGGCAAGTTTTTGATGATGATAATGATATCTTGAAGTTTATGAATTGGGAAGATTAGTATCATGGTCAGGAATTTGATTGTTGAGCCTTGGTTGAGTCAATAGAAGGAAGAGAGGTTGTCTTAGGCAATGAGGTCATTCAACTTAGAACTAACAAAGTGCCCAAGGGGCTTGTTGTTTTGGAGACTGTCTTTGATAACCAGGATAGAGTTCAAAAGAATATCAAAAGATAAGATCATGTTGATCTAGAGGAGATAAATCTTGGAACACATGAAGCACCTAAGAAAGTATACATTGGTAGAGATATATCTTAAAAGGTAAAGAAATCTTTGATTGAATTATTGAGAAAATTCAGGCATGTTTTTGCATGGTCATATCATGACCTAAAGGTTTATAGAGAAGATTTGTTTCAGCATATTATTCCACTAAAAGATGATGCTAAACCTTTCCGGCAAATACAAAGGCCTATTAATCCTAATTTGGCACCCAAGATGGAAGAAGAGTTGATGAAGCTGAGAGATGCTGGAATTATCAAGCCTATAAGGCACTCTTCTTGGGTTTCAAACCTTGTTCCTGTGAGAAAGAAAAATGGTGACATCAAGATTTTTGTGGACTTTAGGAATTTGAACATCAGCTCATTAAAAGATATCTATTGTCTGCCCAATATGGAAGCTATGTTGCAGAGAGTAACCAGATCAAAATTGATGTCTATGATGGATGGTTTCTCTGGTTGCAATCAAGTAACTGTCAAGGAATCAGAGCAATTCAAGATAACTTTTACAACACCTTGGGGGACATATGTTTATGTGAGAATGCCTTTTGGTCTCACAAATGCTGGTGAAACTTTTTAGAGGGCAATGGATGTTACCTTTTTAGATTTTGTAAATGATTTCTTTGTTGTATATCAAGATGATTTAACTACCTATTCCAAGAAGGAAGAAGACCATTGTACTCATTTGGAAAAAATATTCGTGAGGGCTTTGGAATATGGCATTTCATTAAATCCAAGGAAATGTGCTTTTGGTGTTGCTGAAGGTAAGTTTCTTGGCCACTTAGTTGGGAAGCAAGTAGTGAGAATTGACCCTAAGGGGGGAGTAGCCATTGATAAAATTTAGAGACCAAAGAATGTTAAAGGGATTCAATCTTTCTTTGGTTAGGTCAATTTCTTAAGGAGGTTTGTGACAAATTTTACAGAGGTTACTAGACCTATTTCTAAGATGTTGAAGAAGGGAGCTGCAATCAATAGGAAGGGTGAACCTAATGAGGCTTTCAAAAATATCAAGCAGGCTATCAAAGATGCACCAGTGTTTAAGGCACCTAATTATAATGTCCCAATGTACATCTTTTTCTTTTCATCTTTTCACACTATTGTTGTAGCATTGTTACAAAAGAATAAGGATGGTTATGAGTAGCCTATTGCATTTTTTAGTAAATCTTTGCAAGCTGTTGAATTAAAGTATGACATAAATTACAAACAAGCATATGCACTTGTGAAGGTAGTCAAGGCTTTTAGGTGTTACTTGATGGGGGCAGTTGTGATTGCTTTTGTGCCAAGTGCAGCTGTGAAGGATATTTTCTCACAGCAAGAGGTTTCTAGAAGAAGATGCAGATGGATCAATAGGATCCAAGAATTCAATGTTGATGTCTAGATTACTAAATTGGTTAGAGGACAAGGATTGGAAAAATTGATGGCCCAATCCAATCTTGATGCTAATCAAGTAAATAATTATGAAATTGATTATACATGTGATATGGATGATTGTATCTAGTATCAAGATATCATCTATTACTTTAAAAATATGAAATGTCTAGATAACATGAATGATAATCAAAAGAGGACATTAAAATTACAGGCCATCAAGTATGTAATTGTGAAATGTCAATTATATAGAAAGAATTTAGATTGCATACTGTTGAAATGTGTAGATGAAGATCAGGCTAACAAGTTGTTGAAAGAAATGAATGAGGGAGTTTGTGGTGGACATTATATGGGTAAAACAACTACTCATAAAATCTTGAGAGTAGGATTCTGGTGGCCCACAATCTTTAAGGATGCAGAATAGTTGGTAATGAGGTGTGATGCTTGTCAAAGATTCTCTGGTAAGCTTAAATTTTTAGGTAATGTGCCATTAAAACCAGTAGATGTTTAGGCTCCTTTCCAACAATGGGGGATTGATTTCATAGGGGAGATACCAAACAAGTCAAGTGAAGGACACTCATGGATCTTAGTTGCCGCTGATTACTTTACAAAGTGGGTAGAGGCTATACCTACAAAAAATGCAACTAGTAAGGTGGTAATTGATTTTTTGTTGAATAATATTATTACAAGGTTTGGTTTCCCTGAGAGAATAGTAAGTGATTAAACCTACCGAATAAAAGGAATTTTGCAAAGGTTTAGGAATTCAGATTTCTAATTCCTCACCTTATCATCCACAAGGAAATGGACAGGCAGAAATTTAGTAATAAGAGTTTGATTAAAATTCTAAAGAGAATTCTTGAAAAGAATAAGAAAGCATGGAATTCAAAGCTACCATTAGCTCTATGGGCTGATAGGGTGACTGTGAATAGGGAAATTGGTTGTGCACCATTTGACTTAGTATATGGAATACATGCAACAATGCCTCAAAATAATTTATTGGAAATGTATAAATTTGTTTAGTTATATGATGATGACATCGATGATGAGATGTAGTTGAGGATTGAGGACCTCATTAGGTTGGATGAGACTAGAAGAGAGTCAGTTGCAAGAAATGCCAGATTGCAGTTGCAGGTTAAGAATTTGTATGATAAGAAGACTATTGACAGAAGGTTTGAACCTAGTGATTTGGTATTAATTTGGAACACCAGATTAGAGGATAAAGGAAAGCATGGTAAGTTTGATCCCATATTGCTAGGGCCATATCTAATTCATGAGAAATGGGGCCAAGATTCATATATTGTCAAGGAATTAAATGGTTTGGTTCAGGAATTGCTAGTTCATGGACAATTTTTGAAGAAATACTTCAATTGAGGGTATTTTATTTTCCATGAACTGTAGTTAGGCTTGTACATTCTTTAAATTATTGTATAGTTGCTTGCCCCTATTCTATTTTGTTTTAGTTCCTAGGGTTTTTCCCTATGGCTCTCAGTTGTTCAAAATTTTGTCCAGTAGGTGGTCTACTATAAGTAGTGATTCTAGATTCTTATTGTGCCTACAAGAGAAACACATCCCCAGATAGAGCCACTGTTAGCACTTGAAAGAATTTCCATGGTTTTCTATCTTTTATCTAGTCTTTCCCTACAAAAATTTAATGGCCCTAGCACTTTTCCTTTGGTCTTTGTAGTCATTTTATTTCCCTAGCTTTGAAACCCTTAGTCCAAATTTCAAAAAATAGTCATTGGTAAGAAATGTCATGGCCCTGTTCTAATTTGTCTTTACCTTTTTGGGCCACTTAAGTCTTGTTAAATGCATGTGCGCATTTCTTTCTTGACTTGTCACTTGTTCACATGTTGCCTAGCGGTCACATCTTTTCATTCTGCAAACTAGAGATTACTTGTTTGTCGCTAGTTCACTTGATTCCCAGTGGTTATATCTTTTCTCTCGACGATTGGGTGAACACATTGTTCATGTATTCTCTTGTTTTCAAGAGGTTTTCTCTTAATAGTTTGCGACTTGGCATGGTAGCTTCCTTCCCTTTGGTCATGTGTTCACATTATTTCCTAGGCCCGATCTTATAACACATCTTGATCCAATGGTTATCGCAAAAGTGCAAGGGTTTTGTTAGAGGCTTGCACTTTTGCGATGATCATTGATTTTATTATATGACGTAGCCTTTCTCTATAGGTGGGTCCATTGACATGTATGCACAGTTGGTGATATTTCATTGGTCCATGTATCAACATGTTATAGTTGTCAGTGGGACCTAGTTTGCAGATGTGTCAGAGGGTTTTGACAGTGTCAGAATATCAACGATGGGCACATGATCTTATGGGATCTGTCAGAGGCTTAAGATCATGTGCCAACCATTGATTCAATATTTCTCAAAGGGGATGAAGTGCGATAGGTCCACTTGCCAGGTGTGTTGATATGGAAAGCTATGATTGGTCCACATTGTGTGACTGGATATTGTGTTAGTGGGGCCAAGTCTTTCAGGGTTTAGTTGTTCTGACAGTGACAAAAGATCAATGGTTGGTGTGTCATTTTATGGGTTTTTTTTTGACATATGTGATCTTAAGACAACTATTGATCTTCCTAATGTGGGCCCAATAAAATTTCTTCAGTATTTTTGTGGTTTTGATAAAGTGGTTAGTGGCCCAATAAATTTCAATGCTTTTCACTTGTTCGCATAATAAAATGGTGGTGATTCAAAATAATTAGCGATTCAACGAAGGAAGGTCATGTGATCACTAAGTATTTTAGTGATGACTTAATATGTTCTACGAATTGGTGAAAACCTTTTGTCACTAGTTCACCAAATATAACCGGGATAAGTTTATTTTCCTGTAGTCGCTAGTTCACAGGGTTAAGTGGTGAGTTAAGATTTTATTCCGCGAACAGGAAATACCTTGTCACATGTTTGCTAGAGGTAAACCTAAGGTGACTGAGTGAGTTAAAGTCATAGGAGCCCACAAAATAAAAGGATCAGATGGTTAGGACTTAAAGTTGATTGAGATTCAAATGTGGACCACCGATTTGCTGCTAGCACTTGAAACTGACCGTTTAATTTCAAATTTGAATTTTTGAAGGGTTTCTTAGTGACAGAAAGGACCAGAATTGAATGTTTTCACAGCTAGATTTGATTTGTTTGGTGGTACTTACTATTACAATGTGGTCCAAGGTGTTCCATGATCATCTAAAGAGGTTTGTATCCTAACCCTAGTCACCCAAAGCTTGATGCATGCTCTTTGAGGATTCCATGGTGACTAGTGGTGGTATATATTGTAGGATTTTTGACTTAGTGCAAGTTCTAAAACTTTTTTTTGGTCCCTAGTTGTTGTTGATGGTATTATACCAAGTAAGGAGAGACTAGATCTTGGGTCTATCTCTTTGGCATTTTGTTGTCTTGGTAATGTATTAATTCTAAAAATTAATGAGAATACACTTGATTTCCTATCTCAAATATCTGATTGTCTTCTTTTTTTGATTGTGGATTCATATATGTTAAGGTCACAAAGTGGATTAGCATATGGTAAACAAAGAGTATTGTGAGATCAACTTGGAGTTCCTAACAAAGTTAGGATTAAAGCCTTTAGGGAAATCAGTGAGTTCATTATTAGATTGGAATTTGATGATCATGTTTGGGAGTGAGGGGAGTAATAAGCAAAGCACTTACTCTGAGTTCATGTGTGTTTGAGTTAAGGTTTAGTTGATATATGTTATCAAGTGATCCCTTCTCTAGTTGATATATGTTATCAAGTGAGTTAAGGTTAAGGCATTGATCCCTTCTCTAGAGGTAGTCCATCATCATCAATCACACACATAATTCAAATGATAAAATCTTCAATGAATTAGTAAGGGGTGTAGTTGTATATTATTTTGTGATTCCTTTGAAGAAGTGAATCAAGGGTACACCCACCTAAGAATTTAGGCTCAAAGTGTAGGAGGATCTCTTTTGATCCTTGTTAATTGGCCTTCTTCCTTGTAGACTTTGGAGTGGTGATAGAGTCAAAGTTATATTAAAGTTATCTATAAAAGTATAAATCTACAAGTTGAAGATCAAAGGGAACTCCCAATAGGTCTGTCGACACATATGCACAAATAAAATTTCCTTATTGGCCAAGAGAAATGATGATATGGCAGGGTTGTTAGAGGGACCTGTGAGTGAAGGAAAAAGTTCCATGTCCACTTGCCAAATTTTGTGACATGGCAGTCTCTCATTCATCAAAGTATCCTATGCAGTAGGGTGGGGTCAGGCTTTCATGATGATGGAAAAGATTCAAAATCTATGGCGGGCACATGATCTCAAAGAATCTTTTCAGCCCTTGAGATTATATGCCAGCTATCTGATTCTCCATGTGTGCAAGATGACTATTGTGGGTCCACTAATAGGTGTTACAAATGGAGCTTTCTTATTGGTTGTGTTAGTGGGACCATTTGCTAGATGTTTTTGGAGTGTTTACTTCTAATTGGTCTACGTAATGTTGACTGGGCATGTGTCAGTGGGACCTGGGTTTCTGGCTTGTCAGAGAGTCTTGACATTTATAGAGAATTGACGATCGGTGTAAGTTCTCATGGGATGTGTCTGAGGTTTGAGATCTTACACTAGCCATCAATTTTACTTTTCTCAGAGGTGATAAAGTGACATGGGTCCACTTCTATGTGTACTCATTTGGTAGTTTCTTATTGGTTGGCATATTGCTGAGTGGGATCCTGTCAGTGGGGCCTGCAAAGAAGGCTTTTCAATCTACAGTTGGTGCATGATCTCAAGGAGTATTCCTACCCCATGAGATCATTCACCATCCATTGATTTTGAATCTTACTTGGATGTGTTAGTGGGTCCTATGTCAATGATGACTGAGTGATTGTAGTGAATGGTATGGTGACAAGTGGCATAAAGCAGGCTGATGTAGAGGTCTAAGGTCTAGCAGTCCAGATAAAAGTGTTTAGTAGCCCAAAAAAATTCCTAAGGTTTCACTCATTCACAAAGAAAAGTGGTGGTGCTCCAAGTTGACTGGCAATTCGGTGAACAAGTGTTCGGGTAACTGCTAATCTAAATGGAAGAGAGTTAAAGTATTCCATGAATTGGAAAAGGTCTTTGGTCACCAGTTTGTTGAATGTGACTGGTGTCTTTTTAAAAAGATAAATCATAAAGCCCATGAAAAGGAAAGATCTAATAGTCAGGACTTAAAGTTGACCTAATTTCAAATGTGGACCACTGATATGTTGTGGGCACCATGGAAATGACCATTGTAGTTCAAATTCAAATTTGTAGAGGGTTTCCAGTGACAAGAAGTACCAAAATTTATTATTTAAGTGACTGGTTCTCATAGAATTGGTTTTGTTGACTATTGCAGTGTGGTCCAAGGTGTTAGATGATCATTGTAAGGTGTCTTTAGTGTGGTTTTGTGCTGGAGGTGTGTTTGCAAGTGGCCAATTTGATAAGTTTTCATGGCAATTCCTTGGTGTTTTGTATTGTTCTCATAGATTTTCATGATTGCAAATCTGTTTGAGATTTATTTTCTCTGAGTTTCCTATGTCTCTTCCCCTACAATAAATTATGATGCAGTTTTTGGTTGGTTGGGTAGTTGAAACCCTAACCCTAGTCACTCGAAGCTTGATGCATCTTATTTGTGGATTCCAAGGTGACTAGGGGTATAAGTAGTTAGTTTTTTGATAAAGTAAGGGTTTGGTCCTGAGGTTCTATTCTAAATTTTGGTTAGTTCTAGTGGATGTGATTGTATGAACATGTGAGAAAAGAGGAGCTAGATTTTTGGTCTATTTCCTATCTTTGTGTTGCTTTGATTGTATATTGATCCTGAATATGTTAATGAGAATGCTATTGAGTTCCAATCTTACATTTGTGTATGTCTTCTTTTTTTGTTTCTGAGCTCATATATGTTAGTATCACAAAGTGTATTAGCATATGGTAAACAAAGAGTATTGTGAAGTCATCTATGAGTTCCTAACAAAGTTAGGATTAAAGTCTTCTAGGTGAGTTCAGTGAGTTTACAACCAAATAAGAATTTGATGTCCTAGTGTTTGAGGGAGAGGGGAAATAGGCAAAGCACTTATCATGAGCCCAAGAGTGTTTGATTTAAGATCTTCAGCTGATGTATGTAATTGGGTGACTCTTTGGCCTAGGTTAAGGCACTGGTCCATTCTCTGGAGGCATTTCATTGTCATCAACCACACACACCCAAATTTAAATGATAATATCTTTTAGTTAGTTAATAAAGGACATAGTTGTATATAGTTTTGAGACTCCTTTGGAGAAGTGAGTCAAGGGTACACCCACTTGAGCATTAAGGCTCAAAGTGTAGGAGGATCTCATTGTTGATCCTTGTTAATTGGCCCTCTTCCTTGTAGACTTTGGAGTGGCGATAGAGTCAAAGTATCATTAAAGTTATCCATCAAAGTATAAATCTACGAGTTGAAGATCAAAGGGAACAACCAATAGGATTGATCATGCCAATGAATTCTCTATCCCACTTCATGAAGGGTTGCTCTATTCTAACTGGCTGAAGGGGAAAAGTTGCAAGCCTTTCCTTTCCTACAAACAAGGCACATTTGATGCATTTTCTCACATACTCATGACTATCCTTAAAGATAGATGGCCAATAGTATCTAGCCCTCATGATTTTAAAAGCAGTAGTCCTAGGAGAGAAATGACCTCTAGAAGGTCCATCATGAAATTCAAATAGGACATCAACTATCTTTTCTGAATCTATGCATCTTAAAAGGACATGATTGTGATCCTTTCTGAGAAGGACTTCATCTATCAGCACAAAAGGAATAGATTGTAATCTATAGTGTCTTCTTTTTGCTAAATCCAAACCTATAGGATATTGTCCTATCTTCAAGTAATGAATCATGTTGGGCAACCAACCCAATGCCTCAGCATGTTCTTCTATAGAATGCACAACCAAAGATGCATTCATTTTCTTTGATTTCTTTGAACTTTCATCCTCTTCCAAATGTTCACAAAGACCTCTTCCTCTAACCAACTTGGTAGTTTAGACATCAATGTCATATTCCATCACCTTAGTGATCCAACCAGCTCTTTTCTCATTCAGGTCCTTGGAAAGAAAAAATTCTTTGACACTTGGAGGAGTAACTTTCAACTGTACCTTGCTATGGGTCGACAAATATCTAAAAGTTTTAAGACTCTTCACCATAGCAAGTACATGTTTCTCTACAAAAGAGTATCTCTATTCATACTCTTCTAAACCTTTGCTAAAGAAAGCAATAGGCTACTCCAATCCATTTGAATTTTCTTGAGTCAGCATTATAGATATAGCATCATGACCCCCATAAGCATAAAGGATAAAATCCTTACTGAAGTTTGGGTTGAGGAGAGCAGGAGCTTCTGTTAGAGCCTCTTTGATAGCCTGGAAATTGGCTTTCCCTTCCTTAGTCCAACTAAAAGTTGAACTCTTTTTTCACATGGTTGTCAAAGGCTTTAGTAAATCTATAATGTTAGGCAAGAATCTTCTAACAAAATTAATCCTTCCTATGAAAGATTGGAGACTTTTCTTATGATGTGGCAGATGTAGCTCTAGGATAGCTACAATTCTCTCAGGATCTACTATGATGCCTTCTTTGGATACTACATATCCCAACAATTTTCCTGCATGAACTGCAAACACACATTTCTTGGGATTAAGAGATATCCCAAACTCTCTACACCTTTCAAAAATCTTCCTCAGATGTTTGATATGGTCTACTACATGCTTTGAATAGATAGTTATCTCATCTAAGTAGACTAGCACAAACTTGTACATGAGGCTCTTAAAGGCCATGTCCATTGCCTTTTGAAATGTAGCACCTACATTTGACAAACCAAAGGGCATCTTTTGATAAGCCATGGTTCCCCACTTGGTTGTAAATGTAGTCTTATATTGATCCTCTTCATTAATTAGGATTTGATTGTATCCTGAATAGCCATCCAATAATTAAAATCTCTCAGATCTAGAGACACATTGTAAGATTTGTTCCATAGAGGGTAATGGATGGTGGTATTTTAGAGAGGCCCTATTAAGATCCCTAAAGTCAACACATAACCTCAACTCCCCATTCTTCTTCCTAATAGGAGCAAGGTCAAAAACCCAACTATTATGCTTGATGGGGTAGATGATATCACTTTCTTTCAATTTGAGCACTTCTTTATGCATAAGTGGCTCAAGCTTGGGATTAATAGGCCTTTGCTTTTGTCTTACTGGCTTAGCATTAGGTTCTAATTCAATAGTGTGTTGAGAAAGGGCTAGATTAAAACCTTTGAGGTCCTCATATTGCCATGCAAACACATCATTGAATTCCTTCAATAGCTGTGTGTAATCTTTCTTTTCCAATCTAGTGTTTACCTTCCCAAATTGTAAGCTCTTACTTGGTTCCAATTCTAATTCAACACAATGTTCTTGTCAAACTACCAGGCCAGCTTTATTCTTCTTGACTTGATCATCCTTGTTGAAGACATCCTCTAATGTGACAAGACCTCTAGGCATCTTATCAAACTTAAGTTGTATCACTTGATCACCATAGTTTTGTGATAGCCTATCTTGATTATGCTCTAAAAAAACATCTTCTTCAAACAAGAACTATAGAATTTGTTCATCATTATCAAACACTTGCCAATTGACATAATTATTAGGAATAGAGGGTCTGACAATCACTTTGATATGATATTGGTCTACCTCTTTTGAAACACTATTTGGAATGTCATACCAAGATCCAACAGTAGCTAATCTATCTGCATTTTGATTTAGCTTCCTAGGGATAGCAACAATATTAAAAGTAGAAAAATATTCAATTGCATCCCAAACTCTATGCTTGTATGCTCTCAAGGTGTCATTTTTGGTTGCACTTACCCCTCTTACTTAGCTGACAACTAACTCATTATCACCATAAACTTTCAAGGCCTTGAGCCCTCCTTTTCTAGCCCACTCTAGTCCATTCACAAGACTTTCATACTCTACAGTGTTGCTAGTGTAGGAGAAACTGAATCTAAAGGTAGTATAATACCTTTCTCCTTTTGGGGACACTAGCATAGCACCACCACTAGAACCATGTCTACTTCTAGCTCCATCAAAAAATAGTTCCCAAACCTGATTGCTCTGATCCTCTAAATCAGTGTCTTCTTTGAGAAGGCTTGGCTCTATGACTCCACTTTCTTGTATCAAATAACTTCCCAAACAAAAATCCCAAACCAGATCTTCTTGGGCCTCTGTAGCTCTTTCATCTAGTAAAATATTAGGGATAGTTTCTATCTTAGTGTCTGCTTCTCTAATGGTTTGGAAGTCACTGTTATCAAATATAGGGCAGTTTTCATTGATGGTGTTGGACACATAAGGTTCTATATGGTGTGCTACCAATTTATTTGATTTAATGGTAACCTTGGTACCATATCTTGTATGAAAAAACATGTGAGACTAGTCAAAAGATAAGTAGCCTCCTATCTTGGCTATAAAATCCCTTGACAAACATATGCAAATAATGCAGGGAGATCTATGATATATATATATCAAGGAGGATGGAGAAATTAGGACTAGCATGTAGGACCAAACTAGTATCCTTAGCCACACCTATAGTATTGACTGAGGATCCATCAGGTTGTGTGACCTTCTTTTGGAAGGGTTCATATTTTAGTCCTAATTGGTTAGCTACTTTCTTGGGCATTACAATGCTAGTAGCTCCACTATCTACCATACAATTATGTACTAAATATTTTCCAATGATTAAAGATACATAAAAGGGAGGTGGTTTTGAGTTCCTACCTTGAATGGCATTGGTCTTGGAGTTTCTATTTGGAGCCTCTTGTCTTTGATCAATGTTAACCAACACTGGCTTTGTAGCTTCTTTTGTAGGTTGAGGAGTTGATACCTCTGTCATAGCTTTCTTCAGGATCTCAGGTTTCCCTAGAATAGACAAAGAGTCCCACATGGACATTGTGACATTCACCTTATTCATATTGTCTACAATATTAAAAGGTATCACAATGTGCACCTTTTGTTGTGCTTTCACAATGATGGGCTCCACCTCTTTGAGAGTCTGATCTTCTTTGCTTGTAATGGAAGGGGTCTTCTTTGGTATGATGGGAGTGGCTTGCTGCACCAGTTCTGTAGATGTAGTGGCTTTGGCATTGGAATCTACTCTCTCCATGTCTTGAGATCTTCTTTTTTCCCTTGTATAGGCAACAAAAGCAACTTCATCATTGACTCCATTGAAGTCTAGATGCTCTCAATTAAAGAGAGTAGTCTCATGCTCTTGTGATTCTTATTGAGGGATTGATCCACTGGATGAGGCCTCTGATTGAGCTTGTGAGGAATTTTGAAACATTAGAGCTTGGTTCATCCATCCATTTGAACATGTAGCCTGATTATGAGGCTAGTTACAAGGAAAACACCATTCGTTATCCATAGCCATATTATTTTGACTAGGAACCATATCCCTAACCAGATTTGTAGAATTGAGAGGTGCAGGGTTATATGGTTGGAATGGTCTCTGATTAAAACTTTTCCTTTGTCCTTGATACCCTCCTTGGTATGGTGGCCTATTTTGTTGATAAGGTTGTCCTTGATTCTAATATTTTTGATTAGGACCTTGGCCTTGTGGCTAAAATGTTGGTCTAATTCCTTGACCTTGCTTCTTTAGATTTGTGACCTCTTTAATCAAGGTCTGCAACAAATTTGTCATTTCTTGTTGACTGCTCTGTTCGCTATTCTTCATCTCTTGTAGCTCTTGAGAGAAACTTGATGTTAGCTCTTGACCATTGGTACTAGCCTAAGGTGCTAGTATGGTAGGAATAGGAGTAAATGGAGGTACTTGGGTAGGTGCAATGGGTTGAAGGCTAGGGAATATGGGCATTGGTGGCCTTCTAGCAATCATGTCTGCTTGGATTAAACAATTTTTAGCCTTGACAACTATGTCAAAAGCTTGGGGTAGGGAGGTACCACCCATGGATTGGATCATGATAGAAATTTGACCATTCAAGCTTTGCAAGTAATATAGAAAAGCATGGTCAACTAATGGTCTCATAGAAACTAGAATTCTATTCCATGTTTTGAGGAATCTACTATTATAATATATCATTTGTTCTTGAGGGTCTCTTTTAATGGTTGTTAACCACTCAACCAAAGATGAGTTATTTGATTTGTCCTCAAAGTTCTTACTCAATGCATCTCCTAACTCATCGCATGAAGTAATAGAACCAACAGTTAAAGTCCTAAACCATTCAAGAGTCTTACCTTTTAGAGAGGTTGCTAATAATTTTGTGGTCACATCTTCTTGAGTTATATTGTGTATGCTATAGATGGTGGTCACATCTCTTATGTGTTCAAAAGTAGTTGTCTGCCCCTCACCTATGAAATTAGGTACACCCTTTAGCACCACCAAGGGGACATCATGATGCACAATAAAATTCAATGGACTCCCCTAGTTGAAAGGTGAAAAAGCAAACTATATAACCATTGTTGGAGTTGGAATCTGAAGATTAACAACTATATGAGCTGTATTTGATGTTGGACTTGAATCCTCCTCTAGATCTCTAGTTAGAGATCTGCCTCTTCTTCTGAGATGAAAGCGGAGAGGTGTCCTTTCTAAGGTATTAGGAGGTGTTGATTAAACTCTCCTTGTAGGGGATGTTCTCTGAGTTGACCTACCTTTTTAGCCTCTTTTCAAGGGAAACTCTAAAAATATAGTAGGCTTTGAGCTTCTAGTCTCAATCTTTCTCATAAACTTTCAAAAGGTTGGCCTGGATCTTTGAAATCAGTGGATTCACCAGATATACTTGATAGAAAAACTTCTAAAAGTCTATATTATGCAATCTATATGTCAGAGATAGCATAACTTTAACATGAATCTGATTCTTTTACTGTACCACTGGGCATGCCAGAATTCTTATACACTAAATTTGCACCCTTGTTTCAAGCTCTCTTGGTCTTGATAACCTAGTATAACCTGGGAATCATCTCGAGGTTGTGGGACCTATGCTAACTAACATCAGACCTCTAGGTTCTAGACTGGTTCTTCTTGGATAATCACCAAAATTTTATTCTTGACATGAAAAGTAAAGCTTTTGAGGGAAAGGGATAGAAGTAATGCTTGGAAAGGGAAATGACTAAAAGCAAACTACCTACTAGGTGATACACTAAAATTAGGGTATGAATTGCAGCATGGAGGAATGAAGCCAAAGAAGAACTTAGGTCTAGGAGATCACAACTTCTTAAATAGGCTTGTATAAGTGTTTCATAAAGGGGTCTAAACATAAGACACAAACTATGACCTACAAGAAGACATTCACCTCTACAACTAGGTGTAGGAATGAGACAAGATTGTCAGGGGGCTGAAGTATACCCACAAGAGCATTCACATTGAATCATACACAATGACACATAGAATTGCAAAAAAGAAGAGGGATTAGGAACCCTAAATTGTCACTAAATCATGCATAAACTTCAATTCAATAAGAGATAATTTAAACAAGGAAGCATAGGGACAAAGAAGATGTCACAAAATACCTCTGCAATATTTGGATTATCAATGAAAGATTACAGAATGTGGAAAACCAGAGGGTAGGAAAAAATGCCACAGATAGCCTTCCAAGAAAGAGACTTTCTCCTTTACAAAATGTGAACTCTCTCTCAGCTCTAAAGCTCCCAAAATTAACTATATACATCTCCTATTTGGCACACAAGCTAGAGTCAAAACCTAATTAGGGTTACAAGATTTTCAATAGAATAACAAACCCTAAATCTATCAATTTTGATCATAAATACAAAAATCATAGTTGATCAGATATATCTTTGAGTGCCCATCCCTATACTATAATCAGCCTACCGACAAGCAACCTAGACTCAGCTACCCCTCTACAAGTCATCCTTTCCATGAAGGCTCTAAATCTGATCATTCTTCCCTGGGAACAATACCATTTAAAGCTAGCACCAACTCTTTCTAGTGTCTTCTGTCATGAAAATGTGGCATAGTACCCTACAACGCTAGCCAACAGTCATCTCCATCACCCTCTCAACCATAACCATGCTCAAAATTTAATTTCTGAGCTAACCAATGTCGTGCATGGCCGAAAAGAGCAAAACCCTAGCAAAACCTTCACAGGAAATTTGAATTTAAATGTTAATGGCTAGCAGGTTAGAAATTAAAACACAACCATCGATATCTAATGTTTCTTGGCAGATGAGTGACCTAGATCATCCTTGAAATAGTTGTGAACCTCCTTTGAAAATTCAATGTCCATATCAGCACTTGCGACCAATAAACATTTAGCATGTCAACAAACTTGTCATCTTGGACCCACTCTGGCTTTTCCTCTTTTAAGTCATTCAGTGACTGCATGACTAAAGACCTCCTTTTCATTTGTAGAATCCTTCTCCTAACCCTAGTTTGGTTAAGAGACTATCTGAACACTGCAGTCACTGAATATCTTAATCCTTTAGCTGACCTTGGTTAAACTTAGTGAACAAGAGAAATCCCTTAGTCGCCGATTCGAAAAATACTTTACTAACCCTGGGCCCATTCTGCCACATGTCATCTTTCCATTCACTCCAACTGCTTCATTAGAAAATACCTTGGCACCTCTCTTACATCAGACCCACTGAAGACAAGATTCCAATCCAATAGTAGGCAAATGATCTCATGTGCCTCGAATATTCCTTTTGATCATGTGCCAGCTATAGATCCTTTTAGAATTGGGATCCCATGACATATCTTACTGATAGGTGAATCCCTACCATCATACAACAATCAATCATATGTGAGCACATCAGTGCTAGGTAGCACCTTGAACCCATGACCCTCTGAGATTATCATCGGATGGTCATCTCATGATCTCATGGGGTCAGAAGATCCTATGAGATCATATGACCACCGTAGATCTTTGCCTTTCTGATAGAGCCACAGACCCCTGACACAGTCCCACTAACACATCATAACTATCACCTAGGAGCCAATAGAGAATGAGTATGTCACCAGGAAAGGACCCACCTGACAAAGCCTGGAGATAAATTAAGATCAACAACTGTCACATGATCTCATGCTCTAACACAAACCCTTGCGAACATATGCTAGTCGTCGATCCTCTGTAGATGTCAGAGCCTTTGACCGCCGAAAGAACCCGGTCCCATTGACAAGAAATGACTCATTCACATGTGGACCAATCATAATACACCACCTATGCAAACCTGGTAGTGGACCCACCTATTTGAAGAGTTATGTCACAAAAGAGAATCAACAGTTGGTGCATAAGCTCATGGCTCTAATAGAATGCATGAGATCATATGCCAGTCATTGGATCGAAATGGTGTTAGAGGGCCAGGCCCAAGAGACATAAAGGCTAAAAACATTAGAAAAGATTAAACATTGGGACTTAGTAAAAATTAAAGCGCTAAGTGCTAAAGACTTAGGGAATTATTAAAGCACATGGACCTTTTGAGACTTTAGTGGGTGAAAAAGGTAATGAAAGAATATAACAGGCCAAAGGGATTTTTAGGGTTTTCTGCCTGCAACAGCTAGTTTTATGAATTTTTAACCTATAGACCAGAGAGTTAAAAGGATTGTAGAGGCCAGAGGGTTTGAAATGAAGCCATGAAATTTTTAGGGATGCTTGGCAGGGTTAAAATAGGGACCTGGGGATAGACTTTAGCCAAATTTGTATAGAAGGGGAAAATTAGGGCAATAGGTACTCCCCATTTATGATCATTTTATGAGGAAATGTCTTGATGGCTCATAGGCTACAAGCTAGGGAATCATACATTGTTCATGAGCTCACTATTTAATAACTAGCCAGGCCATGTAAATAGTACTAGGCCAACCCAATCAGCCCAACAAAATGTGTCATGTTTATCTTTGTCAAATACACTCATTCACCATTTTGTTCTTGTTCTTCACACAAATATTGCATCAAAAGTAATTGTAAACAATGATTCAAAAAAAAAGAGAAACAACTACAATAGATTAGACCCCAAAAGAATACAGTCAACTACAATAGCTCATAGTCTCAATGAAATAAACAGTGTATAAAACAATATATGGTGCACAACAGTAGCAAGCATGCAATGACAACAATAACATTGCATGATAAAATTCAATACTCTTAGTTTTTATTCACATTTCACATGCATAATTGTAGATGAGGATCAGTAATAGGGTGTCAAGAATTGCTTAGATCCTTTCAATCTAACACCATCTTTTCCTTCCTTGCAGGTTTTGGATCATACAAGAGCATACTAGATTGAACCCCGAGTCAACACTTCATTACTTCAAGCAATGTCTGGTACCTTCATTATTTATGTTCATCCACTTGTGTATGTTTGAATTCATTTATATTCTTTAGAAAGTTGGCTATTAGAAACCATAAATGATGATTCTTGATGTTTTTGGGTCATTTGATGAAAATATGTAAAAGTTTCTTAAAAGTTTATATTTTTTATTTCAATTTTTAAAATCATAAAATGAATAAAATTTAAAAATAAAAAATTAATATAATATTTGTCTTCACTTAAAACAAAAACATAAAGCTCATATAGCATGGTAAAAACATAAAGCTCATAAAACATGGTAAAAGAGGGCCCTAACTGTGGTAAAATGGGAAAGTTGCCACCTTGCACTACTCTTCATATGGTAGCTGCGAAGGAACTATGTTATAAAATTTCAAGGCATGAAATTTTATACTTTTTGACATCATACTTTTTTCTCCTTAACATTGAGTTTACAATGTGGGGGACACAAAGAAAATATATGTACAGTTATAAAATTTCATGCCTTGAAATTTGGCATGAAATTTTATAACATAGTTCCTTAGCTTTTGATCTTTATATGGTAGCCATGACTTGAGGTAGGCATTCAAGCTTTGTCTTATCATTAACTCAATTTAATTTTGATGGAATTTATTGATTTAATGGAAAAATATGAATATTAATACTGGCATTGTTTACATCTTTGCATTTGGAATGCTCGATGACCCGCAAGCTTTGAGAGCTACAACATCATTGTTATTACCTTCAAGGCATTATCTAAAGTTTTTGATCTCTCTTTATTTGTTTTATTGTTGATATTCACTATTTGATACTCCTTTTTTATTATCATTTCATGAGGAAATGTCTTGATGGCTCGTGTGCTACAAGCTAGGGCATCATGCATTGTTTATGAGCTCATTGTTTGAGCACCTCGTGTCCCTATTTGATTGGCCGGTGCTCTATTTA